>VZSR01000824.1:4599249-4621350 GCA_013398615.1 Brachypodius melanocephalos
AGGACATAGTGGGTTTGGGATTCACCACAAGTTTGAACTAAAGGTGATGAACCACACCCCCGATGATCACTGTGGGAAGAGGGCATAGTGTGTGACTTTTCTATTGACCAGTTACATTATTTATTTGTGCATCTTTTCCCTCTGCTGGACAAAGAAGGTTTTTAACACTCTCCTATCTCAAAGAGATAATGATGTGATAGGACATTCACATAAGGGAGAGAGGATATAAATGCAGATTTGCTTATTCTTATCCTAATGTTCCATGGAAAAGAATGTTCTGTTTGCTAGACTTTATGGTCTCTCTCTCCAAGAAATTAAATAAAGAGCTTATAACTGTAGAGTCCTGAAATCTGTCAAAAAGAGAATGCAGTGTGGCGTATTAAAGCATTTGCCTGGTTTTTGTATGCTTCGTTTGGTAAAAAGTGCATCTGTCTATCCCTTCCCAGAGTTTTGGAGGTACTGTCCCACACCACCTGACAGATAAGGTCCAACCTGTATTCCTTGGTCTCAGTCTGCCCAGGAAATATACCTGACAGCTAAGAACTTCCATCACTGTGAAGGGAGCAAAAACACCAACAAATACAGGGGCTACTTTGTCCTTTCTTCTTGTCTTTTTTTTTTTTTTTTTCTTTTTTTTTCCCCTGCAAGTCTTTCATGAAAATATTTAGTTCTGAAATAAATAAGTTTAAGTAGCAAACCTAATTTATTTGCATTTCAAAAATACAAACTTTAGAAATATTTTTCTACAAAAAATTCTGTTTTCTTCTTTCAGAGGGCTTCTGGTTGCCCAATTTAATTTCTAAAACCAGTGAGGAGAAGACCGCAGTAACTTTTGCAAGAAATCCAGGTTTGTACTACCAACTCTACTGAACCAAAAAGAGCCCCACAACCCTTTTAATTTTGCATTTGAAAGTCTTGCTCTCAAAGCAAGGTGCTTTGATTCTTGTATGAGCACAAGTACCATTCCTGCTGTTAACATTCAGAGATACTTTTTGCCATCTGAAAATGGTTCTTTAGGGTTCTGCTCAAAATTGCCTGTAGAACTGTCACCCAAGCTCTTCTAATACTGCAATGCTTTTAAATACTGAGAGAAAATGACAAGCCATGCCTGGCTTGTTCCATTAGGACCATGTTAAGTGGCTTTTAAAAAGAGTTGTTTTGAGGTCACTTCTGGTTCAAGGCATCTCTAAGCTGATAATTGCTGCAACTTGGGGTGATGTGTCTAGTGAGAACTTAGTGTGCTTGTGACTTTCCTGGGGTGTCTGATACTAATAAATGATGTAAGAATAACATCTAACCTAGACTGACCAAGAGTATAAATTTTTGATAATTTAAATTGGTGATTTTTTTTTTTTTTTTGCTTTTAGGAAATTTTATATAATAAAAAATATAATCTTATATGTTTTATGAATTCAAGTGATAATTACTTCCCCCCAACTTCTGCCATATGTTTCACAGCATCTTTCTTTCACTACCTGCATTTCAATCAGAACTTTAAAAAGTATTTCTCTTAATTTTGAATGGGAGCCATTCAGAGCTGCATAAGGAGAGGTTCAGACTTGGCATTAGGACACAACTCTTTGCTGATGGATTGGGTCAAACACTGAGACAGTCTTCCCAGTGAGGTGATTGATGCCTCTGGCATGTCAGTGTTTAAGAGGTATTTGAACAAGGTGCTTAACCTGATTGATCTTTTGGTCAGCTCTGAATTGTTCAGTCACTTGGACTAGATGATTGGTTTAGGTTCCTTTGCAAAGAACTATTCTATTCTATTCTATTCTATTCTATTCTATTCTATTCTATTCTATTCTATTCTATTCTATTCTATTCTATTCTATTCTATTCCATTCCATTCCATTCCATTCCATTCCATTCCATTCCATTCCTCTTTTATATTGTTTGGGGTTTTTTTCCCTTCAGTTCAAATGTTGAGATGCACTTAAATGCAAAAGCAAAACATGTCAGGATGGTATTTCTGAAGAGTATTAATTGCCATTTCAAGTGTTTTCTCAACCATTTTGAAAGAGAATATTCTGTTTCTGAAATGACACATTCTCAGGTAGAATAGCTTTTGCCTTTTGTTCAGTCTGAGTTTATGTGTTGATGACCAGAATGTTAATGCAATAATTTACAGTTGCATTATCTTTATGGCTGTGTATTATAATAACTTAATGGAGCAGAAATGCATTGCAGATGGACAGATAAAGACTGCCTGTGAAAATTAGAGAGAGGGAAAGTAGAATGTCTTTGAGTAGAGTGTGTACTGCAGTGGAAGGTAGATTGGTCCTGAATATTAATGTAAGTAAGGGGTGTTTTTATTTTTATATTCCATGTTTCACACATGACTTTGCAACAACATGTGTTAGGTTAAGACAATGTGACAGCTGTGAGTATAAATACAATGGGGAGTTTTCACTTAGTAGGAATTCACACAAACACAGTTATTGGTTCTCATTTTTCTTATGTTCAGAAAAACAGATTTTTGCCTTTTTCTTTGATTGGGTTTGTTGTTTGCTGGTTTTGGGGTGGGTTTTTTTGTGGTTTTGTTGTTGTTTGTTGGGGGTTTGGGGTGGGTTTTTTGTGGTTTTGGGTTTTTTTAGGTTTTGGGTGAGTTTTTTGGGGTTTTGTTGTTGTTTGTTTTTTGGTTTTTTAGCTTTGGGGGGGGTTTTTTGTGGTTTTGTTGTTTTTGACAAAACAGGCAGGTGCAACATATATTTTACATCATGTCTGCGAGGATGATGCTGCAAAGATTGGACAGGGACTGCTGTCAGTTCTTGGAAGTACCGTGTCAGGGAGCAAAAGGAAGGGAACACAATGAAATAAAGGTCATAAGTGTCTTTAATAGACTAAATTGTGGTAGAAGACAAAAGAGAAAAAAAATATCCTACTAGCTCTGTTAGAGCGGCAGCTAGAAATCTCAGATACATGATGAGGTAGTAGATTTGTTAAGATCTCTATGGGGAGACATGTCTCAAGCCAATCTTTACAGGGTGGTAGATGAAGAAACACCCCAAAATTAAACAATTTCCACAAAATTTTTAAAAAATTAGAAAATATTTGTGAAAGGAAAGACAGGACACATTTGATTTGTGATAATATATAAATCAAATAGAAAAGAGCATTTAGGTTTCTGAATTTCTCTCTATCATTCCACTAAATTATATCTCCATGTATTAATTAATTGCTATGTGTAGAATAGTGGCTACATTTATTTCCATCTAGTCATGATTTCCTAAGAATTCAAGACCTTCTCAAAACTCCAAGTATATTTCCTTATATTTATGCCAACAGCAAAATCAAATAGTTGTGTAATATATTCACTCAGAATTTATTTTAATAAATATCCCATGGAACTTGTTTCACAATCACCTTGAGAAGTTTATGGAATTCCCACTGACACTGTTTTTTAGCATTAAATATTAGTCCTTAATAACTCGCTATTATCTCTAATTTCCCCTGGATTGTTTGGTCATTGAGGAAGGATAAATGGTCATAGGACATGCATGAGAAGCTTTGGTTGACTCATGTGCAGTGAGGATGGGTCATTTAAAAGACAAAGAGTCATGTGCTATGGTATTCTTATCTATGTTCAGTTTGAATAACTTACAATAACTTGCAATAACTTACAATACTTCCTCTGACATCTCAACAACATTGTTTCACATTGAGATGAGGAGAGTATTCACACAAATGTTCTAAGTTAACTAATTTGGGGAAAAAACAATTATTTTAATCTCTCACTAAGTGATGTGTAGTGAGCATTCCAGGCCTTGTCTGTGGTTTAAGGTAACCTTAAAAAGCATTAGTTTGACAATTTTTCTGTTAGAGAAAACACTTGTTCTATTCTTATGAGCAAATATTTTAATAATTATAGGAATAGGAAATGAATAAATGTCAAGTGAATTCCAGTGCTGAAGTGGTACCTTATAGAAAAATTAATAATTATAGTGAGGAGTTGTCTTTCCATTGCAGATCTCAGCAATTACTGCTATGACTAAAGAAAATTCACATGAATTTTGGGGCTGAGGAGCACGTAGTACTCCAAGAAGTTGGTCATCAGAGACTTTGAATGAAATACATAATTACCTTAAAACAAGTAATTGTGGTGAAGCCATGTTATTTCTAACAGTGAGACATATCAAAATTTAACCAACAGAGGTTACAGAGGAAAAATCAGATCTCAGACTTTGTTCCTGGAGGTTACTGCACAGGCCAGAGTGCAAATATCATCAAGATGGATAACAAATGGCTGATGAGCTTCCTGGGATACCAAAGGAGAGGAGAGCTGAAGAATTAAAAGGTGTTATGTGATATTTTGATATTAAGCAGAAAATGATAACCAACCACTTTTAGGAATTGAAGGTCTAGGTTAGGTCTTCTGTGTGAAGCCTTTCCTCTGCTCTTGATACCAAGGGAAAAAAGAAAATTATTGCAAAAAGAACGAAAACTTCAAAGAAACTAGGTTTATTTTTGGTGTAATTTTTCTAATCCAGAAAACTATGCCATAAAAGGGACAGCTTCCACCTTCTTGCCAAAAGAAGATGAGATTCTTATAAACATAAAACTACTACATGTATAAGAATGATTTTTTAGGTTTAAAATTTGTCTTGTAGAATTTTCTAGATTCTGTATATTTGAATGATGTTGTTAATTAGCAGAAACAACATTAATTTAGATATATAGTGACTAAACTATCTATAAATAACAATATATCTTTTGTATCATTGAAAGAACACAGTAGTCTCTCTTACTCAGCATAGGTTCCAGTAACCTATGAAGAAAGTGAACCAAATTTAGAAAAGAAAACTATGAAATTAAACATCAATAGCCACAGAGGTTTTCTATCATAATTTAAAAAGTATTCTGTGGTGTTCCTCAGGCATATGAAGGCAGTTTTTAGAGTTATTTTCAGAGGAGCCGTGGTGAACAATTGGATTGTACATCACTTGTTCTTCTTCCTTTATGTTATCATTATTATTATTACTATTCACCATTACCATTGTATTATTTTTTATTTTCAGTTATTAAACTGTTCTTATCTCAACATGCAAGTTTTGCTTCAGCTCTCCTGCCCATTCTGCCTGGGTGAGCAGGAAGAGAAGGGGCGGTGGAGCGAGTGGCTGTGTGGGGTTTCATCTCCAGCAGGGCTTAAAACCACAACAAATGGCTAAAAATCAAATGCATCTATGCATTATAAACAACAGCCATAATTAATAGATGGAAACACTGGTTTGCTGTGATGCCAGCTCGCTGCTGGGTGCTGCTGATGGCTGATGAACAAACCAACCCCTTCTCACCTCTGGTGAGAGGAAGGATACAAAAGGACAGTTGAAACTTGAAGAGAGAGGTTCTGCTGACTTGCAGTTTTCTGATGACCCCAAAAAAGAGTTGTTCATTCCCATTATGATTATTTAAAAAAATACACTATTCATTGCAATAGTTTATTAAGTGAATTCTACATTGTGGTGGTTTTTTTAGGTTTTTTTTTTTAATGCTTGTTTGGGCTTTTTGCACTGTTCGAGTTTCAGCGCTAAATCCTGTCAGATTTTCTATAAAAGAAGGCCATAAAAGACAGCATACGAAAGTGTAGACCGAAGAATGAGAATTAGCTCTATGCAGGGGCTGGTTATTCCAGGGCAGAATTCATTAATATTCTTTGTATGATTTTAAGCCCAGATTTGTCTTGAGGCTCAGCTATGCAAAGTACTTGAAATCCATGGCAATAAACAATCCATTTCTGCTGTTGAACAAATCTTTTGGAAATATCACTCTGTGATGGCTGACTGGAATAGGGAATTTGGGGGTGAGATCCATTTTATCTGTCTGTTGATTTTAAAATATGTCTCTCTACAGCTGAGCTGGCTGCTTAGGCTTCCACAATAGTCAGTGTAGCCTAATCAATAGAGTCAATAGAGTTTAATGTGATTAATTTGGACAAATGTGTTTATTTTAGGGTGAGATACACTTCTCAGATCTCAGTTCTGTTGAATTTATTGACTAGTCCCCCAGAGACTCAAAAAAGAAACTCAAAGTAATTTGATCAAATGTCTCAACACTGGAGAAATCCATGGGTAGTTAAATGAACCCTGGAGTTTGTGATGTTTATAATCACAGAACTCATAGTCTTTCACAGGCAGGTCTCCTGAATTGCAAAGTAAAGATTTCTCCTTTGGAATTATGCTAGCTCAGACACGATAAATAACTGAAAACATGCAACACCCATCCCCCAAAAAACAAAACAAAAAAGAAATTTAAACTCAACAACAACAACAACAAAAAAAAGTCTTCATGAGAAAGCTCAAGGGTATGAGCATCTTACCTTTTACAGAAATATTCACTACCCATACAAATTTCCTCAGAGGTACTTAACCTTAACTTATGCATAAATTGAACACTTCTTGGAATACAGAATATGCAACATGTCACCCCAGACTACTATTGCCTAATTCTAGCAAGCATTGCTATTTCATATCAAGGAAAATAGAAATGTCTGTGAGCAATCTGTGCTGAACAGAAGAGAGAAATAAGGTTTTTCCAGGGTTATAATCCCAAGATAAAATCTGCCCTGGTTCTCTGTAATTTCTTGGGACAAAAGATGTCACAATATAAGCCACAAGTCCCTTCTGCTTATTTCATATTATTTTTTTAATATCCCTTTATGCCATCTGTCTGTTACAAGAAACACTTACTCTTGCTGCATTTTCTTTATTTCTTTCATATTATTAAATGTCAGTTATCTCTTCTTCCAGCTGAAAACTCTGCGTCTTTTTAACCTCCCCTGGCATCCAAATCATTCCGCAACTTTGGTCATGTGCTATCTTTGCCTATATTATTGTTTTTACAGTTTAATTATATTCTTTACAAAAAACCCAAACAATGTCTCCTACAAGGCCTTTTCAAATGCATGATTCACTAACTAGCAATAAAGTAAAGGATAAGCGTTTCTTCAGACACTGATTCCAGAATTCCTAATGGGGAGTCCAGCTAGTGTTAAAATACACTGACAGGGAGGTTCATGGGTTTCCAGGTTAGCCGGGTCTGAGCAGGATGTGATCTCTTCCTCCTGAAGCTCAGGCTCCCAGAAACACACCTGGAAAGAGGCTGCTTTCCCAGCTCCTCTCCTGTGAGGCTCTGCCATCACAGACCTTGCACAGTGGAAAAACTGCCCAAGCCTCTGTCAGAAGATGCTTTCAGACCAGATGTGTTGGTTTTCCATGGCCTGGTTTTGTGTAGTGGTGTTGGGGAGCACAGAGTTGGCTTCTGTGAGAAGCTTCCAGCACGTCCAGCACAGCCAGTCCCTGGTGGGTCTGAGGATGGACATTGCTGCTGGCCAGGGCTGGGACACTGAGAGAGGCTGGTAACACAACCTCCGTGAGGACATGTCTGAGAAGAAAATCAAAACCAGGGGCACACGTCTTTTGCTTCCAGTCAGAGAGGGGAAGGAGGTGAGAACATGTGAGGGAAACAGCATGGAGACAACAGGGTCGGTGGAGAAGGAGGGCAGGAGGTGCTCCAGGAGCTGGAGCTGAGATTCCTCTGCAGGCTGTGATGAGACCATGGTGAGACAGCTATGACCCTGCAGTCCATGGGGATCCACAGGGAATGCAGAGATCCCCCCACAGCCCCTGGAGATCCATGAGAGATGTAGAGATCCCCCCACAGCCTCTGAGGATCCATGGGGGATGCAGAGATCCACCCCCAGCCCACAGGGACCCATGGAGGATGCAGAGATCCACCCACAGCCCACGGGGATCCACAGGGGATGCAGAGATCCACCCACAGCCCACGGGGATCCACAGAGGATGCAGAGATCCACCCACAGCCCATGGGGATGTGCTAATTTTGGAGCAGGTGGATGCTTTGAAGAGGTTGTGATCCAGTGGGAGACCCTGTGGAAAGAGAGGTCCCTTGCTCCCAGGCTGGAGCAGGCTGTTCTTGGAGGGCTGCACCCCATGGAAACAGAGACCCACGCTGCAGCAGTTTTGGGAGGATTGTGTGCCTGTGGGAGGGACTCACCTTGTGGCAGGTGTGCTTTGGCTGCTGCTCGTGACAGTGGACCCAGGCTGGGGAATTTCACTGAAAACTCTCCTGTGGGAGGGATCCCATGGTCTCTCAGGGCTGCTCTTCCTGAGCCAAGCAGAAGAAAACCTTGGCTGATGAGCTGACCAAACCCTCACCCCTTGTCTCCCTGTGCTGTTGGTGGGAACGAGGGAGGGCTTGGGGGAAGAAAGGTCTTTAAAGGACCTATTTTTACTTCTTACTATCCTCCTCTGATGTTGTTAGTAATAAGCCCATTTTGTACTTCTAAGTTGAGCCTGTTTTGCCCTTGGAGTGTTTTCTCTCAGTCCTTATCTCAGTTGAGCTCTTCATTAAATTATTTTTTCTCTCTGCCCAGCTGTAGCAAGGGAGGGTGAATGAGTGGCTTTCATGGATGCCTGGTGTTTGGCCAGTGTCAAACCACAACACCAGCTTTCATAAAAGGATTTACTTCTCTGGGTACATGAAAGACTAAAGAGAAGAGCTGCAGGGTTTCCTTGATTTACTCCTAGCACAAGAACCAGAACTACTCCTGAGTTTATCAAACAAATTAAGAAAATCTATACATTGCTTTCCCTTTTCAGATCATCCTGGACTTGTTCTCTGTGCCTGGTGGAAAACACATCCTTTGAAGTCTCCCTGGACTCAGTTTCCAATAATTGAGTATTTTCTTTGGTTTAAGACATTTGCAAGTATTTTCATACCCCTCAGTTCCTCAGCTCTTTTTCTTACTTTTACATTATTTTTTTTTTTAAATAAAAATTGTTGACAGCAGTGCCATATCTGTTGTAAAACTTGTTGCCCCATATATGTAGAATGTGGCACAGATGGGCCTAGCTCCAGAATTGTCTATTTCAATTACAAAATTAACCATTAAAGTGCTGCTTACAACATTAATCAAAACTGTTACCCTACCATGTAAGCTAAATATTTATCCTGAATTTTATAAGAAAGATGAAAAAGTTTAAAGTAGAAATAAAAGCCTGGCCTCTGTCTAAAACACCAGTTTTTTGTTGTGAGTTTCAAGCAATTTTCACTGACTTTACTGAAAGAACATCTGTTTAAACAGAAAGAACTTTAGATGTCAACTTTTGTGTGAAACAAAGTATAAAACCTAATAATTATTTTATAACTAGAAAAAAACCTCTTTTTCTGCTCAATATCATCTTCATCATTTACTTCAGTGTGAAAATTCCTCTGGAGGTGTTTAACTCTGTGTTTTCTTCATTAAGCTTTTTTCACAGGTATGTCTCACCTGTAACTTCTTAGCATACATCCATATTTATATGCCACAGTCCTTTATAAGAAATTCCACTCAGGCTGCCCCCCATACCTCTTGGCTACTCATTTGTCTTTTATTCTGACTTCTTTTGAGATCCCTTAAGAGGATCTGGGATGAATCATTCAAAATATCTCTGAGTGTGCCCTCAGGTGCATGGTGTTGTTTTGGGGGTGTCCTACACAGGGCCAGGAGTTGGACAGGATCATCCTTGTAGGTCCCTTCCAACTCAGAATATTCCACAACTTTATGATTCTATGAAGTGTCATGAAAGACTAACCTTGATGGAAACAGACACAATATGTTCCTATCAGAGAATTTAATCATGCCATTAAAGTGTTTAGAAGCCATTCTTGCAGACTTAGTTTGACAGTGTCCATTCATCCTCCTCTCCTTTAGTATTCCTCTATTATAATTGCCATGGCTAACAATGAGCAACTGGGAGACAAAACCCTTCCTCTGACATTGAAATTCTGCAGAAAGGAGACAGCAGCAGTGAGCAGTAATTGCACACTTTCCCTCTTTTCCCTGCATTTTATTTATGTTTTTACCTTGAAATATCTTAATTGTCCATCTGCTGATTTCACAACAGCTGACATCTTCTGTTTAAGTGAGACACGCTCTCCATCTTTGCTGGGAAGAATGGTTTGAAAGCACAGCAAAAATGAAAAGGATCAGAGATGGATTGGCCTGCCAGCATACGTTTTCAGCTCTCATTTATGGCCCTTCTTGATCCAGCTTCAGTTTGGGGGAGGGAAAAGGGTGTAGTGCTGCTTTAAAAGCCATAACCTTTGGAATTAAAATGAGTCCTCAGCACAAACTGAGCAATAAAAAAGCAATCATATCACCAGGCTGCTGGCCCTTATTATTTTAGCATCAGTGTGATGGGCTTTAAAAGCTTTAGACATGCTGGGAAAGTTAAATACACGTGTTCCATTTAAAACTGACCAGCATTTAAATACGTAGACACCTGCCATGACAAGCAGTCAAGGGATTGCTCTTTCATTTTATAAATGGAATAAAACTGCTCAGTAGAATGGCATGACATCTGTGTGGATATTTATTTAGTTGCTAGTGGTGTACTTAATGTGAGGGATTTAGAGTATTAGTCTCAGACAGCATTCTGCAAGCTCCACTTCCCCACAGCGACTTCTCTATTCAGTGCAAGATTTAAGTAGTTGAACAAAGTGATCCTTTTGTCTAGAATAAAATAAAGAAGTGTGTAGGGGTGAGGTGGCTTGTCTTCTCATTTTCCCTTCCTGCACAAAAACTGTTAGGTTTGTTCACAGCAGGAGCCATACAATGCGTGCACTCTTGAGAAGCTGGCACTAAGCATGGTGGGGGGAAATAAGGAGATGGTTTTGTTCTCTGGGCAAATGGAACAAAAATTCTGTTTATTTGAGCATTCGAACACAAACACATTTGTCTCCAATTAATTTTGGGGTGGTTTAATCCTGTTTAATATTTATATTTGAGTTAATGTTGAACTGAAAGCATGCATTTCATTGAAACAAGTAAACACTTTGAAAATACCAGAACTAAGTATTCAGATTTTTGAGGTATTGCCTTTCTTGAATTCACACACAATTACAATGTTCTCCCTGCCCTGTCCCCCAGGGTTTGAATTTCAACATATTTTCAACTTTCCCAGGTGTGCCTAAGGATGAAGAAATGTTGAACTTTTTGCATGCTGAAAGTGTTTTTCTCATAGCTAGATTTTCCCCCATGATGGAATGAAAACACAAACAGAGTAATACAGATTTTTGCCAGTTGCAAGAATTATCCCATACATCAACTTCTGTCCTTTTTCATATGGGTTTTTTTCCCCCTGTCCATTTTTTCCTCTTCACTAATGCAAAACAATCGCTGTGCATAGGTTTTGGGACTGGTATTTGTTTATTTTTGTGCAAGATTCCTCATTTCAGTATCTTGATGTTAGCTCTTCTTTCCCATTCATCTTTATTTACAATTATTTATGCTGGAGATAGAAAACTATAGCACTGAAGGAACACAGTCGTTTACACTTGAGGGCTGAAATCTGCTTTTAATTACTCCACAAGAATAATTTTTCAGTGTCTCATTTCTGACTGTCTATAAAAGATGTTGCCTTTATTGCTTTTTAAAGTAATAAACCCATAAAAGTGAATCTGGGTGATCTTTTTCCCCACTACTTTTCTTCCTCTTCCACTCTGATAAAAAAATTCACCTGTAAGAACAGTATTTTCATATTGCTGCCACAATCCCAAAGTTAAATAAAGTCCCCTTTGTCTTCTGTGTTGCTATTGGGGTAATTTAAAGAAGGACAAACCACAGAGAGTTAATCATTCCTATGTCTTTAAACACACTTTTTCATTCTTGGAGTATTGTATAGTAGAAATGTGAAGATAAGTGATTATGCTTGATTTTGATGCTTTTAGCCAATACTTTTCATATCATAAAAGTAAAACAGTGCTTCTTTACACTCCATGGATCCTTTTGAAGAGTGTAACTCCCTGCATTGACTTTTATCTCTTAGAAAGGGATATTTAGAATTTATATTAAAAATAAATTCCGTAACTGTCTGACAAAGAACCAAAACTCTGAAAAATATTAAAAGAAAAAATCTGTATTATGTACATACTTATCCATTAGTTCAGTACCTGATCATCCCCCAAGATTAATGTTTCAATGCTGCTTGAAGGAATATTTAAGAGACAGAGAATTAGGAACACAAAAGCTTGATTTCGTCACAGAGTTAGTTAGGGAGGGCTGTATCTGTGCTGGAATACCTGGCACCACACTGTCCCTACAAGCTCTACTAGAACTTTGTGACACTTTTCCACTCTTCCCTGAGTCACCTGGGATCCCACAACAGAAAGGAGAGTTGAGATGACATCAGAGCTCCTGAGCTGCTTATGCTGCCTTGGAGACCTTCTGAACATTTTAATCTGTTTTCTCAGTTTGAAAGCTTGAATGGAAGCAAAAATCATTCTCTAGTTCATAACTGTCAGTGACTCCAAGTTGCAAGAATCATTGGACCCTTGGAAGCTACAGAAGAGTTGAGAGCAGCCAGCAGGAGTGCAGGTAAGCCTGGAGTGAGGTAGGCACCAGGTGAATTTCTGAGGGCAACAAAAGTCAATGGAAAGGCAAAAGTGTCAACAGGGTAGAGCAGGAAGTTGCCTTAATCTGTATCCTCCTTTCCTATATTCTCCCCAGTCACTCTCATTTCTTATCCCTGTGTGGGTTTTTTCAAGTTTCGTCCTCGTTTCGATAACACACAAGTTATGAAAAAACATAGCGTGGCTCTCTAGGTTTTTATCTGGCTATTTGACTTTACTGACCACAAATTATTTTTGATAATTCTTTTTAGTCTCATCTGGAACTAAAATATTCTAGAATAGAGTTATAAATTTTTTCTTCCTAAGTTTTCTGGCTGGGATCTAGTGATGACAGAAAAATAAACGAGAGCTTCATAGTCCTTTACAGGGCTTCTTTAGGTGTGAACTTGCAAATACTGTGAAAGCAATTTTTGCCTTTCTGTGGAAGCAGAGGAAAATTATATCAAAACGAGATATTGGAACAGACATTTAACATTTTTTGGGACATGTTTACATGTAGACAAGTGGATTGATACTGGCTTGAAGGACACATCTATTCATATTTTAATAAAAAAAAGTGTAGTAATAATTAGTTACTGGTCAGTTACTGTACTGGCTCTGACTAGGGTGGAGTTAATTCTCCCCATGGCAGCCCTGCCAGCGCTGTGCTGGGTGTTGGTGGCATTGCAGTGTTTTGGTTCCTGCTGAGCAGAGCTGGCACAGCAGAAGAGCTGACTCTCTGACATGATCTCCACCTAAAACTCTACAGGCTCAGGGTGAGCAACCTGCTGAGAGGGGACAGAGCCAGGACAGCTGATCCGAACTGACCACAGGATATCCCATCCCATGTGTTATTTTGCTCAGTAACAAAAGCCAAGAGAAAGAAGCACAAGGGCAGCATTCCTTGCTAAGATGTTTGTATTCTAAATTTACCCTGTGTGTACTAAGGCCTTACTTCCCAGGAGGCAGCTGGACATTGCCTATGGACGGGCAGTAGAGATAGTTATTTTTATTTTCCCTTGTTTTCATGCATGACCTTTATTAAGTCCACAAGTTTTTAATCTCATTTATTCCACGTCCCACTGAGGGAAAAGAGTGAAAGGGTCCCTTGGTGGGCGCCTCACAGCCAGCCATGATCAACCCACCACATAAATAAACATGAGAGGATAAAACAGGAACATTAAATGATCATTCTATATCAGTCTCATTTTAGCCATTTAAGTAGCTGAAGTAATTGTAATGAAACTTCTAATGTGCTAATATTTCATGTGCAAGAGCCTTTTGAATTCTAGACATCCAGCAGGCAATTGCATGTACAGCCTTGTTCGGTCCATGATATGCCATGACAAGCTCTCAGTAGGTGTTCAGGCAGCACCCATGGGTGCCACTTCCACTGCTGTAACACCAGACAAATCTTCATGTAGTCTCTCGTGTCTCTTGTAATCCTATCTATGTACTGGAAATATTAAATGATGACTCACAGATTATGACTCACAGCTAAATGTCTCCTGCATCATCCCACATGAGGAGTTTGCAAGAGCTGGTGAAGAAACCGGGATGTTCAACAATTTGGCTCTTATATATCCGTGTTCACATAGTGCCAATTCTATATCTAGGACCTATTAAAGAGCCTCTTCAGTCTAGAGAACCATGCAAAAGGCTGTCACCCTCTACATTTATATCACTAGACACTATGGCAAAGCCTGAACACAGACCATGATTGTCTATATAATTAAGTAGTCAACAATATGTATGTAAGTGTGACAGTGAAAAACACACTCAGGAGAACAGGATGTTCTATATTAACAAAATGACAAATCCAGGGTTCAAAAGGTTTTGGGTGAAATTTTCTCTTGAAATACTTCCTCTGAATTTATTCCTGAATATATTTCTGCCAGTTTCAGATTCATATTTTAACCTTTTTCTGTTCCTGATCGGCCACCAATGAAAACTCCTTTTAATTCTCTTATTATTTTTCTGTTCTACCTGTATTTAGAAAATTTATTTGAATAAGACCTTACATCCTTTGGCTCTGCCTTCTTTGAGTGTGTTATTAATACATTGACTTCGTGTCCTATCTCCATCCCTAATCTTTATTCATAAACTGAAGATAAGATTTTTCTCAGCGCCTTTCCAGTGCAGTTTTTTTTCTGATTACTTATTTGTTTATCCAGTGTAGACTCTGTAGTCATAGAGAGACAGACTGAACTGTAATGCAATGCAGTTCGTAATTGCTTCCTTGTGGAGAGCTCAGGGATTTTTCAACATCATAATCCAAAACAGTGCAAAGAAAAGGTGCTCTTGTGCTTCTGTGTGAGTGTAGACCCTATGCTCACACTTCATAAAATGAGTACAAAACTGTTATCTGAGAACAGAAAGCATAACAGTCTAAAAATAAAAAAAAAAAAAAGAAGGGCAGAGGCACAGTCCTCAGGACTGATCCAAAGCCACAGAGGTTGATGAAAAGACTTCTGTGTGCATTGGATCAGGCTGTAGCCTCGTGAATATCTGTGGAGATATCTAATGTTGCCAGCACAGCTGCAAGAAGAACACTCACAAAAAGTAAATGATGAAAGGAGATTATTTTAATCCTGGCATCTGGGTCTTTTCACTGCCATTTTGAGCAGGAGATGGGAGGAGCCTTGAAAAATGAGATAATTGGATTCTTCCTGCCCCATTGAAGGCCATCTCAAGGCTTTAAAAGCAAAATTTGTACCTTTTCGATTTTTTCACTTTTATTATTTTGCTTTCCAACAAAATGAATGCAAATGGCATCCATAATGGAACTCGGGACCTCTGGCTCTAGAAACAGAGGTTGTCTGCTGAAGAGCAAAGCAGCATCCCTTAGTTTAGCAAAAAACCAACACAGCTTTTATATTCCATCTTGAAGATGTCACATTAATAAAGATCCGTATCAAGTTGAATCCAGCTCACCTGTAGATCCAAATTTTTCAGCTCAGATTCTCTTACACTCTACAGAAAATAAATTCAAGTATATTTAGCCCATAACAGAATTGTAGCAGGAACTCAGCCACAAAGGCACAAATGTGAGTGTTTGCCCACCAGCTGATAGCCTCTTCCAAGAGCCATCATTTAAAACAATATAAAATAACTAGCCATAAAAATCTTACAATACATTCGATATTTATACACCTCTTTTCCAGCTACACACATCACAAAAAGGAATAAGATAATTAAAGTAGCTTTCAAAAGTCTAAATTTTGATTCAATTCAGGATTTCAGTTCAGATTGAATTGGACAATTTACTAATTGCTTTTCAAAATGTTTGAAGGAAAAGACTTTCTGTCCAAGACAATGTAGGTAAGGACTTCTTTAATGCATATATATTATAATTGGTTTACTGATGGTTTAACTTAATGTGTTTTACTAAGTGAAGGTGTGCTTTGGATGCATATTTTTCTTCTTTCAAATGATTTTATAAAGAGTACCTACCAGCATTACTATAATCATATTTTTACTTGGTAGTTTCTTTAAAGCTTTGATGGAAATCTGAGTTCTTCAAGGAGGAAATTAAATCATGTGACACATTCGTATTTTATCTCTACAAGAGCTCCTTGTTGCTACAGTGATTAAGCATGAAGACAAAAGATTTGAAATGTCACTGAAGTAGCATCCCAGCATCCTTACCATCACCTTGACATGGACAGAGTGTCTCGAAAACAAAAGTTCATTGTACAGGGCTAAAAGTTACCTCCATTCTTGTCAGGAGGTTTTTTCCGTGGATTAAAAATCACACTGCCAACTGGATTGTTAGAAACATACAAAAACTAACATAAAATTCAGGCTATTTTAAAACATTTACTTAATATAAAATTAAGTATTAATTAAGAAGAGATGAGAGGCCTGTCCTTTCAAACTAACTCCGTCAATGATGCATTTTAGCATATATTTTAGAGCAAAAGCAACACCGACCAAGCTGTCATCTTTCATCTGCCAGAAGGAATTAAGATGGGACTTCATTGTTTCCGTACATCATTATTAATTTTTAAAAGACAGTACTAATTAATTGAATATACACATAAAGATATCAGCAAATAGTTTATATAGGTAAATAGTAGATATAGGCACATAGTGGGTGTTTTCTGCTTTTTTTCTTCTTCAGTATATAAACAGTTGAATAACTTGAACAGTCTGCTGTGTGATTCCATTCTTGCTTCTACTCTGTTATCATAAAATTAGAGAACATCTTGTGTTGGAAGGGACCTTCAAGATGACCTGGTTCAGCCCCCTGCCACGTATGGGGACATTTTTCAATGCACACAGTTGCTCAGAGCCCTATCCAAACTGGCCTGGAAAACTGCCTGGGGTGAAGTATCTAAAACTTCTCTGGGCAACCTGTTCCAGTGCCTCACCACCCAGACAGAAAGTAATTTCTCCCTGATATCCAATCTAAACCTCCTGTCTGTTTGAAGTGCCATGCGTTTGGTCTTGTTAAACCTCATGAGGTTCCCATTGGTCACTTCTCGAGCTTGCCCATGTCCCTCTGGATGGCTTCCAGTCCTTCTGGTGTGACTCTCTCATCACTGAGCTTTCTGTTACCTGCAAACTCACTGAAGGTGCACTCCATTGCTTCATCCACATCATTAATGAAGATTCTAAATAGCACTGGTCTCAGTTGGGCCCCTGAGGGATGTCACTGATGTCCCTCACTGATATCTATTGGGACTCTGAACCACTGACCATCACCCTCTGGATGTGACCACCCAGCCACTTTCTCATCCACCTGACAGTCCACTCATTGAATCCATCTCTCTCCAATTTAGAAAGAAGGATGTTGTGGGGTACCATATCAAAGGGTTACAGAAGTCCGGGTGAATGACATCTGTGGCACTTCCCTTGTCCACTGCTGTGGTCACTCCATCACAGGAGGCCCCTTAGTTGGTCAGGCAGGACTTTCCCTTGGTGAAGCCTTGCTGGCTGTTCCAAATCACCTCCCTGTTCTCTGTGTACCTTAGCATGGCTTCTAGGAGAGTCTGTTCCCTCATCTTCCCAGGCACAGAGGTAAGTCTGACAGGGTGGTAGTTCCCAGAGTCCTCCTGTCTATGCTTTTCAAAAATGGGTACAATATTTGCGCTTTTTCAGTCGCCTGGGACTTCACCAGACTGCCATGACTTATCAGATATCATGGAGAGCAGCTTGGCAACTACATCAGAAAATCCCCTTAGGACTCTGGGATTCATCTCATTGAATCCTGTAAACTTAGATAAGTTCAGGTTTCTAAGTTGTCATGAACCTGGCCTTTACATACAAAGGTATTCAAAGTGGTTTTGGTGCAATACATGAAAATGCAGTGTGTTGCTGGAGAAGGGTGACACACTGAATATAGCAACCTGAACTGCTTGAACAGCTCATTCTTAGATCTTTTCAAATCATTACTCAAAAAAGTCAACATATAAACGTCAACAAAAAAACCTCCAAGTCTCAAAAGTCTGTGCTCCTGCCCTGCATCTCTGCAAGCCACAGTGTAGAGCTCCCTCCCCAGAAAGATCTGCTACATGAGGTTTCTACCTGCCTAGTGAAAAATATTCCAAGCCTTATAATACTTACACAGTGCTAATGGCTCTTGTGGTCCACCCGAGGCCATTTAGTTGAGCTTGGATAGATATGGCTCTGCCAGAGAGCACCAACCCAGAAATTTGGATTTGGGAAATTGGCTGTGCTGAAAATGACTGTCCAGTAATGTGCATACTTTTTAGACAAATAAAGATATAAAGATTAAACCTAAACATTTTGAGCTACCTGTGAAGCAAAATCAGTAACTTTAAAGAGGCTGGAAGAGCTCAGGCAGGGGCTCTGAGCAACTTCTTTTCCATAAAATCTTCCTCATTTCTTGCTTCACATTTTCAATTAGGCCCTAACTCCCAAGCCCTGATTCATGGGGGCATTCTCATTACAAGAAGAGACTGGAAGAGCAAAGGTTGTTAGGTCTTGCCAAACAAAGGCTGAGAAGAGACATGATTGCTGTCTATACATATATCATGGGGTAAACACAGGAGAAGGAAAAGCTAGAGGACAATGTTGTCATAAGAACAAATGGGAATTAACTGGCTATGAATAAATTTAGGCTGGAAATTAGAAGGTTTCTAGCCATAGGATCACTGATGTTTGGAACAGAATGGGTAAGAATAGGGTGAGTGAAGAGAGAAATAACCTATTTTAAAGAAAATACCATTTCAGGTTATGGAGAAAATTGGGATGGCATTGGTGTGATAGCATGCTCCTCATCAACTAGACTATTTCCAATCTTATACTCTTAGATTTTTAAAAAAAAAAATTAAATTTTTTTTGGTTAACAATAATCTAATGTTTAAACTGTATCAGAAAACTCTAAGTCACATATGTGGGTGGAAAGAAAAATTATCTCACAGGTGTTCAGAAGAGCATTCAACTCATATCAGTACCTTTTTTTGCAAACTTCAGTGCAAAATAATCATAAGTGTTAGGAGGCAAAAGGGATTTAACTTTCAAGAGCAGAAGAAAATGAAGGCAACAATAAAAAACAAGAAATGGAAAATTGCAGAGGGACAGGTATTCACATTTACACATTCCGTGGGCAAAGCAATTCACTCTGATGAATTGCACTGCTCGAACCACACAGCTGCAGCCATCGCAGTGTTGCAACTGAGATGGTATGATGTGTCTTCTCTTTTTTTTTTTTTTAATTTTGAATGTGTGCTACCTCAGATACCTTTATGTTCAAACAGTTTGCAGGTCAGAAAGAAGAACCTTTGTGTGCATATGCATCGGAGTTTGTGTACCTGCTTGAAAGGTATGTGACAGAATCTGGAGGGAGGAAAGGGCAGTGTTGGCTCTCTAAGTGTTCTCCTTGGTTCATCTGGATGTCTGGTGGGCACTCATAGGTAACAACAGTGCATCAGCCTCTTGAAAACCCTTACTAAACATTTGCCACATCAAATGGAAAGGTTTCCAAGTACCACAGAGCTAGTGAAGCTAAATATTGAATTCACTGGTTTTTTGTGCCGTTACTGATAGATAAACCAGAGAATAACTCTTGTAGATGTAGTTAGCCATGGTCACACTCACACCTTCACTGGCTGCCCTGCTTGTAGCTCTGTGGATGTCTATTTTGGACTTACCTAGAAACAGAGGCCCGACAAAGTTTAAAGGATAAAAGCAGATATATTTAAAGGAGGGCCTTCAGGTACATCAAGGGCAGACCAAGCCTCCCCAAGGGGCTGCACCTAAAATGAACTATGGTCACGAGACTTTCAGACAGTTTAGTCTACTGGCATATCAGGGGTTAATCCTCCAATTACAGCTTCAGGTAATGAAGTCTCAGATTTCACTTCTGTTTATAGTTCTCTGGGCCTGAGGCAGAGGGTGCCCTTGGATCTCAGGCCCAGAGGGATTGTTTTATCTGACCAAAATGTGTAAACAGTTATCCAACAATTTATATGGAGTCCAGAGTTATACACTAATGTGGTACAGGATCTGAAAAATGTAAAAGCTAAAATGTTAAGACATCACTGTGATGGGGAGTGGTTACTAAAAGTTCCAGGATGGGGCTCCTGTTCTTATTCTGCTCTTCCACATTTTCCTGCAGTTTGAAGTCCTGGTACAAGTTTGGATCTCCTGTGCAACAGCAAAACAATATAGGTACTAAACTGGGAAGAATACGGACCCAGAGAATGTAAAAGAAGGAGCAGCTTTTTCCCAGGCTCATTAATTCACTGCTGGTGAGAAGTAACTCAATGTGAGTACAGGTGTGGTATTTGGGAGCAGCCAGTGCATTAAAACAGACCAAAAAAGTGTCCTCACTTAAAGAAATGTGTATACTCTCACTAAAATCTGTTTGCTCAGAAAAAAGCCCCCATAAATTGAACTTTGTTTATATGTGATTGGAGATGTTAGACAAAATATTTAAATCTTAAACCAAATCTTCTTTATAATCAGATGGTAGGAAGATTATTTTAGCAAAGTATTTGAGCTATTTAGGAAAGGAGTAAAAATATATACTTTATCTCAATGTGAATTATTTATCCAACAAGGCAGCATATGAAGATGATCTGAAATCTGACATCACTTACATAAGTGGCACATTTAAAGATGGTGTTTCTGGTTTTAGTTGCAAATTATAGTGTGCAAATTATGTATTCATAAAAAAATTTAACCTTCAAAAAACAGATAGTATTACATGACAACATTGAAAGTAACACTGTAAGCAAAAGAAACTCTTCTTAATATGTTCTGTCCATTTTTGAAAAAAAAAAAAAAAGTAAAGTCTATGTTGGTCCTTAGAGTAACACACAAAGAGAAAGTAAAAGACATGTACAAAAACCTCACAGATTAGGGTCACAATAAGAATTTAAAATTCTAACTGCGGAGCATGGTGTACCTGTGAAGAAGGCTTGGGGGTATGAAATCTAAAATTCCTCGTTGGTATTACTTTTGGGTTTATCAGCTCTCAGTCTTACACACTCTCTCAATGCATATATTCACATCATACCTGTTCTACTGTGGGGGTGATTAGCTACTGGGTAAATTACAAAGAGAAATGGTAGATGCTCCTGCAGTAAAAATCAAGATTGAGTTTTTCTGGAATGTATCACATGACTTCTGGGTTGAATATGATATAAATAAGTGTCATTTAATTGTCCAGCATAAACATGAGATCATATTATCAGATCTATAACTTTTAAAAAATACCATAACTTTTAAAATCTGCCAGTCTCCAGTGAAAAACAGTTATGTAAGAGAGGGAAAAGTGATAAGAACAAAATAAATTATTCACTACTTTATATGCAGCTGCAGTCTCAAATTTACATTTCTATAGCTGGTGTAGTAGATATAGTTTTTTAAAAGGCAGTTTATTGGTCTAAGTAATTTCTTAAAGGAAAAAACATTTTAGCTAGTCATTTATCAATTAAAACTAAATGTTGCTAATTGTACAGATAAGCACTTGCAGCTGGGCATCTTCAAATCATTTATCTATCTTCAGGTGAATGGGTTGTAAAGTAAATATATCTTGTGATGCATTTGCTTTCAAAAGTGACTGTTATTTGCAAATAAAATGGGAAAAGGAATCCTAAATTATGCTGTTGATTTTTAGCTGCTTCCAAAATTCAAAATGACAGTTCTTTAATATTAGATAAAAATGATACAATGAAAGGTTCATAAAAAGTGAAGAGAAAACATCCCTTCTTCAACAGAAACTAGCAGAGAAATTCATATAAAGTGGAAGCTAAAACTTTTATTCACAGTCTCAGATCCATTCTGGTCTGTGAGGTGAGACCCATAACACTAATGTGGGTTTTTCTCCTGGCACTTGATCTGACATCTCTTTCATTGGATAAACTACTTTTACTGTGTGAAAAAATAAGCCAAGAGTCACAGATAAATGCACTGAGAGTTGTATGTTACCGTTTCTACTTCCAAAAAGCCATTCAATCTTGTCATACTCTTTAGCAAACAGTATTTCTCACCTTATCAGGGAGATAGTGCAAAAGCTGGCTGAAAAACAACATTTCTGCCTCATGAAAGTGACAGTTGTTCTCAGCTTCAAATCAGGACAATGGAAGGTTTGAACATGGGTCACCCATCACCCAGGAAATTGCTTGTAATATCAGGCTATTTAGAAAATAGCTTCACTTCCAGATTTCTTCCAGATCATTGACACAGTCTTAAGAAATTCTTCTTAGAAGTCTTGGATAAATTTCTGTAATTTTT
>VZSR01000824.1:4621363-4632656 GCA_013398615.1 Brachypodius melanocephalos
TTTTTTTTTTTTTTTTTTTTTTTTTTTTTTTTCTTTTCTGGAAGATTTCTGTCTGGCTGTAATTCTAATTCCCAGTATTGCTGGGCTTCTGTCTCAGATGAATTCATGGTGACTGCTGAACCATAAGCACTGAAGGGTGATGCTGCAGGGAGTTTTGGCTCTTTTTTCATTCCAAATGGAAAGTGGACAGAAAAAGCAGGTGATCTTTCAAGATCTGCTGTATCTTCTTTGAGAATGTGGTCTAGTGGTGAGCATGGTGGTGCTGCTGGGTTGACGTTTGTAGGATTCACAGAATCACAGAATCATAAAGGCTGGGAAAGACCTCTAAAATCAGAAAGATAAAAGTTCTATCTTGCCTGCACCCACATTTTATCTACACCTGTTAACATTGCTACAGATTTTTCAAACTGAAGATCGTGAGTTAATATTGTCTCAGATTGCAAATAACAATAATGAACACACTTCCACCCTAGAAAGATCTTTCTAATGATGGTCTGGTTTCACGGAATGAAACTCCGTGAGGTGTAGGTAATGTTTGTTCTCCAAATAATTTACTTTTTTAAAACAATATAAATTTGGGGTTTATTTTATATTTTTCAGGATATTGTTTCAGGGTTGTATTGTTTCAGGATATTGTACAGGGTTGTATGGACTGTGTTTGGTAAACCAGGTGAAAATGAACACACTTTTTGAACTCAGCCTAACCTCTCACCTCCCATGACTGTGGTGGCCTCATTCATACTCCTTCTAAATTGGCTCCAAAATATAGAAATGACATAGCTGGCAGTTTGAGGAGTTGGAGTCGATAATAAAAGTCGAAAGATCACATTCAAGGGCAGTAGCTGAGCTTTCTCATGAAACCTGTGTAATGCCTGTTTACTGCTTTCTGCTTCTGTCAAAGGCATTAATCTCACATTCCTGAGTGCTACATTTGATCAAAAAACATTTCATTTAAAAAGCTAAAGAGCTTGAAATCATACTGGTCTAAAAACACTGAGCTGAATAGGGCAACAAATCCTCTATTTCCCCTTATCACTCCCTGACACTCAAGGGTTTTTTAATTAAATCTTACCCCTAAGATGTATAGCTTATTAACTTATATTCCTCTTATATATACATACATGTATATATATATGCATATACATAATCTATTCAAAATATTTGTATTATAATGAAGAAGAATGTTTGAAACTTTGCTGGAAAGTTTTACTCTTTATCTCCCAGAGATTTTCTGAAAAATTTTGCTTGTAAATCAAATATACAAGAAAAACCCAAAAGAAATCATAGTCTTTGTTGCAGATTTTTAGAGGAAAAACATTTCTTAATTTGGTTCCATCCCAGACTTTGGACAGAATTACAAGCTATGGCAAGCTTTTACAGCATTTGGCCATTTAAATAATCTTGAACATAAATATTTTAAAAAGGCAGGCTGAACAGAGGAATTTTTATTATTTTGGAAAACAGACCCCCCCAGTAACATTTTAAGGCTATAAAAAGTCACTGATTGAGCCAGGACTGATATGTGCATGTCTTCCACTTCAAAATCATAGAGTGGTTTGGGTTGGAAGGGAACTCAAAAGTCATCCAGTTCTGACCTCTTGCCATGGGCAGGGACAACTTCCTAGAAATGTCCACTGAATGCCCCAGTGGGCAGCAATGCCATTGTCAAAGCTTAGTCTTTGAGCTTGGATAATATTTTTTATTTTTAAGCCTAGGCCAGTAAGCCAAGCCTCAGATTTATAGAGCATCAGCTTTCAAGATGACCCTTAGATGAGACTGCGTAAATTGACTAAAATTTTCAGTTTATCTGAAGATTTGGGGTAATTTGCACTTCTTCACTGATGGCAATTCAATACAGAAGTAGAGATTTACCAGTCTTCTTGTATCTGCATGAGTTTTCCCTTTTAACTACTGTGTCTCAATACAACTCATTTTTTGATCCTCAACATTTCTGAATAATAGTAATAGTAAAATTGTAGTCTTGATAAGAGTAATGTACTCTTATCTTCAGAACTAAAGTGTGAAAACTATGCCCATACTTTATTAAAAGACTGAAATTAGTGAATACTATGTTCCCCCTACTAAACTGGTCACTGTTATAAGTGAGTACTTTGCCACACCAGCTCTCCATCACAGTCTTGTTACACAGCATCACATTATGAAAAGTTCAATGCTGCATTTAATGTCCTGATTTGTGAATGTTTCCCTGGCTTAACTTTTCTCTTTAACATGCCAATGTCTCATTGAAATAGATAGTTTAATTAAGTTCTTTAAATTATTGGTATTTATCATTCCTACAAATGCATCCCTAGAAGCCTCTTTCCACTAGAAAGCCCATTACAGTAGGATGAGTGCAAATAGAGAATATGAGACAGTCCCTGTCCTCCAGGTTCTCATTCAGACATTCACAGCTAGAAAAAATATTGTAAAACTTAGGATAAATTAAATTAAATTTTGCAGAAAGCCTGAAGTTTATACGACTGCATAGCTGTAACTGAAATGAATGGTGGTGAGACACCTGCAGCTGGTGGATAGAGGAACCAAGTGACTTTATGAAGGTTATGCAACATCCTTTGCCAGAACTAGGAAAAAGTTTTGTATATTTCAAGATTTAATACCATACATTTACCTGAACACTATCCTATCTTTCAAATATTTCACATGAAAAAAGTTAGTGCTAGAATAAATACGAGGAACCAATTTACAAAAGTCCTTATCTGAGAAAGAATTTTCAATGACAGAATCAAAACAAGAGTTTACAGGGTTGTTATGCATAGTTTCTGGGTTTTGAATTTTTTTAAAAATTTATTTGTTTGTTTGATTTTAATGAACGAAGGCAGGAGTAATTGATTGTCCATTTTAGAATTTACACTGATGGATTTGTAACGCTTAGAGATTCTTATTGGCCCTGCACAGGATAGTCTTTGCAGCAGGTCTAATTTGAAAAAAAAAAAAAAAACCAAAAAAAAAAAAAAAAAAAAACCAAAACACCCCAAGTTTTTGCAATACAGGGTAAATATTGAATTTATAGCACAAAATCAAGATGAATGTTACATGAGTGCATTTACATGAGGGAATTTACATAGGGTGTAGAAGAAAAAAGAAACAAATTTAGGAGAGGTAACATCACAAATTATGCCTCAAATTATTAGTGGTCCATCATATGACTTCCTCTCCATGGCATGTAATCCTTAAAGTAAGATGCAGAAGGAGAATAAACCTTGTGTTTTTCCTCAAAAATCGAAAATATTCTCTTTTTTTTTCTTGAAAATAATGCCTATAAACAAATGCTGTAGAGAGCTGTTTTCTTCCAGAGAGAGGAGAATTTGCAGTGCTGAGCACAAACAGAAACTCTGAGCCCTTTGCAATCTACAGGGCTTCTTTCAGATGTTAAAGAGTGGAGTAAAGTTGGTGTAGTGGTATTTGGTCTTATACAATGGTCATTTTTTAGTGAACCCAGTCTAGTTACAGGCACATGCCTAATCTCAATCACTTGAAAATTGATAAAGGGAACTTGTATATTTTCTAAAAGCCATAAATAATTTCATAAGGTTGTTACCCTGTGGCATTCAGTAAACCAGAACAAAAAAATAAAACCTGTTCACAATTGCTGAAAGATTATATCTTTCCTGTTCCTAATTTTCCTGTCATTTTGATTCAATTCATGTGCTTGGTGGGGGCATATTATACTTTATTTTTGTCTTAAATATATTCCTGCAGTCACTTCATGGGTTTCCTTCTATTGTTTTATGGACATCAGTCATTCACATTTCACTGTTTGAAATAAAGTGCAGGAGAAAATCAGTGTGATTAACACAGCAGTTAGGTTGGCTGTTCCAGCTCTGAAAGTGTCATTCCAAGGTGAAACTGGAATCCATTTGGCATTTTGTGTGAACTTTATGTAAAGCCCACAGTTTGTTTCAAATTAACGTTGTCCATATGTCTGATAATTCATTTGCCTATGAATTTATTTTCCTGTGATGTTCTTAGCTCAGAAATAGCTATAGCAGCAATGTTCCCAAGTCTATCAAAATAAGAAGGAGTTTTGCCAACTTTTCTGTACAAAGTACTGAGAATTTCAATGTATTTAAATTTCAAACTCTTCAAGTTCATCTTTTTTATGGTATACAACACCCAAATCCTGTCTGGGGGTAATGTAATATAGTGTTATATATAAAATAATGTAACTCTTTCTGGAAAACACCTGGATAGGATCAGCGTCTTATACACCACAAAGACTGGAGCTACAGCCACTCTGTGCACCAGGTGTCATGTCAGTTCTCTAAATTTATTAAAAATACTGTGAAGTAATATTCTCATTGGTTATTCTTTACACAACCATAAGTGCTATGAATCATCCTGTGTTCACAACAGCCTTTTGTCCAGTTCTATTTTCACAGATTATTTTGTGTGGCTGCAACAATGCAGATCAGCCTTGCTTTTACATTGTAAAACTCATGTCAGCTGAGAGCTTCCCCTCAATTTTTTCTTCTAGTTTGCTTTGAGAGAACTTCAGCTCATTCCATCTTGATCAGGCTTTCAACAGATTAATAAATAAGCATTTGATTATGTTGAGATGTGGTACAATTTGTCTTTGTTGATATTCTTTGTGGCATACTTAACTATTATTTAGATGAAGACACTTTCCAAGGAAATTACTCTCTGTAGGAGCCTGAAAGTGGCAAATTTATAAAACTCCCCCCCAAAAAATAAATTGGAAGCTCTGCAGTGTTTCACACATGTGAATAGCTGGAAGCAGCTGGTTATGGAATTTTAATGGCTAGATTATAACCCCTATTTCTATAAAGAGGCACAGTTATTACAGTTTGAAGTATGTTGTAATTTTTAAAAAGTAATTTTACATGGATTCTCCTAAACTAATAATACATCTCAGACTGATTTTCTGCATTTAATATACACTATGACACAAAAAGTGGTGAGTCTTCAGCATGAGCTTTAAGAGCTAAGGAAAAAAGTTGCACTTAATTTATGTTTATTCAGAAGACCATTTTTCTTTCTGTAAATCTGAAAAGTAGATTTAATAGTTTGTTTCTTGCTCTGACTGGAAGCACAATTAAAAAAAAAAAGGAAAAAAGAAAGAAAAGAAAGAAAAGAAAGAAAAGAAAGAAAAGAAAGAAAAGAAAGAAAAGAAAGAAAAGAAAGAAAAGAAAGAAAAGAAAGAAAAGAAAGAAAAGAAAAAAGATAAGACCAGATACCCAGAATGAAAATAGGAGAAAGGAGCTGTAGAAATAGGGGTTTTATCTTCAGTCAGCCCCTCAATAGGTCTGGGGCCTAGATACATTGTTTTTCTTCATGGTTTTGTCTTTTTTATGGCATAACCACACCAGTCTAAAGGTTATCCTTTTGCCTGTCATGATGGGACACTGAAACTTCCAACTTCAGTGTGATATATCATCTATACCTATATACTGACATGCCAATATACATGTATACTGATATACCTGTATCTAGAAATGTATCTATATCTATAATTATCTCTATATAGCTATTAATGTCATTCCTCATGCTATTTTTAGTCAACATCACTGAAATATCTGTGATTTCTGAGACACAGAGCTTAAGAGCTTGAAATGGGACAGCAAAGGGTTGCAGGTGACCATGTCCTGGGCAGCATGAATGAGAAGTCATGTATACTCTATATATCTATAACATATGTTATAAATGGTTGGGCCCAGTCTAAACAGACCCTCCTGCTCTCAGGAAAGGTTCTGATCAATACTGTCAGGTGAAGAAGCAATAAGACAGAACTCCCTAGCAATTCAAAATTCTACCTTGTCTCAGCAAATGTCAAAGAAAAGATCATAAACATTAAGTGAAAAGTAGCTCATCTGACTGATTAATTTCTCATGTCCCAGGAAGAAACTTGATTTTTGCTAAAGAAGTCTCTTAAAATTTCTCTTCAGAGACATAGAAACCTTGAAAGTTCAATATTTTCTCTCTCCTAATAATGAAGCCCATTGCTTGTTATTGTGTTTAAAAGTTCATTTTTCCCTGACTCATACTATGTTCACAGCTGCAATTTGGTTCAGAAAATCCTGTTTTGTTTGCCTGTTTGATTTTCATTTTTAATCTCTATTATCTCCAGACACAAAATGAGAAGTGAACACCATCTGTGGATAGATGGGTGTGGGAACAGCAGTACTTACTTGAGTGGATTGAAGGACTGGGAGAAGAAATCTCAAGGATTCAGAAAGGGTTAGAAATCTCAGAATCTCAGCTTCTTGTGCCAGGTTTTGACACAATCCATGGTATATTTGATCCAGCCAGTCCAACAGAGTAACTGTTCCAGCTCCCTATGTGAGAGATGCATGGAACCTCAGCTCTTTCTCTCATAGCAATGGACCCATCCTTTCCAGACATGGATACAACTCCTCTTGAATGTCTATGGCTGCTTGACAGTCACTGGATTCAGGGGTGGTCAAATATCTTATTACATTTGACAGAGGATTAATACATCACAAAGCATTTTTTACTCCTTCCCTTCTATTCTAGATTTGCTTCAGAACTTCAGTACTCAAATAGCCAGAAATTCGCATTATTTTTATTCTGAGCCAATGTTATGGTCTACTTCCTGTGTCAGCCTTTATCATATTGCAATTTTTATTTCTTGTCAGTGATTCCTGTCTGATCCCAATGTCTACGTTGTTGGGATGAGAATCTCTTCTGGCCTTAATTTTTTAAAATGTATTGAGTTGTTTAAATATTAAACAATATAAACAATTTAAATATATTTAAATGTTACTGAGCTTATTTGTTTAAATATAAATTGCTATTGTTTTTATTGCTATTGTTTTTAGTTTCTTTTGTTTTTCTTGAAGGTTATATTTATTTATTCCATTTCAATATCATATTTTCTGAAATGTATCTACTACTTCTGTCAAGGTTTTACCAGGGCTGCTTGATAAATATGATTTTTGATCTCCGCTGGCACTGTTTTTTCTGAGCCAACTTTGGGTCCCATCAGCCTTTCCCATGGATATGTGACCCTGCTGACTCACAGCCATCCTATGATTTACAGGTACATCCAGATCCTTGTCACCTTATCTGTATGCTGAATTCCAGGCCACTACCAGAAATTCTTAACTCATAATAACACATCCTTATAGTTTGTACTATTTATTTTTTATTGCTTCAATGCAGACATTTTAGGCTACATGGCCATCCTTTCCTTTCTGAACCTTTCCTCAGAGTGACAGAAGAATGCCTCCTAACACTGTCACTGTGGTAGCACCTTCTAAATGAGTGCTTAAAAGTGGACAGAAAAAGTGGTTTTGATTTTTTTTTAATGTTTTCACATTGTATCATCTATATTTCTTTGATTTTCCTGTTCTTTAGGGTGAAAATTTCTTGGAAAATATTTTTGTTCTTGAGTGCAGATATGGAAGTTAATTTTATGCAATAAGTTTGAAAACATGAAAGTAAAGTATCTGAAGTCTAAAATCTATCAGAGGAGAACCCAGATATGGAAATATATTTAAGAATTGAAGCATAACAGGCTACTTACTGAGGTACCAAAATGGATCTTTTCAGTTCCAAATTTCTATCTGCATCTTCCAAATATTGTACATTTGGGAATGTTGTCAGTAACCACTGGTTTGCTGCATCCAGCCCTTTGATGCTTTCCAGGGCTGCCTCTGCCTCCTCTCCTACCATCTCATGGGCTTTACACTCACTCTCAGCTAAAAATTTTGCTGAGTCTTGGTTAATTCAGGGCATGAAATACTCCAACAGGAGTTTTCTAATTCCTAGGTGTTCATAATTCTGAAGCTCCAGTTCAAATCCCAGTCAATTCACAGGGATTTTCTGCTATTCATGCTGTGCTCTTAGACCCCTGTTTTAGGGAGAACCTGGCTCAAATGACAGCCCAGTCATTCCTCCTCATGAATGCAAATATGGAAATATTCTTCTTGTTTTTTCTGGTTGCTATAGCAATCAATGGCAAAAAGGAGAGTGATTTTGGGAGAGCAGTGCAAGAAAAAAAATAATAAATTGAGGGAGGTAAATTTAGTTTGGCATGAAGCAACACTAAAGGGTTGGTCTTAAAGCCTTTTTTTTTTCTTTCTGTAGAGACTGAATTTACAACGAGGAAGATAGAGTACTTTTGCCAAAAAAAACAAACCAAAACAAAACAAAACAAACCCCAAACTGAGTGGAATTGAAGAGTAAACTTTATATTTTGCATATACATGGGGCACTGGTCATGTTCCCAGATGGATTTAAGGAAACATCACAATATTTCACATTGCCTTCTCTAATATATTAGATTGTATGATACATAAGGTGCAGAAATTGTGCATCCTGAGTACTAAACTGTTCTTACCTCTGAACACCTTCTTACCTCTGAGCACGAGTGCAGACTGGTGTGGTGAGTGTGAGCTCAAGTGCCAGGGCTGAACCCAGCCTCAATGCCATGAATTCCAGCTCAATAGAATTACACTGCTCTCATCCATACTCAGGCAGACAAGCAGGTTTGAAAGAACACTAATTCAAGTTTTCCATAGTATTCAAAAGCTCCTATACAGTTTAATAACTGCTGCAAGTTCTAAAAGCTCTGAAAACTGGATCCTCTTTGTATTTTGTTTCCGAATTTGTACTGCCTCTAAAAATCTGCAGATACTCCCTTCAGACTACCTCAGTTTCCCCATCTATAAAAGGGAGGGAAAGGGGGAAATCTTGTACTTAAAATAGAAAAGGTTTTTGAAAATGACTAAGGAAGAGTTCACACAAAGCAAATTACCTTAAAAATGATAATAGATTTAATCAAAATGTTTTGATCTTTTCCTTGTAAATATATTTGGTGAGAAAATGTCTCAATCCTGAACAGTCAAACTCAGATAACTTTACCAGAGCAGTTAAGAAATAAGAGAGGAAAATGTAGGTTAGAGAAATACCCAAACTGAGATAAGCTTTTCAGCTGAGAGCTGCAGCAAGAACACAGGCCATTAATTATGATGATTATTTATATTTCACATTCCTATAGCACTATTCATTTGCAGCAAGCTTTTATAACTATATATAGATACTGCAGAGTGGCTCCATGGTGAGAACCTTTTCTACAGCAACTCTTCCTGGAGGATGGATTCTGTTGATACAGGACACTTACCTCAGAGGCTGGGCAAAACAATTTTACCTAAAGGCTTCAGTCAATCCCAGCTTATGGAGAAACAGAAGTTAGTTATTCCAAATGCCCATGAAAGGGAGTTTAAAAACAAGTTAAAATCTTGTTTTCTTAGTGCAGTTACAGAGTTTTTGGCAACTTCAGAGACAGTTTTCTGCCTGACTGTTTAAGCTGCAGGCTTTGCATGGGACAAAGCTTAAAACTGGAACAGGTTGCCCTTAAATTTATAAAAGTTAATGCTTTTTAATATAATATACTAAGATTGGCTGGATCAAAGGAAGCTAGAAATTTATTTGAGAGGAAATCACTGACTGCCATTAAGAAGAAATCTTTTTAGCCTTCTCTCACTATGAAGACAATCTTCAGGTAAGATTAAATTACTTTCAGCAATAAAGAATAAAAACTTGCCCTATAATGGAAGTCAGTGTTAAAATTTTATGTCCAATGAATCTGGAATTACCTATCATACAGATTTTTAGCTTTTTATTTTTTTCCTTTCTAAAGAGCACCAAAGGAAATGTTTTGCTTCTCTGATTCGGCTGTGATGCATTACCAGTTGCAGTAATTGAGGGGTTGTTGGAGGTTTGTCCATAAATAAAATTCAAGACTCATTTGTGTAAATAAAATGCAAGACTTATTTGCCACTGTTGACCTAAATTTCCAAGGCTTTAACTTATGTCATGGCAAGACTGTACTGAATCTATAGAGAAACAAAATAGTAATAATAATAACAAAAATAATAATAATAACAATAACTACTAGTACAACAATATATTAATACAACAACAGCAATTCCAAATTGTGTTGTTCATTTTCACTCTAAACAGCATACAGGCTAAATGGACTGAATAAACTTGAAAGAGGCATCAGTAAAATAGATTCTGCATTTGCAGCTGAGATTAGGACCTGGGGTAACTCCAGCTAAAGTAGAAGGGGAATGTTTTAACCATCTTGTTGGTTTGGGGGAAAAAAAAAATAGCAAAACCAAACTTTGAAGTCTTTTCTGCAGGATTTCATGGTTCCAACAGAGACAACAAAGATCAGCAGAGCTCCAGGTCTCCATTTTCTGCCCTCCCTCTGTAGACAATGAAAAAGAAAAAGGTTTCAAAACTTAAAACTCAGTATCCTCAGGTTTTGGAACCAGTTATATTGGGAGTGCTTGTGCCTCTGCCCTTGCAGAGAGGCAGATTCACCCTGGCTCTCTGGCTGCTCACTGAGCAGGGATGTAAGGAGCCCTGTCTCATTTGGGGCACATCTGGCAGCCGCACAGATGTTCCCTCATTAGCAGAGGTGAGAGAGCCATTGATGACCAATGGCACCAGTCTGAATTAAAAGATAAACAGGAAAGAGAAGAACACAGGACAACTGTTTCTCTGCATTTCTCCAACAATAAATGGTTCTGTGAGTATCTATGACAAGGCTACAAGGATGGAGATGATCTCAGAGCTCACAGGATGAGTCTGAGTACAAACCTACAGACAGAACAAGAGCAATGGAATCAGGAAAATTAATTAGCTTCAACTAAGCAAAGGAGGCTAGAAACGTTCACAGGCAAAAGCAAAAATGCAAGCAAAACAAATTGCAAGGATTCAGTGTAGAAGATTAGAGACCAGCATCAAGTGTAAACTTCGGGAATAATAGAAAACCTAGGATTCTCTTTAAAAATAATTGTCTGAAAGGAAAGAGTAGCTTGTATTTTATTATATTTACAGTAAATTAGTGATAAAAATAGACAAATAGCTTGGGTTTTTTTCTTAAAATGTAACTTTTTTGGGGGGGGACGGTTAGCTAAAATATACTTTCTTTAATAACTGAAAACCTGCTTTAAATGCAGTGGAAAAATAAAAAAGAGAGAAAATTAAAGGCACATACAGTTGCCAAATGAATCAATAATAACATCAGAAAATTTGTGATGGACTATCAATTATTTTAATAACGTGGTTTCCAACTAATACTTGCCTTTTGATTGACTGCTTTGCTGTTTTTGGTGTTTAATAAGCCTTTCTAACACATCAGGAACTCAAAAAAATACCCTATGGAGAAATCTCCTTTCAAACAAAATCTAAGTTCTTAGTGAAATATTTTACCCACTCTGAAAAATATAAAAAATTCTTGCTAAGCCTAGCTCTTTCCTCCAGGCTTTATAGGAGCCTT
>VZSR01000824.1:4636499-4651929 GCA_013398615.1 Brachypodius melanocephalos
CTGGAGGGAGGATGGGTCATGGAAGAGATAAAGAAACACTGCCCAATCTGGTTTTTACAGTTGGCTCATTATCAGAAGACACCTTCCCCGTCTCCCCTGGATTTATGAGGAATGGGTCACAGAAGAGGTAAAGAAAACATCTCCACCTATTGAACAGGTGGCAACAGAATACATACTTTTGGTTACATCCTGCATTGCAACCCATTGTTTTAAGAATGATCTTTCACAGAGGGACTGTTATCCGTCTGAGTATCTCCACTGAGGGAATGGACAGGACTGGCAGCCTACAGAGGTCACAAGGACCACCCAAGCTGTGCACATTGCAGGTAAATCCCTCCAAGAAAGCTGGCATCACACATCTTTTCCTCAACACATTTTGTGTCTGGATTTGCCTCATATCCATTTTGAGGCCTTTCCTAAAGAAACACAATGTCCACGGAACTGTTTTGAAGGTGCCCATGGTAGGCACTGTTGCGTTACTTGTCTCTTCCACCCCTCTCACAAGAAAAATCTCCTCAGAAATGGTGACATCTCCCTTTACTGTGTTGTGTCATCCCTTCACCCTTTAATGACAAAACAGTGGGATGTCTTTCCTGTTGATTCCTGGTTAATGTGCAGGCTGCAGAGGAAGTCATGCTCTGTCTCTGCCTTCTCAAAGTACTCACCAAAGCCTGAAGAACTGTAACCAGCTCTATATAAATTGGGATAAGGAGTTCAGAATTCCTGGGCTTTGTTTTGTCTTCTTTTCCAGGAAATAGCCACTAATATTTCTGGATTTTCTGTGTCAAGGATCACAAAACAGATTTGCGATTTGTCCTCCTGTAGGTGAAGGGGTGGAAATGAAACATGCATTTTCCAGGTTAAAAATACAATAGCTTACACCATTATTTGAAATATTTTTCCTTTTTATATATTTTTTATTTTAATGAGAGAGATGTTTCTCACGTATAACTAACACAGATGGATAGTCTTGATGGAATTTCTGTGGGTCAGATGCTCTTTTTGAAGGAATTTTTGTGGGTCAGAGGTTCTTTGGTGGCTTCGGAGCAGAAAGATGGAAGAGTCTCTATTTGCTTTCATGGCAAGTTTATGAGTTATGAGAGATTGATGTTTGAATGCCTGAACGGCATAATGTGATTCAAGGACAAAACCTTGTTTCTGCAACATTCTACGTGTGTAACTTAAGCAGAAAATCGCCTTTTTTTTTTTTTTTTTAATTACTTTCTTTGGAAATATGTCAGCTGAAAGGCAAAAGAAAACATGCTTTTGACATCCCTAAAATTTTCAACACAATTATTTTTCATATTCAACACACACTCATCAATACACTAATTAAGATTGCATTTTAAGTTTTATATATTTGTTCAGTCTGTAAATGATCCAGAAAGTACTCTACTTTCACAAAAATTATTTGAAAGATATTTATGAGAAATAAAAAAAATCTGTTTGTAAAGGAATTCCTCAATGATTTGTATCATAAATAATCATAAGTATTTCACATGTTTTGGATTGTATTTGATGTAAGAACACATTTGTCTTGAAGTAGACATCTCTAAGCAACTCTATAGTAACTTTGTTTTTTTTCTTCTTGTTTTTCTGCTCACTGTATTTATCAATACATGTGCATGAAAATGGGTCTTGGATGGAGTTTGGATCTGAGCGTAGTTTTCAGAGGTGACCAGTGATTCCCAGTTGGTAAATATTTGAGGTGCTTTACATAAAGGAAACTAAAAGGCCCTTCTCAAACTAAAGACTAATTTGAGGATGTGCCTTCTGAAAGCTCAGTTGCTTTCTTTAGCATTTTTTAACCCCCAACATTGAACATATTTCAAGTTACAGTGTTTGGCATGTGGATCACTGTTTTAGTTTGTTGCATGTAACTAATTTATGCACAAAGAATTTGCCACATGTTGCATAAAATGAAATGCCACAGTGTGTTTCTTCTTATCACGTGATGGGCATTTCAGTGGGCGTAGGACATGCTGACAGTTCACAGAAAAAGTCAAGAGTTCACTTCTGCTTTCAAAGGTGACTTCAAATGCTCCTCATGGTGACACCAGATCTGCACACATATCTGCTTCTAAAAGAAGGGAAGATAAAATCTGATTTGATAAAATCGATAAAATAGAAGATAAAATCTCATTAAGCTCCCTTGGAAGAATTCACTTTTGTGACAAGTATGGAAATGGCCCAGGTCATCACTGTGTCATTTTCTTCAGAACCCCCGTGTTAAAGAGTAGCCTGTCAGGACATCTAACAGATGGCAGCACCTGGGTAACCATTTGTTGTGACCACAGTGTGTTTTGCCATTGCTGTATCAAGTGTCTGCAGCCTCTGCCAGTTCAGTCTGTCTCAAATAAAAATATTGCTGAACTTGTCTCTACAGGCTTTGTTTGTAGTTACACTGTGTTAACTGAACTTTGCTAAAACACAAAGTCATGTGACAAACTCATCAAACATCAGTTGTTTGGTACTCCTGACAAAACTTGTCTTTTGATTGCGAAATTCTTCTCAGGCTCTGGGGAATATCTGGAGGTCTGAAGATTTGTCTTCTGGTCCAGCCTAATGAAAAGATATTGCCTATTTTAGTTTCATTCCTATTTGAGTCACAGTGACAGTTTGTACTACGTTGTTCAGCGCAGATATTCAAGCACATTTCTTAAATGTCTTTTACAAGTAATAGCCCTATGGATTAAATTAAAAAGTTTTGTTGATATAATTTTATCCAAGAGAAAATGTTATTTAATCTCCAAGAGTAGTACTCAATGGTCCTGGTACATGCACGTTGTTGAACAGCGACCAAAACCTCACAGTTCATAAGCTGAAATTTCCATTCTGAGTCAGGGAGTACATTGGCAAGTTTGAGTATGGCAGATCTATTCTGGAGGCCAATAGCTTTCAAAAGAGCAATGTGGCATTCACTGGCTGCTCAGCCTGTCAGGCGAGGAATCTATTTACAGCTGGGTCAGGTGGCAACTGGTAGAACTCAGACTTTAGAAAGCTTAGAATTTCATCTCTGAATTTCAATACAAAGACCTTTAGTTAGAATTTCAACATTTGAATTTCAACACAGTATTTTTCATGGCATCACTTAGAGTATTTCACATATACCCTACTACTTACATAATCAAATAATCAAAATCTATTAATTTATACCTTCAATGAAAAATATTATTAAAGCATTGACAAAATATTATATGAAATTAAAATCAAGTTCATCAAGCCAGTTGTCAAAATATTTCATTCTCAATAAGTGGTAAGCAATGTGTTATTTTGTCTCTCAAAAACCCCCATATGAAACTCAGAAACAAAATACTCAATAAACTGTGATAGAATGACAGTACATTAATTTAGAATAAAAAAAAATGTATCCTTGCAAGAATTCATTTTGCAGAAAAAAGTTTTCAGAGCAATGACAAGAGAAGAAAATATTTAAGGTTTTGCTGCTTGTACCTGAAATTGCTAAGATATTTTTCTCATAGTAGATAAATAAATTCATAATTTTTTTCTGTTAAGTTAGAAAGAAAACTTCTACCACTTTTGACTATGTAACATTCTGTATTTTTTATGAGAACTTTCATTTTAAATGAAAAGTGGGAAATTTGTGACAGTAACCATGAAAAAAATATTAATAATGGATCAGCACATTTTATTTTGCAAAAGAAAACAATAAAAGATGAAGAACAATAAGACTTGTTCAGTACAGGTAGAATTATGCCTTCATTGATCCCTGTGTAATGCACCACATATTTTGTTGTGTCAGTAGAAACATTCATGTTATATTGTCCCCCTGCCCTTTCTAACTAATAAAAACTATCAAACAGAGCAAGGTAGACAACTGAAATTATATTTTCTTTGGAAAGAAAAGCTGCATCCTGGTTAAGGGGTGCTTTGATGAAGTGAGTAGTAAAGACCAGTTTAACAAAGTGTGTTCACTCCAAAGATGACTTCGGGGCTTTGAGAAGCAGAGCTGCTCTCTTCATGTGGCCTGAGAACAGCCTGTGCCAGCACACACCTGGATACATCACAGATGCCCTGAGCCCCCTCTGCGGTCCAAAAAATTCATGTTGACAGAATCAAAAGGATTCATGATGCAGTTCCTATAATGATTTACAGGCCAGTTTTTGAATGGAATAAATCACATCCTCGACTGTCTCTACTCTGTTGACCAACAGTGCATCAACCATAAAGGTTGTTGGGATTTATCACCTTCATCTGTTTGTATTTTCCCTGCAGATGCCTCCATTAAATCAGATGGATCATATCTTTTTGGCAATTTCCTGGCCTCTCTTTAATGATTGCTTGGGATGAGAACCTTCTGACTTGTATTACACATTGTGTCATTTTTCAGGATCTCCTGTGAAACTTTTCCAACACAGAAATCAGCATTAATGTCACAGGGCATGATTCAAGAGATACAATACAAATATGTACTAAAGGCATCCAGGTTTGAGACTAAAAAAGGACCTTGTCATGATAAGTCAGAGAAACTCCATGTTTAGAAGTGCCCTTTTTCTTTCCTGACAAGAAACAGAGTTGCAGGACACTAAATGGGGTAAATGAGATTTAAGATATCTTTGTTGCAGATATATTTTAAAAAGATTCAGTTTTCCAAATGCAGATATATGGTGGAATGCAAGATCAATGGAGCATTTCTTCCACCTATATTTCATTCTGCTAAAGGTCTTATGTGCCTTGTAGGTGCAGTGGAGTTCCCACTTCCAAGAAGATGCCTGTGATATTCCAGGCATCTCAAGCAGCCATAGATGCATATATTTAGGCCTTTTGATTATGACTCTGAATTAATTCCAGATTGTTTTTAAGAATGTTTTTGGCAGTGATTTGCAAAGCAAAAACTCTTTCCAGTTTACCTTTATATTCTTAAACAATCCAATATGTGGTTTTAAGGAATGACTATCCTAGCCTTTTTCTGAAATTCACCATTTGGATTTTTAAACTATCCTGTTGCTGCTCCTAGAAGCTTTGCTTAAAGGAACAGCCAAAAAATACTAACTGCTCCTGTTCGTTATCTTTATCCTTCAGGTAATTTGTATGAGGAAGAGAATCTTCCAGGTAAGAGTTTTAACCTTTGCAAGACACTTTGTTTATTTTTAGAAATAAAATTTCAGGTAATTTTTTTTTTTGCAGAGTATATTTGATTGCTCTCTTTCATAACAAAGGGAAATGCCATATATTTATTATTCTGGATTCAAAACAGGAATATCTGCTTAATCAAAAGTAGATATTGTGTGCTTTGGGCTTTTAAATGTGGAGGTGACAATGGGAAGTGGTTAGTTAATTATTGTAAAAAAATTATATCTTATCTCTGCTGATTTGTGAGAGTATGAGGCTGGTTAATTCTTGACCTGTGTTATTAATAACCTGTATAGAGCTGAAGATAAACTGTTTTCTTCTAATAGCACAGATCTTACTTGAACAATTTCTGCTATTTCATTGAATTAAAATTGTTATTCCTAGTACAATCATCCACAAAAGGTAACCTAGAAATTGATTGTCTCCACTGCAGGGATCTATATATCTTTGTAAAAGCACTCCTGCCCAAAAGTCTTGCAGTCTCCACAGATAAAGAACAAAGGCTCAGATAAATTAAAATACCCATAAAGGTTAGTCAGAGTGCATGTGGACATCTCTCAAATTAACTCAGTGCCCTTTAATTTAGATTTGACCTCTTAAGACCTTCTTATTGGACCCACACAGAGTATTTTTTTTCAGTGTTAGCTAGTTAGTTCACTAAACTTATCCATTAAGAAGCTTAGACTTCACATTCATTCAAGCCAGAATGTTCCCCCAAATATCTGATCAGTGTGAGAACCACTTCTTTCAAACCAGGAAATGGATGGTGCAAGACAATTGTCTGACAGCAAAATTATTGCTCGGTTTCCTGTTGGGATTTTCTGTGCAGACCAAGACGAAGAAACATTCAGAAAAACTTATTTTGTGATTTCAGAGAACAGAATTGAAGGGAACTCTCCTCCTCTGCCACTGTGAGATGGTAAAAGAAGGTGGAAAGTGAAGTGAATTAAGGGGTAGTCAACCATGGTGACTAAATTAAAGAGGTTACTCAAGAATTCAGTGACCATCAGCAATATCATGCTTGTTTTGACTCACATCAGCCATTTAAAGAACCATTTCTGTATTTCACAACAAAAAGATATACACAGTTAGCCTGAGGAATCTAGCCAAACAGTTTAAAGGTACTTTTTCAATCCATATTTAAAAAAAAAAAAAAAAAAAAAAAAAAGCTAGAAAAAGGAAGACTGCAGACCTAGAAAAAATTCCAAATGTGAAAAAGAAAAAAGCCTACCCAAAAACTGAAATAACAGATCCCTTCATAAACTTTCTTTATTGTAAATAAATATTTCAATCTACCAATAGTTTTGTGTATCTAAGTTGATATATATTCATATATCAACACAGACTTAAGTATACAACATACAAAAGTGTATGGGACCTTTTTTTTACCCAGCTGGGTTTTTCATTCTATTAACAGAATAGTAAAAAAATGTGAGAAACATTTATTTGTAAGAACTACATAAATTAAAGTCTGTGCCTTACTTAATACATATATGAGCTTTTGAATACATTTTAAAAATGTTTATTAGTAATTAATTTCCCTCAGTTTTGATTTTGCCCTAAAGAATTCTTTGGCTTTTGTGATTGATAGTTATTGGTCTTTAAATGAGAGACTACAAGAGAAATAAGAGTATAAAATATCAACAAGTTTGTTTATTTCTTAGCTTTTTACTTCTATTAGTTTTGCCATTTCAGATGGCATAAATCTGACAATTAGGCACGCTGACTTTTCCATCAATGCCACCTTCAGTGACAAGCAGTTCTATCAGCACAGGATTATTAGCATTCTGATGCTTTTGTTAGGACATTGGTGTACTTTAGGATCAGCTTCACACTTCTTTAAAAGAAAGAAAGAAACAAGCAAACAAGCAAACCCTCCAAGATACAAACAAATGAACCAAATCAACAGAAGAACAGAATTATTTCTGATTTATTTGTACACTTCACTCCCATTTCATTCAGGAACATTATTTTAACCCTTCTGTGTTTGAAGATTTGGCACTTGGCTACCTTAACAAAGGCTTGTTGTGAGGATTTATGGTAAATTATCTTCATGAAATCATTTTATAAATGTCCACACACATCTGTCTTCCAGTTCGAGCCAGGATGGCATCATCCCATCCTGCTAGACCACCCTGACCATTATTGTTATCCATCACATGGATTTCTGCCATTTGCTGCTTTTTTTCTTTTCATAAGCCTCACATTTTGATTGATGGAATCAATGAACTGTGGGACATTTTACAGTTTGACACAAGAGCTTTATCATGTAGTATTGGGCACACCACACCACTCTGAATAATGAGTAATCTCTGCTACAGCTTCCATCAGACTGCAAAACACAAAAATGGGCTCAAAAGTTAAACCAGCTTCTTCTAAACTAAAATAAATTAAGTAATATTAAATATAACTTAATGGCTGAGCAATTGTACAAAAAGAAGCATTCACAGAAAACCTTCAATGTCGCTAATTGTGACATATTGTGACTAACTGGGGTGTGCTGGGACCCCAGTACATCCCATCAAGGACTGAGAAATCACTGTGTCAGGTTCTGTAAAAGACAAGAAACACAGAAGGGGATGGAGGATATGATGAAGATTTTCTTTTTTTTTCTGCTGCACATTGCCAGTTTGTCTAAACCAATAAATTGTGCTACTTTTGGTAATCACAACTTTTCAAAAATTGGCCTTTTTTGTGTAATGCTAATCTGGAATGCAAACTAACAATTAATCACAGTAAAAACACACAAAAAGTACAGAAATGCTAAAGTCACTCCAAAGTTTTGGTTTAAATTTTTTTTTTTTTTTTTTTTTTTTACTACGGCCATATATATCTCATAGATTTGATGCTCAGTTTGGAAGAAACTGTTTTCAAATTGCAAATATTTCCTAAGGTAAGAAAACTAGTTAGTGTGGAACTTTATCAGTTGGATCCTGCTAACTAGAAAAATTTAATTTTATTTTTTTAAATATATTCAGCTTGGTTTCTATGACATAGTCATATTGGAAATTTTTTGATGTATTTCATGTGCTCGTATAAATTGTGTATTTATTTGTGTAGATTCTAATATTGTTGCAGAGGCTGAAATGCTTTTGTAATATGTGTATGTGAGGAAAAAATCTTCAGCAAAAGTAAGAGAAAGTCACCATTATGTAGGAGGACTAGACAATTACAACAGAACACTGGCATCAAATCTTACTGAAATATATAACATAGTGATTTTATAGAATATTTTCTTAATATTATTTAAAATTATTTCTATTCTACACCTTCCTCAGATTTTTTAAACTTTCGAGCAGCTTCAATTACATTCAGAAAAATTAATTTAGATGTAATAAGGACTTTGATAAAAAATTGTTATCAACTAAGCAAAACTATGTAGGAAAATTTTCTTTTTTTAATAGAATCAAAATAAATTATTTGTTCTCTTCTGAGTTATTTTGATTAAAAAAATATTAATTGATTGGCTTTTTTTGTCTGGAATTGAATCTTCTTAATTGTGATCTCTGTCTTCAGATTTGTTAATCTAATTAATCTTCCTGTTGGTGAAGGAACTTCAACTGATGCTGATTGCTGAGTTTTTCTCGGACTAAAGCTCATTGTTAGAGTTAATTATGACCATATTGATGGATTTAAAACACAATAGATCTGTATTCTGCCTAAATGTACTTGACATGATAAAGCTTTACTGTTATATGATCTGCAAACAGTCTTGAGTGACATCACCTCAGGCTCTGACAGTGCTGCTCTCAGTAAAATGATCCTTTTACAGAAATGCAGGTCAAGTGCAAGCTATGAAAAAAAAAAAGGCTGAAAGGAACTGGAAAATTGTACTATGCCATTGATCCAAGGAAAAAAATCTCCACTTTTCTACAGCTAAATGCAAAATTCTGCATAGTTTAATGTTCTTTTTTGTAGATAAATTTAGTCTCTCTGTAGCTCTCTAAGTAATTAAAGATCTTATTTTTCTTAAATAGTGTTACCAACCTGACTGATGAAAAATTAATTAGCTTCAGATGCCAACTTATACCCCAACCAAAATCGGAGGACTTAAGCTCATTATTCCCTGCTATTACATTTTACATCACATTTACATTTAATGTATCACAAAACCATCATTTACATTGCAATAAGATAGGATCCAAGCATGCCTGCAGCTCCCTTTACCTTGCCATTCCTATCTATATATAACATTGTTCTATAAACAGGGATTGTCATGAAGGTGGGTGTAAGAATTTTACTGAATATTGACAGAAAACTTTCTAGTGTAACAAACACATTTTTCAAAGGAGTTACTTTAAATTTCCAGTACCCTTTCTGGTTTTTGCCCAGGCATGACATTCATGCTTGAATGAAAGATTCTATTCCCCCTGCAGTCACCCACTTGACAGAACAGCTTGCTCAAAGAAACAACAAGAGGTGCTACAAATCTAGTACAGAAGTTAAATGACAGAAAAATCAAAGTTCTAGCAGCTCCCTTGTCTATGTGATTTGGGAGGTCAAAACTCCTTGGCTCTGTTTGCTAATAATCCATTGCATGTTATTTTTAGACTTTGTACAACTTTGGGCTGTTCAAGATTTGCTTCAAAAAGAGCTAATAGGTGACAAAGTAAACCTTTAAAAGTAGCTGAGGGGAAAAAAAAAGCAAACAACTAGAGTTAATATATTTTTAACTCTGCTTGCAAACATTACATTAAGTAGAAATGTTGCTTTTGAAAAATTATAGTGGAACAAATAATTTTATGTGGGAGAATAATATCCTTGTAATACAGAGATGAGACACTGTTTATTATGCTCTCCCTGAAAATGGAAGGCTTTTACCAGCAGTGCAAATTATAGTGTTTCATCCAAACTAATTTTTAAAGTTAAAATGGTCAAGATGCCAAGACCCTTTTGGTGACTCCCTTCTCAAGTTGAAGAATCACAAAATCCAGAATATGGATATTTGAGCTCTCTATTTTTATTATTTCTTTATCTTATTGACTGTTAAAATGTACACCTTTCCATAAAAAGAGAAAGACTGTCATGTCAGATGGATTCATATTAGAAAAAGAAGATGCAAAACATTAAAAAAAAAAAAAAAAAAACACTGAAATCTATACCTAAATGGGGTGGAAGGTGGTGCCTGTAAAAGAATTACTTAACCAGATCAAAATTAGGAGACTGAAAACTAGGATGGATTTTTTACCATCTCTGAAGAAGGCCCAGAAATCTTTTTGCAATGTGTTAATTATCAAGGACAAAACCACTCGAGGGACAGTTCTGGTTACAACATTTAGACCAAGCACTCTTTTAGTTTTAGCTAGGAATATCATCGCTACCATTTTTTTTTGTGTCCTGCGCTGTATTAGAGTTCAGATCAGATTAGCTCATTCTTTTTCCTGAATCTTGGATTTGTGCTATCCAGCTCCTAATGGAGATCACTGTGCAGCTGAAAGCCTGACCCTGCCAAATGGCACTGTGAAGTGCTGAGAGCTTTACTCAGAGGATAAGTCATACTGAGGAGAATCTGAAAAGAGAGACTTCAGAGTAAGGCAATTTAGGAAAAAAAAAAGGGCCTATAAAAAAGTGGTAGATCTCAAAATGCTACAGCTGCTGCTTTATCAAAGTTTTCTCCCATTTTAAACATCCTTATCAGCAGTTCCTTTCCTTCATGCACCATTTGATCTACAAGGGCTTCATTTTTTTGTGTCAAAGTCACTGTTTTCCTTAAAATAAGAACAATTATTTACACAATGATTTCTTAAGTTCAGCCCTGAACCAGGAGATGGTGAAAATCTGAAATGTCAAGTAACCCAATATAATGAATGGAGAATCAGTGAGAAGGAACAACAGGAGCTGTAGCTGGGATGCAGGACTACACCAGGGGACAGACTTATGGAACTACTCTGTGGAAATCAAGGCATGGAAAATTCTCAAAACCTGGTGCATGCAGCCCCAAATACAGCTGAGAAGACAGGGTTCTCTGTGAGACCTTGGAAAAGCTTTCTAAATTTAGAGACCATAGGTAAGACTGTGAGTTTGTAGTTTAAGCAGAGAGATATTAAGCTAGGTAATGAAAAGTTTTAGAGTTTAAAGTTTAAGATATAGAAATAGTTATAAAGGTAATAAGAAGTTTTAAGATGTAGTACTGTAAGTTTGTGTGTCATTAGATAATTGGTCAAGGGAGTCTGCACTGCAGCAGAGATGTATAAGACAAAGTATTTAGGGATTGGTGTGAAAGTAAAAACACTCTTTGTGGCCTTAGTTTATTGGCTAATTAACCTTTAAAAGACCTTGTAACCTGTGCTTTTGTGGTCACTGACCACTGACGACCACTCACCACAAACACCTGGCACAGGTGGTGAAGACGTTCTCACTCCTAGAGACTGAGGCAATAAATCGTGCTTTAAACATCTCTCAGTGGTCTCATCTCTCTGAAAATCCCAACACTACTCAGGCAAGTGCATAATCACAGAACTACAGAACCACAGAATGGTTTGGGTTGGAAGAGACATTCAAGATACTCTAGTTTCAGTTGTCCTGCCAGGGACACCTTCCCCTGTCCCAGGTTGCTCTGAGCTCCATCCAATCTGGCCTTGAACATTTCCAGGGATGAGGCATCCACAGCTTCTCTGGGCAGCCTGTGCCAGGGCCTCACTACTCTCACAGTAAAGACTTTTTTCCTAATATCTAATGTTAACCTAATGTCATTCAGATTACAAAGATACCAGCTGAAGTACTACTGCTGTTTTCACAGTACCCACCTTCCAGATTTAAACTCTTACTAACAAGATCTTGGGGGTGATGTTAATAAAAAAATATAAAATTCAAACAGATTTTAAAATAAAGTTAATCTCCATCGGTTGCAGTGCAACTCATGCACTAAACTCCTAATATTTTGTTATATATTAATTAGTTTTGAATTTTAAAAAATCAACAAATGAAATATAGATTAAGTTTTAGATAAAATGTAGCCAGGACAGAGTAAGACAAATTTGTAATGGCAATTCATGTCCTTGCCAACACTATTGTACTTAATTTTAAGAGTAATAGTAGTCTTATTCACTTCTTGAGCAAATACTACTCATGTAGGAAGTGAAAGACAAACACAGAGTAACAAAGGACTTGGTAAACAAAAAAGATAAAGAGAAATTCAGAACGGCCCCTTGTTTCTCAGCATCCTTTCAGGACATCCCACCTGCTGCAGGCACAGAAACCCAAAGAAAAGAAGAAAAAACTGTGGAGGCTTCATTCATAAAATTCAATAAGCTTGGCGAAGCTGAAAGAAAGCTTTCACTGCACCCTCTATTAGTTTCCCAGGGTTTTTTTTTCCTTTTTGTCATTATCGTCTGCACACACCAGAAAACAGATTTTCAACAAAAAGTTATTTTATAAAACAGTAAATAACACCAGATTTCACAGTTTTACATTGCCGTACATTCCCAGTTTACCTGAGAAAAAAACTTCTGGGTCTGAGCACAGTGGCAGGTGCAATCATCTATTGACAGATTTCACTAGGCTGCTGGGAGGGCTGTAACAGCACTTGCCTTACATATTAACCCATTCTTAAATGATGAGATACAATTAATTTATACCTAAATTTAAAAAATTTTATTATCTTAGGAAATAGAGGTGATATGCCACTTATAAGACACCCTGATCTATTTCTAGTTCTATTATTTGTATTTCCATTTCTATTTTTACTTCTATTCTATTCTAACAATATAATTTGTATCAGGTACAAATGTCTTATTTTCACCTATTTTTTTACTGGAATATTATCAAAAATCTTAGACTAAAACTTTGTTGCACAGACTACAAGGGCAAGGCAGTATTCTCAAGGGCAAGGACTTTTTCAACAGAAAGTTAGGAACCAATGATGAAGAGAGAAAAAGAAAACAAACTAAAAAGGATAGCAGTTTAGAAAAAATGGATCCTCTTTAGAAGTAGCAGTCCTTGGAGCTTCTCCATCCACCTACCTCAACATTTTTTAGGCATCACAGAACAACTGTGGTTTTCAGGACAAAGTTATTCCTAAATTTCTACTCTTATGGTAGCCTCTTTTGGGAAAAAGGAAAGTATTGGGAAAATTAACAAAGTTTCTACACAGAATGGCAGGGTTTTTTTCTATAGAAGTATATTGGAGAAGGAAGATGCTCTTTATCTGCTGAGTGAACACAAGTTAAAGGTGCATATGAAAAGACTTAAAATTTGAGATATGGGGAAACATGAAAACAGGTATCACAGAAGGATCAGAATTTGCAAGACAAGGAAGGAGAAAGGACAAGAAACAGGAAAGAGGAAGGACACCCTGCCCATTAAACAAAAAACATGACTTGTAAAACCCAAAATGACAAAGAGAGCCTTGGAGGCAGATGAGATGTCCCATCTCCCCACACTGGGAGGGAGAAATATAAAACCACAAGAAACAGCAAAGGAAATTTGGGAAGGTGTCTCCTTGTGTTTTGACTTAATTCATCAAAGAACTCTTCATCCTGCACCTGGGACACCACGAGCCATCAAGGGCTGGCCATCAGCACTACACAGCATCATTTCCATGGAAGTCAGAACTAATTAGCAGATTAAGTGTAAAAGACTAACAGTTTTAATGAGAAGCACAGATAGTGATTAACCATTAGCACAGAGTGTCATCTAATGAATGCAAATAGTAAAAATTCCTTTAAAATTTGAAGCCTATCTGATTTATCAGTCTTCTAAAAATTCCTGTGGTGATCTCTAGTTTCCTTGTTGATAAATACTCACCTTTACATCCAAAAACATGTTCAGTTACAACACTGTATTGACTGGATTCATTTTGAGGATTGGAGGATTAAATGCAAATTTTTGACTTTGCACAGGTGAGAAACAGAAATTCTAGAAATTTTAAGTGGTTACTCCTGGTACTTTTACTTTCTTCAAATTCACCTTTATGTTTGACTACCTTTAAGAATCTATTTGTTAAGATTGGGAGATGGATAGAACTTGCTACAGATTCTCTGCAAACTGAGCTTCCTTTACAATGAAGATGGAAGATACAGAATTTTCACTTCATGTGCATGAGACAGCCAGGAGATGTGTTCAGATCCAGGAGTCCAGAACTCCATGGTTTCAACTTAGACACAGTCGCAGGAAGAATAAAACAGCATTAGGAATTTATCCAAGTGTAAGGATCAATATAGTAGCATAGGCAGGGAAAAGGAAGGAAAAAGGGAGAGGAAAAACCCCAAACAGGAATATTTTCTGTAAATATGACATGAATTCTAATATTCTGTTTTTTCCAAGCAAAATGGAAAAAATGGAATTTTCAAACATGAACTAGTGTTGTTATTAAGGCTGAGAATTTACTGAATTACAAATATGTAATGTGTTCTGAGTGCCAAAAAAAGGAAACAAAGCTCATTCAGACATATTAATAAGTTTTCTAAAATATCAAATAATTTTCAATCTGCTCATCTTGAGTTTGATTCTGGACTCAGGTCTCAAGTACCCAGCATCAAAAATGTTCTATCATTTTTCACAATAAAGGACCAAAAGACGTGATCAACTTAGAAGAAGAGACATTTTACAAAATATGAAGCAAAGAGAGTTCACAGTTTTCAGATTTGATTAATCAAATCTAGTTATATAGAAATAATTTTCATTGTAGATCCTAATTTATTTAACTCAACAAAAATATATCTGCTCACATTAGAAGTAATAATTGAAGACTAAAATACTTTTTCAGCAAACAAGAATGGCCAGCTATTTCTAAATGTGTTGAAATAACCTAACATTGAATACAGCTCATGAAAGAGAAATTCTTGGAACAATAATACTGAATAAGATGTGACATTTAATTCTGCACAACCTGCAACTTATTAAATATTTCAGAAAGTAGGTTTGGTTACTGATTACTTGCTTGCTTTGTTTTTTAACAGATGATAAGACACTATAATAGGATGAAGGAAATAGGAAATATCTTCTTTGTTATACTTGGAAAATTATGTTGTTTTCCATGTTACTATATCTCTCATCATTGTCTTCTGGTTTGTCCAATTACTTTATACACTTTCATAGTAAGAGTTTTAATTTATTATCTTGATTTCTTTTTTAGTTTTAGTTTTAGTTTTAGTTTTCCTAAGAATCTAAGACTGAGGAATTGATCGCAACATTAACTCATGGGAACTACAGATTTTGCAATAATTTTCCACTGACTGTTGTGTCATATATTGTTGATAAATTCATGGTAAAACAATGTAATGATAAATTGCAATCGAGATTATAAAACATCAGCAACTGTTGCACAAAACTCTACTCACAGGGTACATGGCAGGTGACAAAGACATACAAAAAATTGAGGGGAGGGGAGGGGAGG
>VZSR01000824.1:4656737-4705659 GCA_013398615.1 Brachypodius melanocephalos
TAACAGGGATATGACAGCTGAGATGAAGAATGAGTGGAATTTGCCAGTGATAATGTCTCAGGTGTTTTAATATTACTTGAATTATAGTTTCTTTAGATTTTCTTCCTAACACTGGGAATTTCATCATCTTAATGATGGCCCTTCATTCTTTTCAGCATGGTTTTGCTGGATTTCTTCAACATGACTAAACAGCCCAAAGACTGCCCTCCAAAGGTCCAGGGTAGCAGCTCTGCTGACCCCCTCCTCACTTCTCCAAGATTCAATAACTCCATCCTTTCATGCTGTGCCCAAAACAGGCTCCAACTACCACATCACCTACCATTCATTCCCTGTTCAAACTGCCTGATTTTTTTCCCTTTTCCAACCTCAGTCATTTTCTTATTCTAAGAATTTAAGATACTCCTCAACCTATTCACTTCTTCACAAAGTTCTGCCATGGAGCAGAGGAGTTTCCCTTCCACACCCTGCAGCTTGCAGCTGGCATCAGCATGTTCCCACCAGAGCTTTTTTTTGTTCTTTCCTTTTTTCTTCTTTTTTATTCAATTATTTTTCCATTTGGAGCTTTTATGGCTGCTTTTGCATCTTGGATAAACAACAGTCCTTCTTCATATTCTTTCCTTGCTTTTTAGTGGTCTTTGTGTCTAAAATAATTTATAGAACCCTCTCAAGCTTGTACAAGATTAAATTTCCTACCTGAATAAAAATGGGACCTTAAAGTACCTCTTTTTTACCCTTTTTGTTTCTTCCATCAGCAGCTGAACTGAATTGGAGCCAAAAACTTGCATTATAACATTTTCCAAAGCAAATACCTGAAGATCTTTTTGGCATCAAGCATGTGTCTGCAATTTGTTTATTTTTCTTCCAAGGAGGTATAACTGGCAAGAAAAGCATTTTCATTCCTTTTTAACAGTTTTCTACTTGCATGCATAACCAAAAAGAAGAATTGTGCAATGCATTGTATAGTCATTACAATTGTATATCATTACAATTGTGATACAGGTTTCTGTAGAGATTGTTCATGTCACCTCAATGGCACAAATTTCTGCTTGGGCTCCCCTTGTCCCTTTTCGTTTTTGGTGTCTGTTTATAGCTGTGCTGTTATCTCTGCACTGCCATGGCCACACAGCTGGGACCAAACAAAGCAGCTGCCTCAACGCCATGCCTGAAATACAGTGCAATATCCCTGAGAGTGGCAAACCCATAATTTTTGGTACCTGGGTGGTTAAAAGCCTGGAGTAATGCCACAAAAGAGAATGAACAAATGTGTTGCTTCTCCTGACTTTGAGAGGTGTTAGTGGCTTGGCCACAATCAGAACAAAGCCGTTCCAGGGGTGGGAATAAAGTGGGAAATTTGAGTTCAAATTCATATTCCTCCCCTCAGCTCTCCTCAAGTGCTCTGCTGCTCCCAGGACAAGCATCCTCTGCCAAACCTTCAAGCCTCATACACAGTAAAACACCGAATTGGCTTGATTTTGTTGTTTTGGGGATGAATGAGGCTTTTGTGGCAGCACAGGTATAACAGGTGATGACAGGGAAGGCTGGCTCGTGAAAGGGAGTTTTGCCTTGTGGGGTTTACGTCAGAAAGATGAAGGAAAACTCCACATACCGACATCAGAGAGGAGCAGCAACCAGGAAAGCGGTTATGGTCTGGATGCTGATCTGAGCTGAAATCAGAACTGTGCAAGAGGTAGGACAAGACAAATTCTGCTTGAAATATTTTTGGAATAAGTGTAGTTGCTCTGACCAGATATTACACTTAGATGGATGTAAATAAGATCACGAGCTAGCCTGAACTAATTTGTTACTTTTCAAGCCTCCTTATCTGAAGTCTGTTTTAGGTGAATATTATGTTCCTACATAGGCATGACTCTTAATTCTCACATAAGTTGTGGAGAAGGTTGAACTTTGGGAGTTTTTAACTCATTCCTAATTTTATTTTTCAGTCATGTATTCCTAAGCAATCAAGTCAAGTAACTATATCAAAATAACTTTGTTTCCCCCCTCCCCATATATCTAATGCATATGTGTTTATTTTTAAGCTAATATTAAGCTTAAAAAGAGGAATTTTGGAAAATAATATATTCATTTCCAGCAACTCATATCAGCACTGACTACATTATTCCGAAACTGAAACAGAACAGAATCCAATTTGAGCCACTTTTATGCTCTAACAATGTCTTTGCAGTGAAAGAAAACAAGATGATAAGAGATGCAAAGGCTGACAGTTCATAGATACAAATACCTGAATCTGTTTAACCAAAACGTGTCTGAGAAAGCTATTTGTTCTTGATGTAAGAGATGAATATTCCTGACCCCAGGAAATTGAGGGATGAGAATCAGATCGTTATGATTAATGTTATGTGAACTATTTTACAAGTAAACTTAGAGCAGTGGAAATTGCTTTCCTTGCAGATGGGCTGGGAAGTTTTATGACAAATCATTTTTTTTTGCCTTTCTGTGAAGTCTTGCATATTTCTTTATCAAAATGAAAAATATACAATGGAAAAACCAAACAAAACTCAAATCTGCTGTCTTTTCCTAGCCCCAGTCTCAATTTTTTTTGCATAAACAAAATTGTGTGACTCATCACAGAGGAAAATTGGTTAAATTAGAATTAAATTTGATGCTTAATATAATTCCACTTTCTCCACTCTAATCATAGCATAAAACAATCAGAAAGGGGTCTTATAGTAGGAAATAAACCACTATATGGAGTATATTTGAAATTTGAGTGTTCTTATGAGTTCTTTCTTAAAAAAGAGCATTTTGCCATTGATAGAATGGGATCCTAAGAGGGATGACTGAATGAGAAGCTGTGTAAATACTTTTAGATATCTGAACCTCCACACATTTGATTAGTGTTGATTCATGTGATAAAAAAATGCTTCTTCATCTCCTACTGCTACAAAACATGTTTCTAGAACTCAAATTCCAGAAAAAAATCCCTGTCCCTCCATCTTAATTACCCGGTTCTTTTTTCAGGAATAAAAGAGAAAGCCAAGATGATGCACAGCCAGAACAGAGCACCTGGCACAATGAAAGGATGAGATCACTTTAGAATGTTTTCTACAGAACTCCAGAGTGATTTTTTTTTTTTTTGATACTGTGTGAATGTGTTGTAGAAATATTGCTTCTGTTAAGAGCAAATATTTGTGTCTGCCTCAAATTCTTGTTCAATGTGAAATTATATACCTCCCTCATTGTCTGTGTTATGCTTTTACAGCTGAAAAGAGAGTGGGAAATGACTTCTGATTTGTTGCACAATTTCTTCTTGCATTTCTACCTCATCGTGTTTATATAATACATAACTTGTGTGTGTATTCCTTCTTGGGACATTGTAGGACTCCTATATCAGTTCTCTCTTTCAACCCCAGAGCAAAATTCATCAGAGTATTAAGCAAAAAACTCAGACTTTCAAGTAGATTCATTTTCAAAGGATGTCTGTAGAGAATAAATACATAAAAAATAAAGGCCATTTTCAGGTGGTTCAAATCACAGTAGATCTATTTAATGTTGCAGCTGTATTCATTTGCAGTAGCTGGGAATTTTAGAAACACAGACTCTTGCTTATAGAACACTAATAATGTTTATTTGCACCGAACCAAAGCTAGTCCTGATACTGTAAGACAGTTTCCAGTGGAAACTGCAAATTTCTGAATTGCTCAAGGATATTAACTGTTTGACTGGCTTATTCCAGCAGGACTGTTCTAAAGTAAATTGGGTGAAAATTCACAGTGAGCTCGAGGTGCAAAACCCTACAAACTCTTCACAAAACTATTGTCAATCCAGACAATTCCTTTGCCAGTGGTAGAAGAGGAGCAATCATTGACATGACTTTTCTTCCTACTCTTGCCTCATGCACATGAGTGTGACACTAAAAGGAAGTTGGAATGATGATATCAACAGACCATAGGTGCTATATGTGCATGTCCAACCTTTTGTCAATCACCACTAAGTTCCACATGGAGTCTTTTATTGAAATTCCCAGATCCTTCACAGACAGCTGAAGCTGCTGTACAAACTTAGTAGGGACTCAAATTTTCAGAGGTTCTGATCTTCTGCTCAGTGATTTGGGGCATTCAGTGCCTCTAATGACTTTTATTCTAAATTATTTTCTCAGAATTGCAAACACTATGGCAGATAACAGAACCATGAACTTATGATCCCTCAGATGCTGTGAGTGTAGAACTCCATTTGCTCTTAGTGAAGCACAATTTCTGTTGCTCACATGATGGCAGAATTCAAATGAAGGTGTGGGAAGAGAAAGACAAAGAAAAAAATTAATCAAGATACATAATAAGGGTAGGAATCCAGAAACCTTAGGAAGTGATGGTGGTTGACACTTTAAATGTGCTTACTTCTAAGCACCAGGGTTTTGTTTCTATTTAGGAAGGTGCAGAAGAACAGAGCAATAACTTTACTGGGTCAAATTCTGTTGGGGATAATATTTGCCTCTTCCACAGCTGCAAGTAAATGCATCAATTATCTTAAGTGTTTTAATGGACTAGTCAAAACTGAATGCAGTTGGTAATAACAATAAAGCCAAAAGCTTTCTGCCTAGTTAATGTCTAGGCAGATACATTAGGCTGCTGAAAAACAAGTGAGAAAAGGAAAAACAAAAACTTAAACATTTAGCATCCTCAAACAATATGCTTATTGCTTATTAATTATAATGAAGTGGTACTACTGATTAGTTTATTAGGAAACATTAGGAATGAAATTTTCATAAACAGAAGCTTTAGAATAAACCTTTCAGCTACAAATCTTTCTACGCTTGAGAAAATTTAAAAAAAAAATTCTTTCAGGGATGAAAAATATGGCAGTCTTCTGGAAAAAGGAACATTTAAAATCTGTCCTCTGTCTACATCATAATTTCTGTATATGTGACTTCTAGTTCGATATGAGATGATGCCTCTGGACCATAGAAGATATAAAATTCAAAGATTCTGCATTAAAGTTATTGGTTTTTATTCAAGACAGAGTGGTATCAGTAGTGGGGTTCCCTGTGTGCATTTGATAGCAGCTCAATTATTATTGTTATAGAGAGGCTTTGTTGCATGTTAATTTCCTTTTATAATCAGCTATGAAATTAAGATTTTTCTTTTCTTTTTTTTTTTCTCCTTCGCTCTGACTGTCACCTCTAGGTATTTTTTTGGGGAAATCAAATATAACGTTTTATTCTTTGATCACTTCTGTCCTTTTCCTTATGAGTTTACCCACAGTGGAAGACACATTTTATTGGAAAAGGTAAAAAAAAAAGCCAAGAAAGGGTAGAGAACAAGATAAAATACAAGTTTTGATTTTCTGGACAACCGAAGAATAATGCTATTGCATACAAATAATTTCTTCCTGAAAATAAAAGATGTAGAGAAACAATTATTTCTGAGCTGCCCTTAATAATGATGAACCATTCTTATGGTTCATGTTTATCAGTCTTCATAAAACAACACAAACACTTCAGCATTTAGAGCCCTTGTATTATTAACCTTCCCCAGGAGACCTGTTCTATAAAGGAGACTTAAGAGAATACGACCTTTTGCCAAAGAGATAAGGAACTGATACTCTGACAGTAAATATAATATGAAGACATAAACAGAAAATGAATTAGAGATTAGCTAAAGTAAGCAAGAGATCAAATATTTAGATTAAATTGGAAACTGCAAAGAGTTTTCAAATTCAGCTGCTGGAAATGATTAGAATTTGCTATTTAGTTTTCTTTGCTGTAGGATCCAATCAAACTTGATATATTTTCATATTTATGGTATGGTTTTAAAATAATCAGTGTCATGTTTATGCAAATATAGCCCAATTAATATGATTTCTCCAAACAGAAATTAAAAAAAAATACTAATGAGGTTTGCATTTCCTGTATTTAATCTAAACATTTATGTGAATTCCTAACAAAACCCAGATGCAGACCCTCCATATTTAAGAGAAGAGTTTTAGGAGCCTTAGAATGAGCAATACATTGGGAACTGTGGGCAAGAGCTGGAATAGGAAGTGCATGACGTGCAACCCTGTAGGGATTTTGACCTCAGGAGAGGTAGCTCTGTTCAGACCTTTGAAATCAGTCTTCAAAGTAGATGTCTACAAGTGTTCCCTGAGAGAAATGAACCATGTTCACTCCTGAAAATGCAAACACAGAAAGAAGACTTGCTGGTGCTGATAACTGCTAAACAGAGGGGAATTCAGATTCTACCTAAATTGGGCACTCTGTCAATAGCTGCATATTAAAAAATTAATTGTTTTTTTTATGTTGGATGTAAGAGGCATAAGCCATATCTAACTGCTGGGTTTTTTTTTTTAATATTTCTAATCAGTCCCAAATGTGCCTGTATGGCAGAAAATGGTCAGGGCATTTTACACAGCTTTGATTGATACTTGAGCATTGCATTTTATTTTGTTATTTAAAAATTATAACCCTATGGACCTACAAAAGCAACTCTTTTTGGATATTGAGACAAATTTGTTTCTAATGGAAGGATCTCAAAGGCATATCAGAAGAGTTACCTATCCCAGTGAAGATTTCTGCATGTGAAATGAACTTTTGAGACCTAATGACTTCAAATGAATTAGTTTTATGCTGTCTTTTAGGATAGAAAGCTATGATTTACAAACATGTGATTGGTCTCTATGTTAATTTCTGGATCTTCATCTAATCTATTTTCTTAAACTGGTTCTAACAGAAAGAAAGCCTCTGTTCTGTTTTCCAAACACTCCCAGTCCTCTGGAATTTCTTCCACTGATCTAGAACAACTGCACAATTTCAGTTCATCAAAACATGTATTCAGTGGGTAACTCAATTGTGCTGTATTCACAGTCCTTTAAAAGATTAAAATGTAGCAGTCCAGGAAGAGTTATTCAACAAACACATTTTATCTTTAAATTGCATGTTTGCTGTGTCGCACATATTAGTAAAGGGAAATAAATTTGTAGCTTGATGTATTAAGAGCATATTTCTTAAAATGATATTTATTCAGGTTAATCTAAATTCAGCAGACAAAAATTTTGCATGCTATTGAAAAAAAAAAAGAACAGTATTGTTACTAGGAGAAGGTAGGCTGAGAAAAGAACTCCAAACCACAGGTGCTAAAAAATTCGTGGTTTTTTTTCTATACTTACAGAAATTGTTGTGTGCCTACAACATTAAATTCTAATAAGCTACTGACAATTATTCTCAAGCAATTAGGATCATACAATGGTTTGGGTTGGAATGGACCTTAAAGGTTACCTAGTTCTGCTCCCACTGCCATGGGCAGGAATATTATCCAGTATATCAGGTTTCCCCTGGTTTTTTGGTGCAGCTCATGACACGTTTGGCTTTCTGGGCTGCAGGTGCAAACTGCCAGGTCACGTCCTGCTTTTCATCCACCAACAACCCCAAGCCCTTTTCCTCAGGGCTGCTCTCAATCCATTCTCTGCCCATCCTGTGTTTGTGTTTGGAACTGCTCTGCCCCAGGTACAGGACCTTGCTCTTGGCCTTGCTGAACTCCACAAGGCTCACACAGCTCCAGCTCTTCAGCCTGCCAAGATCCCCCTGGGTGCAGTCTCTTTGCTCCAGAGTGTCAACTGCACCACACAGCTCGGTACCATCCATGAAATTGCTGAGGATACACTCAATCCCACTGCCCATGTCATCGAAAATGATGTTAAACAGAAGTGGTTGACCTTGAATGTGTCAATGTCTTACCCATGGCATTTAAATTAGATGGTTGTCTCTATAGCCAACACAACAGCCCTTGTGTTGAATATACCACAATTTTGGTGCAAAGAATAGTAGTGTAAGGCCTTTTAAGTTCACAAATCCCTGGATCAAGAGCTGGGAACTCAACAGAACTCTTTTGTCTAAGTTAGCCCAAAAATGTCAGAAGTTACAGTGGAATTTATCACACATAGATCTGAGGTTTTCAGTATCTGCACACTTGTCTGATTATGTCTTAAGGTCCTTGTGTTCAAATTAAAGAAGCAAATTTCATGAGGTGGTTATCTCTACATTAAATATTTACTGGTGAATAAGGTCAAAATGCTGATCGAAGTTGCTTGGTCTGGGTGAAGGTCTGAGGCCCAGAGGCATGTTGTTTATCTGCAGATTCTGTCTAACTAATCAATGTTGGATAGTTCTTTCTAATGAACATGGAAAGCTGCTGCAGTGGAAGTGCATAATGAAATTATGTCCCATAGGAATAGGAAAAGATGAACTTCATACTTCTGAATGTAAGTACTTGGGTTTTTCTAATTTCTTTGGTAGGTTTCCTTCCAAATGAATTCCCTAAGGTAACAGCAGGAATCTCCATCTGAATCTTTTACTTACCATGGGAATTTGAAACCTAGACTCGGTGTTTTAATCATTGCAGGATTTTTCAGTATTTTTACATTTTTACAGAGCACTGTACAGATTATAAAGATTCAAATAGGGATGGAGAATTCATTTAAACCTTATTTTATTTGCAATCCCCATAGAGTTATCATAAATTTCAGATGATCTTTTTCGAGCCAGTGTGGGAATTCTGTGATTACCAAGAGTGTTGAATTACCTTTTTTTATTTTCTTGTTTGAGACATTCATTTTCCTGCTGTCTCATATTTTCAGCATACACTATTATTAAAGCAAAAGTCTTTTGACTTGAAAATGTACACTACTGAGCTCAAAGAAATGAAGATATGTCCAGCAACTCTGTATTTCTCCCTGCAAACTAATTCAGCAGATGTTCTTCTTTTTCACAGATTGAACAATTTTTGGGAGTAAACAAGAAAGGAACTGTCCTATTTAACTCTTTTCATATGGAAAATTAGTTACTTCTGGCTTTTTTTTTTTTTCTTTCAACTTAGCAACATATCAGAACCAGGGATTGTTTCTAGAGCAGGCAGTAAACATGGCAATCAGAGAACAATATAATTTTGGATGTACAGGTATGAAACTCCACATTATTTAGTGAAGGCATGACAATGTGGCACAGGCTATGCAGTCCTGTGTTCAAGAAGGGATGATACACAATGCACTCCATGGGTATAATTAATGATCAGCCTCTTGGGAAGTGTCTACACTGAAATGCCATGAGTTTCTGAGTTAATGAAATAGTCTTTCCAAATTCCAGCCTTGTTTTAAGCCAAGGTCAGAATTGCCTTTAAAATTTGTATTTTTTTCCCAAAACATATGCATAGATCTGCATCACATCATCCTATAAGGATGAAGCAACTAAAAGAGAACAGCTGAGTGTCCTTTGCATAGCAGAGAATGTCCTTTGGTTATTGCACTGCAGGAGGTGATTTGGTTACTGTACATGTTGTAAAGGATTAAGCACCAACAGGGAATTTAAAATTATCATAAATTTTATTAACTCTGGTTGTCTCACTCTCTTTGAGACGTGTTTTTGGGATGGGAACAAGCCTGAGGTGAAAACAAACAAACAAAAAAGTAATGTTAAAACAGAAATATTGATGCTGGATTTACTCAACAATTTTTTTTTCCCACATTTCATACGGTAGAACATGACTCTGCCTCTGAAGTGGTAACAACAGAAAGTCACTGTCTGTATGCATTTTTGTAAGTGATCTCTGTGTATATAAATAGTTTTGGATGTAGAAGTAGCTACTGGCAAACACCTAGCAGGAGAGAGAGATGCCAAGAAGGTTGTGTTTGGAAGTTTCCCAAGGACTGCCAGTCCTTGTGATTACATCTCCTGTTTAATCTGCAAGAACTGACAAAACCAGCACACCACGAGCCTGCTCAATCTGTACAAGGCCACAGCTGGGTTGTGGAGCTCAGACTGCACCCAGAGGAGAGGCAGCTGTGAGCAAAGGCTATGGAGATTCATGGACAAATGTGGGAGGCAGGAGCACTGCAGGACACTTCCTATAAATGCACAAGTAGCTGCAGGAAAATCAGCACAATTCACCCTTTCTGAGAGGGCAGTTTCTATTGTCAAACCATGCCTGAGATTGCACTTGAGCTGCCCTCCAAATGGAAAACTGCAAATAAACTTGTGTGTGTGTGTGTGTGTGACTGAGCACCATGAACAAGTAAGTGGATGTGTTGTGTGACTATTTAGCTTTTATTAATAACATTAATAAGCTCTATTAATACTGCCTCAGTGAAGAAAATGTTTAGGTTTCCATACAAGGAAAAGGAAATTTACAGGAATCTCCTTTACACCAAAGACAGGCAAGCGATAATAGAAGTGGATGAGGCACCGTGCAGGATGACAGGAATTGGGTTCTACAAGCAAAGCTCCCCAATAGCCATGTATGCAATAGTTGATAGAAAACTTCATGTCAGAAAAGTCTATAGCTTAATATATGTCACTTTGTGGGGTGATCTGGGTTGAAAACTCTGAAAAAAAAGCACAAACATGTCGCTATAGGACATAAAATGAACGACATGCACACAGTCAAGCTGTTGGGACAAAAAGAGGGAAGTTTATTTTTCCACTTACACAGATTTCTGACCATGACCATGGATTGGAGGATGAGGTTGCCACCTCTTCAACCTCACTGGTCAGACTAGAATTCCATCATTTGTCTCCTCCTTAGAGAGAACAATGATAACCAAAAGGACAGTTACAATAAAAAGGGCATTGTTTACATGAAAATCTGTGAGAAACTCCATTGCAAAAATGCAAACATCAGAAGGCTGAAAAAAATCAGAGCGACACAAGCAAGCTTCTTCTGGTCTGCCTTTCTCTTGGACAGGGACAAGCTAGGAGTGGCAGGCACAAAAATTTTATTTGCCCAGATCCAGGATAATACGTCGATTTGTAATTCCAACTTAATCTAAACCACGAAAAGTGTTCCCTGAATATGAAGTTATATGTATATATGTGTACTTTGATCACAATGTTGATTCAAGAACTTTCTTCCCTCCATAACTGTACTAAATTTCATTTTTTTTATCAATGGAGTTGTGGATTGTAAATGGAATAACAAATTTATGTGAATGGTAAGAAATACAGGACGCCTCCATCCACAAAAGTTCAGTGCTCCCAACCATGAGATGAGAATTAAATCACAGAATCATAGAATTCCTAAGGCTGGGAAAAAACTATAAAATCATTGATTCCAAGCACTGTGTGAATCCTGACTGTAATTTATTACTGGTGAATGCTGTTCTAAGGCCCCTGGTGTTACAAACTGTACAATACGAACAATAAAATAAACTTTACCATTTTGGAAGTTCTTTTGTTAACTCTTTCTGCTATTTTGTAGGTATTACTTATTTACCAAATATTAGTTTTTAAAAGACTAGCTTGTTTTGGTTTTTTTTGGTGACAAACTGAGCTGGAAGTGATCATCCAATGGAAAGCTTGTCCGAGGATAGAAATAAATTATAAACCACAGTTTTTGACATGCTTGGTAGAAACCCAAGATTCAATTCATAACTGGAGAAGCTGCTGTGCACAGTTTGATTTTTACATGACCCAACAATGACTCAGATTCAGTCAGTAATAGAGGCTGGCAGAGTTTGGAAGATGGAATTCAGAGTCATAGGACATGCTGATGGCAGCTTGCTGCAGAATTAAATGCCCTGGTGCCTGCACTGGTGTGAGCCAAGAAGCACAGTTCAAAGGCACAAGCTGATCTCAACACTCAGATCTGGACTGATACAGTCACTTGGTGGTGTCATTGGTGTTTGGCCCAAGGCTGCTGTTCACTGGAAGGAATTCAACATCTGTTAGAATGATCTTGCATTTAACTAGTAGAAAAATGCCTCAGCTGCTACAGGAATGAAACTTATCAAAGTGTGCTCTTATGAATCAGGATTTTTTCAGCACTAGCTGGGCATTTGGAGTTCTCTGGTGTGTGCATTACTGGCATCATTATTGTGATTATCAGTGTCTACTTGGCTCATTTATTTGAGGACATAAATCTGTGTGCTTATGGTGACTGCTTACTGAGCATACAGGAATATATCAGTCCATAAAATTTGGCCAATCATTTTCATAAGGTCAAAGGACTATTTCAAAATGACTGACTCATGTCGCCAAACCATAATTAAAAAATAAAAAGGATAAAAAGGCAATTTCCTGTAATTTGAAATATCCACTGGTCAGAACCGTCCCAAACTATGAACTACATGCTTTATCCAGGTTTTTGTACTGTGCCCATGTGTCTGAGGATTGGCTCAGACACAGGGCTCACTACGTGGTTCCATCCCAGGTGCTGTTCCACAGCAGGAGCAGCTCTGTCCATGCTGTCCATGGTGCAGGCTCTGACTCACTGCACGTTACAGCTGCTGCAATAAGAAAATCAATGCCATGCTGACTTTTTCCAGTTTGTACAGTACAGAAGTGGAGATGCTCCTTCACAAGCAGTTAGAAGCCCCCACAAAGGAGCAGAACTATGTGAGAAAAGGTTTGGATGCACAGTTGGGTGACCCATGTCGCTTGGCTGTGATCAGTCAAGTGTATGTTGGATAGAATTTTTTACAGGAGGACGAAGTCCAAATCTATTTTCATTCTTTATGTTCAAAAAAAACCCCAAAAACCCCAAAAAACAAAACAAAACAAAACAAAACAAAACAAAAAACAAACAAAATCCAAAAAACAAAAACCAACCCCCCTCAAAAAAACCCAAGCAAACAAAAAACACCCAAGAAAAAACCCTATGTCACCACCACCACCAAAAAATAAATCCCCCATTCCTTTTCAATAATAATTATTTGCTAATTTTGTCTTTAAGATGGAAATTAATAACTTAAAGCTGATATCTCTAGACTATAAAATGTTCTTAACCCTTCAGTTTTTGAGTTCTACTGAAGTTGTTTGTTTGTAGGCCTTTTCAGAAAGAAGATCAGGAAAATTAAATATTTATTGTAACTAATATTCTAGATCTTGGTCTTGGTAGATTTGGGTCAAAATAACAAACTGAATTCCTGCTGTATTTCTTATTCTTGCTGGGTTCTAAGTCACTCTGTTTTGGGAAGCAGAAGCTTAATTCTTGCACAATCTCACTTCTTACCAGTCCAGAATGAATATGTAACTTGGCTCTTTCAGGTGCAGCACTGCAAGAATTTGGGGGGAGGAAAGTAAAAGGATTAAGTTCTTATTGGATAAAAATACAGAGTATACTGTTGTCATGATATGAAGGGTTACTGGTCTATGGGTGTGTGAAGATGGTGATGATGTTTTTTTTAGGATTACACAGTGCATGAAAAAACGCGGCTTCTCTCCTCTAAATTGCTATCGTTTATCACAAACTACCACAAACTCAAAAAGTCATCACTAGCAAGTATTTCTACAATTAATAAAGTAGATAAATATCTCTTTCTCAAGCTGTCAGCAATCAACAATATACTAGTATGTCAATAATCAATTGCAGAAACATTGTTTTTTTAAAATTAGGTCATCTTCATGGCTGCTTACATAAAGTGCTGCATAAAAAGCAAATGTAACCAAGAGAAGGGAATCCCCAGAACTTAAGGAAAAAAAAAAAAAAAAAAGGTCAAAGAGGAATTTTTCTCTGAATGTAGCATCCTATAGCTGGAGTTGATACAGTGTTTTAAGAAACATGTCAATTGATGATGATGATTTTTTTCTTCCTGTAAATCTGACAGCTGTCCTGTCCATCAAAAGGATACAAACTCTGGAACAACATTTCTGACCAGGATCTCTGAAGTGCACAATAAGGTATATTGACAGTGCAGGGGTGGTTCAACATGGTCACACCCAAAAAACTAATTATGTGGAGTATATATGGAAGGGATTTCCTCACTGTCCGTTTTATTAATCATAGATTTCTTTTGGCACTTTTCTGTTCATAGCCCTGAGGACAGTGTATCAATGTTCAAATCATCAGCACTAATAAAGACTTAAAAATAAAATCAGGGTTGTTAAGGAAAAAATAAAAATAATACTCAATAAAATTTATAGCATTATTCATCACATTATCAAACATTAAGAATATTTAATCTTCTGATTGTTACATGTTCCTGTGTGCAAAAGACAAGTCATAGATTCTGCAAACTACCCAGTCTCCTAGATTAGGAAAAAATAACAATACTGGATGATCTGCTCGTTGCCTTCTTGAAGCTAAATAAGAAATTGGAGGACCTGAGAGCAAAGCTACACCCAAAATTGTGGCCGCAGATATGTAAAGGCAAAAGAAAAAAACAGGGAGAGTGAGGGAAAGCTGCAAAATTTTTGATCTTTTGATGTCAAAGGAAGTTTTATCATGTAACTGACTGCATTTATATCCAGAAATTCAGTTTCTAAAACTTTATATTTCAGTGAAAACACAAAACCAGCAGAATCACCTATCTGTTTTCCTTACTACAGACAGGAGATTAGCAGTCTGTTCAGAATGAACACATAATTTTCCATTTGCTATATTTCTTCTACTAAGATTTTATTTTGGTATTCTTTATATGTGAGGTATCTGAACAAGAAAAGTGTAGACAAAAAAAAAATAGTAGCAACTGTAGACAAATAAGAAGAAAGATAAGACAGGGAAACCCAGAAACAACTGATATAGCAGTTCCTGATTGTGATGGTAGGATCTGAAAAACAGATAACACAGTGGCCCACAGTGATGTAAGAGATGTGCCAGGCCAACATAATTGCTAGAGGATGCACTGTGCAGGAGCATTAAAATAGAGCTTTGAATATCCCACAGTATCCTCAAAGCCTTTTGCTTATCCTTTAAGCTTCCTCTCATTAATTAGTTAAACATACTCATTGCACACATACTTTGCTTTCCAAGACAGATGTGTGCTTGCCTGCAATTATATATTTATGTACAACAAAACAACCTGAAAGTATCTTTCTTGCTTTCTGTGAAACAATTTAATTGGTAAATAGTTATTACCAAGAAGAGAGATAAACAGTAATAGAAAGTCAAGTAGAGTGATTTTGGTCAAGAAAACATTATTTGGATTATCTTGTAACAGGCTCTTGATTCAAAGAAAGATATTTTATACAGCTATTTAGCTATAGGTCAGGCACCAAATTGATAAATTTAAGGTGCTGTCTCTACTCTGAGGTTTAGACGACATGTCTGTCTTCTCTGAGTGTTCAAGTTTCTGTTAGTGGATTAGATGTAGTTTTGTGTCCCAGAAGTTGCCTTCTGTATTCTTCAATTTCCTCTGTCTCTGTAAAACCAAGATTTGGCCTCCTTGGATTCGTACTCTCGCTGCACTTACATTATTTCCAAATTGACTGGTAATTCTTTGTAACTCCTCAAGTATGACAGCAAAACCTGCCAGAAGAAACCTAGTAGTATTCCCAACGTAGATATTTGACATCTGGATTAATCCCTGATTGACTTCATTCAATCCCATAGCTCAGCCTTCTTTGAACAGGAGATTGAACTGAAAACTGCCTGAGATCTTTTCAACGCAAATTACTCCATAGTCACAAGGGTTCCTGTGTCTGTGTTCAGACATCTGTTCTAAATGATTTAAAATAAAGTACTTGCAGGAGGAAGAAAAAAGTGTCCACAGACAATAGATGAAATATTCAGATTAAGTATGTGTCTATATTATGGAAACTCACATTTAGATCATGTAATTATTGCAGGAGGGTTTGTATAGCCATAGCCTACTCGAAATAAAATCTACACATATGTACCTGGGACACACTACACAGAGACCTGTTCTGGGAACAGGAACTTACCCATTTTTCTCAAGGAACTATAATTTAAAATTGACAGCACACATATTCTATATAAAACCTTTTTTGTTTTTGCAACAGAAGTGGCATTTGCAACAGACTCAAGACTGATCAAAACCTTCCTTTCTCAGCATAAATCTGTTCTCAAACTCCATCCAAAAAAGATGAAGTCTTTTTGGATATGATGTGGTCATATCCTTTATAATCTGTTACCACCCCATTTTAGGCATCCACAGGAAGTCCATTTACTTATTCTGTAATATTCCTTTTGGGAACAAGGGTATTACTTCGCTAAACTATTTTTAAAGCACATCTACCCTTTCTGTCTCATTTGCAGACACAGCTGCATAAATAAGTTCACCAATGTCGGAAAAAACCCTAATATTTAATAGTTAAAATATTAATTACAGCAGTTAGCTCATAATTTTAATCCAACAAAAATTTTACAGCTTTAATCAAACAAAAATTTTAGACAATCATAAGCTCAGGTGGAAATAACAGAATATGAAAAGGAAGAATATGGGCAGCTTCCTGATCAAGCTGCTAAGTCACAGGGTAAAAGTCTGATAGAAAATATTTCTGGTGAAAGTGGAAGTAACACAGACCATCAAGCTGATCAGACAAAATTATGAGCCACACGATTATTTTATAGAAAAACCAACTCGAGTGTCTTCTCCATATTCTAAAGCAGCAATCCAGGGGCAGACATTGGTTTGTGAGACATCTGAGTGATCTATAGCTGCCTTCACTACTGAATCCTATCTCTGCCAGCCAAAGAGGAGGAAAAGGACTTCAAATGTCTATGGTTATGTTTTACTTGGGTCCTGTATGTGTGTGCTGTTGAAAGCAGCATCTTGCCTGTGGCAGCCTGTTGGAATTCCTGGCTCTTTTTCCTGCTCTAAGGTCAGGGTGAATAAAACTCAGGAGACATTGTTTTCGAGGTCTCACTCTGAAGTTTATCATCTTTATCTATTATAAACTCACGAGATGTAAGCTCTCTCTAACAAATCAAGAAAGTGAGCCAAAATGGTGTCTGTTCAAGGCTATTTAAGTCCCAATTATCCAATAAACAGTTGACATCTATATTATTTATGGTTTTGACCCAATGATTTATCACCCAAGAAATCAATGAAAGAAATCACCCAAATCAATCAAAGAAATCACCCAAATCCATGAAGAAGAAGGAAGAAGAAGGTGCAAAAAGCCAACTAATCCACAGCCAAAGTTCTCCATCTTGGCTCCCATACACTGAAATCCCAAATCTAAGTTTTTCACCCTGTGAGATCACACAGTGCTACCCAAACGACATCCCCATGATCCCAGCACTATCACTCATTTTTGGAAGCCTGTTTTAAGGCCTCAGGTCAAATGCATTGCTCCCCTGAAGGTCTGTGCCTGTCAGCACAGAGAGCCCAAAATTCTCAGCATCCAGAGTTCCCACAGCAGCCAGTGACAGTGGTCATGTCAGAGTGCTCTGGGCATGTTTGTGTGTTTGTCTCTGGACCCTGTGCCCAGCTCTGTTACTGCTGGGACCTGCCAAAGGGAAAGCTGTGCCTGAGGAACCAGGCTGGGCTCCAGCAGCTGGGCAGGAGGAACCTGGGACAGAGGAGGTGACCACTCTTCTTATCCTCACTGATCTAAAGAGCTAAGCAAAACAACGACAAAAAAAATGTGCAATTTCAAATCTGAGTAATTAAGCTTGCTGTGGCTGTTTGTCAGTCATGTGGAGTGCTGTGAGGCTGGGTAAGTGTTACAAATGGAGGAATGTGGAGTTATGAGTTCTCACATCCTCTGTCTGGAACAGTCTTTTTCACATTGCTCAAAAGTATTGACTGCACAGAACCATTTTTCAGCTCTTTTCCTCAAGTTTCTGAGAGACATTACTCTTTTCAGATAAAAGGCTCTCTAAAATAATCTGTAATACTTGCACTCAACTGACAGGGAGGGTGGTAAGAAGCAGTAAATGTGCCTGTGAAAGAAAGAAAATGGCCACTATGATTTTTTTAGAGTTTTTTTTATTTTATTTTGTTTACTTTTAACTTGGGACTATTTTGTTCGTGTATTTTTTCCTTCTTTTATGGAAGAAAAATAAGTAACGTACATGGGAGAATTTCCATCAATATCTGGCAACAGTGTTTCCAAATCAATTGTAGTACGACAGCCTAAGAAGGGGAAGTTGACAAATTTTCTGCTGTATTGATGTGTGAGTTAGATCCGAAAACCCTGGGGCATGCCATTAATACATACAGGAGAGAGATGGGTTGATCTGATTAATTCACCATAGATATTTCAGATTTGCAATGGATGATGGTGAATTTTTGTCATCTACATGCCTACTTAAAAATTTCTGTATTGTCCCATAGGTCAGCAGTACGGAAGACAGGAATGCTCTGATTTATCTCAAAAATAAAGTCATGAGAGAGTCAAAATAAGTAGTGGAGAATTTGAAGACAATCCTCAATTTGAGGGGCAAGTATGACATTTCTTCTAAGATTTTTTTATTAGAACTAGAGACAATAAATTTGCTATTTTATTTGAGGCATTTCTCCACTTGTCCACCGTACCTACAGGTCTGGTTAAGGATTACAGTGGGCATAGAAAACCACCAATACTCTAAGGGTTGTGCAGACTATGGAATATGCTATAAAATATTTTTAAATTATTTTACATAGTAGAGAGCTATATTTCTTAATTTTCAAGTATTAATGTTCGTATTTAACATAACACAAAGAGAACTTGGTCTTTGTTATATCCTTTTCTTAGCAGATGTGACTGAAGAAGGAGAAAGTAAACCTGAACTTCCTGACAGACTTTCTTCTGTGCACAGCTTTTTCTACCAGTGTGTTGTGTAACACAGTGCCCCTTCTGAGACAAAACCCATTAAATATTTTTTTTCAAAAAACAGACAAAGATCAACCCCCTAGGATCATTACACATCCGATGTTGCCTGGGTTCCATCCCAGAATGTCTGCAAATAATGAACATCAGAGTCCTTGAAAATGGTTATTTGCCATAAGTGATTGGCAGTTTGACCTTTCACTTCAAAATTGCTTGTCACTTTTTACCATAAATCCATGAATGTCACTCTCCACCTCATTTCAGTCTCTCATTATGACTAGTGGCTAGCATACCTGTAAACAGCTTTCAGTACTCTGGGTTTCCATTCCATTCCATTCCATTCCATTCCCTCAGAGGTATATAATATGGCTAATACATTTCTGAACCATTGTAGATTTAGTGCTTTTTCAAAAAAAAACCCCAAACTTCTCAGTCTTTTCCCCCGTTAGAATCTTAATTTAATCAAAGTTTTGGTGGCTCAGACATTCAGTTCAAAATATTTTCGTGAACTATGACCTCTGCTCCCTAATTTAAACAAACTTTCTTGGCAGTGATTGAAACTTGAATTGCTTTTAGTGAGAAGATTCTTTTGAAGAATAAAATTATGAAGAGATGTGAACATTATTTCACATCATCTCACCGCATTCTAAGACGTTTGGTGTGAGACATTACACTGTGTTTTCCCAGTGTAAATGCTGCATGTTGAACTGTATCTTTCAATCTCCACTGAAGCAAGAACAGAAATATTCAAACCTGGCCACTAAGATTGAGCACCATCTCTGTTCTCCTTTTCAATATTTTGTGCAACATAAAAATTAAAGTGATATCCTGGCTTCATCCCACCACAGCAGTCCCCAGTTAGTCTATGGCTGGTGAATCTGAAGTGTGTTTAAAAGCTCCCATTTGGGCAGATAACTGGTAGATTGAAACTTCTATACTGAGGATGAGCCCTTTCCTGGTATCTCAGCTTTGGGCTGTTGAATGAAAGGAGTGTGCTGTTGGATTTCAGTCTTCCACTTCTTTGTTTGGTGATTTAAATTACTCCTCAAATGGAAATCATGCATTATGTTGTTGTTGTTGTCATTGTTGTGAAATTTGAAAGAAAAAAAACCCACAAAAACCTACTTCTGTCCACAACATTTTTGTGCTCTTTAAATGCTGGAATAAAATAATTCAGGGAAAAAGCCACCAATACCAACAAAACCCCAAGAAAAGAAGATGTAGTATAACATGATGCAATTTGTTCCAAGCCCTAAGTAAGACTCAACTGAATAGCACAGGACAGACAGTGCATTTATCTTTCTGATCTCCACTAAAACAGGGGGAAATATTCCAGAGTTATTGACTTTAAACTACTTGCAGCTGCACAGGCTCTGTGTGCCATGCAGTAAATGCTGAGGTTAACACATAAAAACAATTTGATACTCAAGGTGATGGTTTTTCAGAGACGTTTGGATTGTGTGGTAAAACCTCATTTACACTGATATCCTTGAAAAAGTGTTCACAGAATATTTGTTCATCTGAGTAGCTTAACCCAGATGCGTGTGCATCCCAGCTGTGGTATCTGACTACCAAAGAAACAAGAAAGATATAGATCAGTGTGTTAAATAAAGAAATCCCTGGAGGGTAAAATATTCCAGGAATCCAGGATTTTTTTTTTTTTTTTTTTTACTTGAGTAGCAAAGGGTGAATTTGTTGTAAAAACCAGATCTCTTTTTTTTAAAAAAATGCATTAAGTTAACTGTGGGGGAAAAAGTGATACATTCAATTTTCATTTAAAATTTTATGTATTGGTAAATGCAATAAGTTGAATGAAACTGTTTTGGGCACATTCCACAAGAGACATGTAAACAGTGGTGATTTTTCTTGAGAGCTGAGTCTTTTCATGGAACCAGTTTCATCTCTAACATGAGGAGCTGACTTGAAAGGGCTTATTCTGTAATTGGTACATTTAGTACTTATTTTCTTGCTGAAAACATCAAAGATGCCCAAGTATTTTACTCAAGCATGAGGGAATGATTCAGAAATGAGCTGAAAATTATTCCAATATCCACTCACATCTATTTTCCTATGTAATAACTTCCTAGGCATTAAAAAGATAATAATGTTTTAAATCATATTTCCTCACAAACTGTGGTGCTATAAGATTTTATAACACAGTATATGTCACATGATTATTTCTATTGCTTACATCATGAAATGTATGACATTCTGGATTAAAACACCATTTTGTAGCTAATCTTTTAGGTGATGGTTTAAAATGAGTTCATTTAAGGTCTTTTTCTTTAATCAGAACTTTTTTTTTTTAAATTTATTTTTTTTTAATCTGGTGAGGAATGAAGATGTAGTTTTGAACGTAAAAAGCCCCCAGGAAATGGAGGCAAGACAAGGGGAGGATTTGCAGAGTAAAAGTGTTCACGTCCTGGGGAGTGAAGTTCACAGGAGAGAGTAATGAGGATGATTCCACCTTGAAGTTTCTGAGGCACATCAGACACAGGGACGAGCATCTATGTCAGAAAAGCCCCTGACAGAAAACACCCATCTGTTAATCTGTGTTCTGTCCCTAGAGTGGCTCAGAATCAAACTGACATAAATGAAATGGCAAATTCATGGAAAGAAGTAAAGGTCACAGCATAAGGGCTCCAAGAAGCCACAGAGATATGGCAAGAATGAGTCTGGATTAAAGGAAAAGCTGCTGTGTCTCAATTTGCAGAACAGGATGAAGACCTGCTCTCTGGCCCTGAGAACGAATTGCAAAGCACAGATCAAAGACAGGATAAATGTCACTCTTGGTTTTCCATGATTTTACTTGGCCTTCTGTGTTTTCATATGCCTTCTGATGTTTACAGAATTTGGAGCTGAGTTCTCACACTTTTTATGTAAATAATGAAATGTTTACATTTTTCTCCTCTAGGAGGAGTTTCTCGAGTGATGGTGATGTTCACCAATGAGGTTGAAAAGGTGGCGACACCTTGGACCAATCTCTGGTCCTTCTGTACAGTTGTATATATCAGAGTCAGATTTAAAAATAAAGAGAGCATTCCTGCTGACCTCGGACCTCGTCCCTGCCTTGTGCTTTCATGTCCTATTGTGACAGGATAAACCTTATTTGCCACGACTTCATCCCACTCCTGGGAGCAGCTGCTTCCCAAGCTGCCTCTTAAATGTGCCCAGTCATGGACTGTGAGAATGAAGGAATCCTCTCTGGGTTCTTCAGGGATCAAAAGAGAAAAGCTAACCCCCTTCCCAGAGAGTTCTACCTTGTCTATTCTGTGCCATCATCAGGGTACAGAGTACCACACTGGCTGTTTTAATCCACGTGGGCGAATTGCTCTCTCCTCATTTCTACAGGTACTGTAAAGGTGACAGGATGTTGCTGCAGTCTCCAATCCAGCAGGAGAGATCTGAGTCTCTTATGCATCTGGAGATTGGCTATTCCCAGCACAGGTCACACAGACTTGCTTTGCTTTGCAAACTCTTTGATGCCTTGCCATTAAGAAAACACAGAAAATAAAAGGGAAGGACAGAAATATCTGGCTATTTGTGGTGATTCAATAGTGCTGTGGAAAGCTGTCTTGAGCAATTGGTCATCTAACGTGTTGACAAGAAAATTATTCACTCCTATATGTAGAAAGCATATTTTTTAAATTATATTAACTCAAAATATTTCCTTATTTTTAGGACTGTCACATTTTTATAATTTTCTTGTATAATTTTGGCTCTGTTCTACTTTCTATTTTCTCCTTATTTTCCCGTGTTCCCGAATAAATTTGTCTGTCTGCATTCTCTCCTAGTTTTCATTTTCAAGCCTGTCCTAGGTGGGTCACAAAACTCAGGCATATAATCCTCTGCTATTTAAGCAAGGTCAAAATTAAGCAACATAAATTTTCTGTGATTAGAATTAGTTTCCATTGCTTCAGCCAGACCTCTTGAGGGCAATCAAAACCATTAAAATGAATTGAGGCAAAATTAATACTATGGAAAAGGATTTTTTTTTTTTTAATCATCAAAGTCTTTTTTTTTTGGAACTCCCCACTGCCTTCTGTTAACCTTTTTCATCCTTCTCCTAAATTTAGAGCATCTTTAAGGAATCAGCTATGATATTCTTTAATTCACTGATACACAGAGTGCTGACTTAGTTCTGTTCTTGTTAAATAGTTATTTTCTCTGTCCAAGGAAATAAGTGAGACTCATTTCGCTCTTGGAGTGAAAATAGTGCATAAGAGTATCAGAATAAGATTCCCCTAGAAGTACTAAACCCCAAATTACTCCCCAAATCAAAAACAACAATTTGAAAGCATTCCTCAGTGGCTACAATTTTCTTTACACAGATCGTCTGATCCCGTTCGACCAAGTAACATGCAGGGCTCTAAACAAGCAGAAGACTTGAGAGGGACACTGCTGTGAAGTGCTGCACCACCACTGTGTTTGCTGCCTTCTTCCAGCCTCTCCATTTTCCCTTGTTGCTATCTCCCACTGTGTCATATTTTGTCTTTAAACATCATTACACTAATCCTGCTATTTACATGCTGGTGTAGTCATGTCGAGTGCTGTTGAATCCCATGGGACCACATACCTCATGTTTACTAATGGGGATTTTGATTAAAAACTATATGGGACAGCCATGAGGCTCCAGTGACAGTGAGAAAAAAAAATATAGTGGGAATTAAACCATTGCATTTCATGGAGTCCAAGTCTCTTCTCATCAGGTAAGAAGGATGAACTCAGGACTGTACATAGTCATGCACATGCACCAAGATTTGCTGGAGGACACCCAAATGGAAAGCAGCTTGACAGAAAAGGACCTGGGGCTCTGGTAAACACCAAGCTGGCCAAGAGCCAGCAAGGTGCCCTTGCTGCAAAGGAGGTGAATGGAATTCTCTGCTCCATCAGATCAAGGATTGCCAGGAGCCTGAGGGAGGGGATCTCTCTCCTTTCTTCAGAGCTGGTGAGGCCACATGAGAAGGGCTTTATGTGAGGCTTAAAGGACCATGTGCAAGGTGCTACACCTGGGTCAGGGCAACCCCTGGTGTCAGTCAGGCTGGGAGTGAACAGATCAGAGCACCCAGCCCAGAAGGGCTTGGGAGTGCTGGTGGACATGAGGCTGGACACGAGCTGACAATATTCACTTGCAGCCTGAAAAAACCAAATGTGTCCAGGGCAGCATCCAAAGCACTGGGTCAAGGGAGGGAATTCTACCCCTCTACTGTGCTCTGGTGAGACCCCACCTGCTGCATCCAGCAGAGGAAGACCTCTTAGAGTGAGCCCAGAGGAGGCCACCAAAATTATTAGAAGATTGGAATACCTCTCCTATGAGGAAGGGCTGAGGGAATTTGGATTCTTCAGCCTGGAGAAGAGAAGGCTTTAGGGTGACCTAATTACAGCCCTCCAGTACCTGAAAGGAGCCTACAAGAGAGATGGGGGGGGACTTATTACCAGGGCTTGAAATGACAGGACAAGGGAGAATGCTTCAGACTGAAATAAAGTAGGTTTACATTAGATAATAGCAAGAATTTTTTTACTGTGAGGATCAGGTTACCCAGAGAAGCTGTGAATGCCCCATTCCTGGAAGTGTTTGAGGCTAGACTGGCTGGGGCTTGGAGCAACCTGGTCTAGTGTAAGGTGTCCCTGCCCATGGCAGGGTGGTTGGAACAAGATGACATTAAAGGTTCCTTTCCAATCCAAACCATTATGGGAAGGAAGGAAGGAAGGAAGGAAGGAAGGAAGGAAGGAAGGAAGGAAGGAAGGAAGGAAGGAAGGAAGGAAGGAAGGAAGGAAGGAAGGAAGGAAGGAAGGAAGGAAGGAAGGAAGGAAGGAAGGAAGGAAGGAAGGAAGGAAGGAAGGAAGGAAGGAAGGAAGGAAGGAAGGAAGGAAGGAAGGAAGGAATGTAAATGCACAAAACCATATTCATTTCAACCATAGAGAAAAAAATAAAATGAAAAGGAAAAAATTGGAAAGGTCTCAATGAAATGGAAATTCCTTTCTCGAAAATCTCCCATGTCTTTAGGATGTCTAAACTCAACAGTAGGTTTTGTTTCACTCTTTCCTGTCAAAAGATTCCTTTGTAAAACCTTCAGGCTGCTAGGTGGAGAAACCCATTCGTGGTCCAAAGCAAGTTCTGGAAAAACCACAGGTTCCTTGGGCAGCAGCTTCCCTTCCTCATTGGAAATGCTATGACATAAAGGATTTGACTGCTGCTTCCAATTAGTCTGAAGGGAAATGTTTGATATATTTCACAAGATGTGGGAGTATTTTTAGATCAGAGACCTCCACCATGGCAGCTGCCAGCACCCTTTCAGAAAATATTGATAATATTTTGACATCTGACATCTAGACAGACAGACAGGCAGCTGCAGTATCCAAACACAATTTTGAGCTGATGTGACACTTGCAGATAACGGCATCAACAGCGATTTGTGAGTCGATTCACGTTCACTGAAACTATGACTATGTCAGAGATCTGTTGACACAAAGAGATCTTTCCCCGGTTACAAAGCTGGTTTTTTTCCAGATTAATGCATTATCCTAAACTTCTTTAGGCAGCAGGACCAGAACATTCAGTAGATATATTTAATGCACTAGGAGAATATATTCTGCCAGAGTGGCAGCCCGAGAGAGGCAAGGCTGAAACAACTCCATGTGCCAGGTCCAGGCAGGAGTGGATCTGATTGTGCATTCCCGTGGGTACAGGTGAAAAGAACTTAACCCTAACCCTAACCCTGGGCACCTTCCATGCACAGGTGAATCTGGCTGATACACAGGTCACACACACACAGAGCATCCACATGGACACACAGCACAAACCCTCATCTTGCTCTCCTCTCTGGCTGAGCAGGATAGAGGCCCACTCCTGGTCCCATCTGATAATTTAGAGATCTAAATCCATACAAGGTGGATCCTTCCAGCAGTGCAGCTCAGATATTCATCTTTCCTGGTAGCTGCCCCTGGGTCCCAGCCTCTCCTGTTGCTGGCACCTGGATGTACAAAAAACATCAGGAAGAGTGGGTAGACAGGGTTCCCTTTTGTCTGAGTCCCTTAATTGTGTTTCCACCCGTGATTGTGCAAATGGGGCTTTAGTGGGCTGATGGCTCACTGGATGACTTCGGGAAAAGGCAGGACATGGTCTGTCTGTAGTGAGATGGGGGTTGGCCCCTTCCCCCAGGTAGTAAGTGGCAGGACAAGAGGAAACAGCCTCAAGTTATATCAGGGGAGTCTTAAACAAGATATTAGGAACACTTTTTTCATTGGAAGGGTTGTAAAGCATTGGAAGGGATTGCCCTGGAAAGTGGCAGAGTCACCACCCCTGGAAATGTTCAAAAACCTTGTGCATGTGGCACTTGAGGACGCGGTTTAATGGTGAACCTCGTGGTGGTGGTGCTGGGCTGAGGGTTGGACTCCATGACTCAAAACATCTTTTCCAACCTTAATGATTCTGTGATCCTGGGATATTCACTCTCTGTCCTTCATATCCTGGATCTCATTATGGTTGGGATGATCTCGTTTTTCATACCATAAGGCTGTCATATGACTTATATGTATGCCATTTTTCAGACATGGCTTTTATAGTAGGCATGAGGAGCATGCAGGAAGGAAGGTTTGTAAAGGGCAGTGACATCTTAATATTAAAGTAGTCACAGAATGTTTTCTTCTATGGCTGTAATTCAACATTTTTTATGTGTCTCTTTTCCCCTGGTATTTGTAGCATATTTTTTTCTTTGCAGAAATATATATGACAGGCTTTACTGGAGGAAATTTGACAGCCTAAGATATGCCAGGGGCAGGCGTCACTACTAGAAAGAGCATCATTTCAGAAATTTGAATATATTAGACAAGCCAGAGTAGTCCAAAAAGTACAGAAATGGAATGGGGAGAGAGTTTTGGGATGCAGTGTGGGAGATGGCTTGAGAAATACTAGGTGAAGGGAAGAGCAGGACACTCTCATAGCCATGTGCCAGCTCAACTCTCCCATTAATCACCAACACCTTGGCATGAGTCTCACAATCAGACTGCTCTTGTCTTCAGATCTCCCACAGCCTCCTGTTCCTATTCACCTTTTTTCAGCTCACACTTTCCTTCCAGCGTGTTTTGTGAGTCACGGACCTGACTGCAACAGCAATTGGATGTGAGGCGAGAGCGCTGGGCAGAGGAGCTATAAAAATTATGGGTTTATCTCCAGTTTAACTCAAGAAATTAAGGGCACATAAGATGATCATAAACAAATTGTAGGACTTGGCAGATGTCATAGCTGTCCTCATCCAGCTTGCTGCCTGTTGGATCAGACAGGACATCTCAGAAGCAATAACGAACTGGGATCTTTCAGTTCTCCTTAAGGAAGAGCACCTGCTTCAGATGTTGTATTTGCATCCCCACCTCACGTTTCTGTGTCCTTCAGCAGATCTCATTCTCCCAGGCCCAGTTTCAGAAGCTGTCCTTTTCCTCAACTGACACACAAGAAAAATTCAGCACTACCAATACTTGCATAATCTTATTGAAGCTCTGATCTTCTTGCGTTGTTTTTTCCTTTTTTTTTTTTTTTTAACTCCCTAAAAAGTAGTTGGATCTGTATATATAGAAAAATAAATTAAAGAAAAAAATAATATTCTTCAATAAATACTCTCCAAGCCAGCTGGATGATTTGTATTGACTAAGTATGCTTAACATTCTTGATAGAATATATATATTTTAAAAAGGCAATAAAAATAAAGTAAATGGCATGAAGTACTTAATCCTGCATTTCTTTCCAATTTTCTAAGGCTGAAGTGAGATTAACTATGAGAAACACAAGAAGATGGATTTTTTTATTAGATGTGGAGGGCTCCCCACCCATGGTGATGGGGTTGGAACTAGGGGATCTTTACAATCCCTTCCAAACCCACATCACTCTAGGATTCTATTATTCTGTTTTTATGATCTCACCAAACAATGCTCTGCATTAAACAAATAAACTTAATGGGTATTTACTGTAGTTTTGTGTTTGTTTACGTTCCAGATAAAGACAAGTCTTCTGGCAGTGACACACTCTTGATTAATCACATAAGAGTGGCCAAAGAGCATGTGGGATGAAGTAATTTCATACCAATCACTACCCATTATTTAAGAATACTTTGACATGCTGCCTTATCTGTCCCATCAGGGACCTCAGGGTGTGAGAGAGAAAGTTCATTCTGATATGTGTTGCAAGATCTGGTGAAAATCACTGGCATGTAGAACAGGACCACAGAGATAAAACATTAGCAGAGAAGATTGCATCTCCTTTCTGTTACAAGCAGTGGGGACTGATGAAGCTATAGCAGTAAAACATCTGGTTTTGAATCAATAACCATTCCTTCTTTCATGGTTGTGTGAAGGATTCCCCTCTTGTGAAAATCAGGTGCAGGATTCAGACACACCTGTTGGTTTCACTACTGGAAGAATTCTTGGCCTAGACCTGAGGTCCCTTGTAATCTACAAAAGTCTCTGATGTCCAGGTATAACCCCACATCCTGCAGTCCTCACAACTGCTTGTCTCACGAAGTTGGCCCCTGTATCATGCAAATACAAAACCCTTGGGTTCCCACAATGGCCCTTTCATCCACCAGGGAGGGATTTACAAGCCTTCTAATCTTCTGGTCAGATACCTTTCCTGCCCTCTTCCTTCTACCCTCTCACAACCCTCCTATTTGCTGTAAATATTAAATATTACTGGGTCAAGTGTATGGGATCTTTTAATTTCCCCCCTGAATTGATCATGGCTTAATTTTCTCCTTGAGTAGGTCCCACTTCATGATCAGAGAAACAGAATAACAGAATCACAGAATGGGTAAGGTTGGAAGGGACCACAGTGGGATCATCTACCTTCAAGGTGTTTGGATGCACATATTTCATCAGGGAAGTGGTCTGATATAGAGGAAAAAAAAGGAATAGGTCAAGGTGACATAAGCTTACATGCAAAGGAGCGGTAATAGGTAATGAAAGTGAAAAGAATAAAAGAAAAAGGGATGTGGTTGGGTTGCTACTCAGGGCAGCTCTTAGAGTAATGTGAGAGCCCATTTGCAGGCATTTCAGGCCTGGATGCTATTGAGCAATCAATAAATGCACGTAGTCATCGAGGAGAATCTTCAGAAAACAAACTTGAAAGCAATCAGTGAAGCAGGTGAGGTTTGATTTGGCAGCACACCAAGCAAAACCTCACAGAGCTTGCAGCCCTAAAGGAGATGGCCAGATAGAACTTCACTAAGCTCCCACCTCAGCTTAAGAAGGCACAAGAGAAAGGGAATTATTAAGGTCTGATGTAAACAACCAATACCTTAACTTGGTACTAATAACATGAAGGCATCTGGGAAACTTCTCATAGTGCATCTTCCTTTTTTCAGTGATGAAGACAGTGGTGCCATTCAGTTCCCAGGAACAAGCCAATGGACAGTGTTTGTGTATATAGATATATTTATTTATCTTTATCTTTATCTTTATCTTTATCTTTATATATATATATATGTTTTATGTTGTAGTTGGAGAAGGCAGGAATAATTTTCTGAGGAAATATTTTTTTACATCATGTATATATTCCATTATATTTATTTGTTGACTTCATGGCTATGCCCCAAATATTAAGCATGGGAACATGCATTACTAATTTTCACCACTAAAAACTTCAAAGTAGTTAGCTTGATTACTGCATAGAATTTTTTGTCAAATCCTAAATGAACTATTAACCTCTCGTCTTTCATAGGAGTTGTGGGAATTGATAGGATCTGGTTTGCCACCCACAGATCATGTGCAATTTGTATCAAAAAGGAAAATATGTAAGGAGAGCTGGAGTGGAACTAGCAGTGATGTGTCTGGCATTTTGTAATCCTGCCATTGGCTAAACCTTCTGACAATGTATCATAAGTTTAATCATATTAAAGCAGAAAGCAGAAAATGTCAAAAAATACTGGGATGGATTAGCTGACAAATGGCAGACAGCTAGGGAAAGGGAGAGGAGATCTCACTTTTCAGTAGTTGGCCATCATTGTAAACAAGAAATTCTCACAAAATCTGCCCTCGTCCCTTCTAATAAATTGAATATAGGGAGTACAAGTTCTGAAGATAAAACAGATATCAGGATGCAGAATCTGATCAGTTTTCTGCTTAGAATCATAGAATAAAAGAATGGTTTGGGTTCAAAGGGATCTTAAACATCATCCAGTTCCAACCCCCTTCCCTGGGCAGGGACACCCTCCACCAGACCAGGTTGCTCCAAGCTCCATGCAACCCCAGGCCCACTTCCAAGGATGGGGCAGGCACAGCTTTTCTGGGCAACCTGTAACTGGGGCTCACCACTCTGAGAGTGAAGAATTTCTTCCTAATGTCATCCCCCAGCCTGTGCTGATATCAGGGTTTTCTCTGACCCAAGTGTAGCACTTGCACTTGGCCCTGTTAAACTTCATGAGATTCCCATGGGAATGTCTCACACACACATTGACTTTTGAGAAGCCAATCTAAGTGCAAAGGAAGCACCTATTGTTAAGAAACACGAGTTGCAAATTTTCCTGGGGAAGAGTTTTCTTTCCTTCATTTCTCTTGTCTCATGGAGAATAAAAAAAAAATTAAGAGTGAAAGAAATGCAAAGATTCTGCACACATTCTTGTGGATGGATTTTGGAAATGCCTGATTTTTGATTCAACTCAGTACAGTTGAAAGTCAGTACAATAAATGCTTTTCAGGGTATATTTAGAGCTGTCCTGCCAGATAATCACTGCTAGGATTGACAGCAAGGTGTTACACTTAATCACATCCAGCTGGTACCTTGTCTCCAGCCGTCTCTGGTGGTGTATATTCCTTCAATATGATACTTTGAAGAAACAGTTAATGCCATGTAAAACAGGTGTTGTACTCATGAACGTCTGTGAAATATAATATGGTATGGCCCAGAGAAGCTGTGGATGTCCCATCCCTGGAAGTGTTCCAGACCAGGCTGGATGTGGCTTGGTGTTACCTGGTCTAGAGGAGGTGTCCCCGCCCATGGCAGGGGTTGGAACTGGAGGGTCTTTAAGGTCCCTTCCAACACAAATCACTCTATGATTCTATGATTTTATGATAAGAGGTGAGGTGGACCTGTTTAAAAGATATAGCACTTTCAGGGAGAAATTATTAACAGTGAGGCTGCATAAGGACCTAGAGGTGACATATAATATCTGGTAAAAAATGTCAATGATGCAACATTTGACAAATGTGTAAAACCAAGAAGGATCACTTGGAAAAAGAACAAAGCCATACACCATGTTGCACACCACTTGCAAATTTACAAGCTGATGAACAAGGTCTTGGAATGAAGTATTAGAAACAACTTGTAAATTATGGAAGTAGCTAGCTGAATCAAGATTTCAAATTGCTGCTGTAGCAAAGGGGATTGACTTGAACCCAGAATACATTAACTGAAAAACATCAAGTAAGAGTAGAGAAATAGTAGTGAGATCATTCTGGAATTGATTTAATGTCTACATATTAAAAAAATTGCCAGTCACAAAAGGCTTAAAAATGACTTTGAAATTTCACTGATATTTAGGAAACTTGAGTTATAGGCAAATACTTTGAAAGCCTGAACTCTACACTTCATCTATGACCACTCGACAATGAAGTGAACATTTACAAAGTGAAATAAATGGGTGGGTGGATAAGCTGAATCTGAAATCACATGAACTAAAAGCATGATACTTTATTTTTAACAGGAATCATGTTGGGGGAAAAAGGATTCCCCTGACTTGAAGCTTTTAAATCAAGGATGGGGGTTTTTTTCCCATTTTAAATATACATTTTATTTTAACTAGATATCATAGACTCAGAGGAGAAATTTCTATTTCATGTCATCTGTGCTATACAAAGATAAAAATGGAAGGTCACCACAGTTCATTCTTGACTTAATATATAGACCTGTATGAAACTGGGGGGCAGTGGTAGCTGGATTTTGGCCAGCTGATGCAACTCTGCTCAGTGGCACTGATCCAGACTCTTGCTGGTTACACTCACTCACTCTTTGGAAACTGCAGTTCCCAGAAATCCCTCATTTCAACCACCTGGGTAAAAACTGTGCTTGAAATAGCACAAAAGGTGCAAGGAAAGCTTTTTTTTAGTGTTTCTTTGAATGCTGTGGGATGAGGCTGCAGAGTTTCCCACATCACCATCACGGCAAAAACGTACAGTCATGTTACACCAGTGATAAATGTACTTGTGGTAACTATTAATTGCCATTCTTAGACTCTATCTAGCCCCTGTGGACAGGTGAGCACGTTAATCCCAGATTTGACTGCAGGCTCTAGATACCTTTTTTCTTCTAAAAACAACATCCACACAAATCCTCTGTGCCTTGGTTTCCGCTAGGAGGAAAACCCAAATACCTGTTCATAAAAATGACCAGTGGCTGGAAAGGAGGAAAAAAATCTCATCAAGGAAAGAGAACATAAAAGTCCAACTTCTTAAAAGATTCTATGATTAAAAATCTCAGTAAAGGCTACACTGCCTCCATTTACCCAGCACCATATTATTCTTTTGTGGCTCAAAAACTTTTGGGAAAACTAGACTCCTCCTATCATAGCTGGGAATTTTTTTTCCCCTCCAGTGCAAGGAAGAGTATCTGAGAAAGAAATTTCCAGCTTACAGAAATTCCTTATAATATCCTTATGATAACTGCCAGAGGGAATTCCTGGAATAGCAAAAAGCTGTCTGTACAAATGTTTTGGCACACCTAGGAAGAGTAATGCAGATATTATCCTCACACCCCCATTTATTTGAATAAAATAGACTATGCACTATCCAATTTGGTGACTCTCAGTCTCCCACTCAAGCTCCTGCTGCCATTCACTCAGAGAGCCATTTGGCAGTAATGGCACAGCTTTAATTTAGACCCACTTTTAAAATCACCATCAGCATCTCCCTGGTGAATAATTTTGGGGTAAATTTGGGAGTCAATGTTCCTCTGATGTTCCTGAAATGCAGATTGTTCCTGATGTTGTCACAGAATTTGTTAAGAATTTGTTAATATTTTTGATATAAAGTATCTTGATTTCAAGTATTTTACTGAGTTCTTAAACAGAGATATTAAATTAAAAAAAAAAATCAAAACCAACCAGCAAACAGTACCAAACCCTGAAATGAGGAATAGTTGGTTATGCTCAATTATTTGCATTAAAAAGTTGTATTTAAATATCGTCACACAGGACATTATGTGTTATATCCTGAAAGGGAGAAAAAAGTTGACAGCAGAAAAACCCTCTAAATATTTTAATATTGTTTGAATTAAGAAATTATAAATTCTGCTACAAACATCTCTGAAATAACAAAAGTGAGGCAAGAGACCAGAAGTTAAACGCAAGAAGTATCAAAAATTTGGCACACGCACTGAGTGTGCTATGAATAGTCAAGGTCACAAAGTTTTAAACTCACCATAGAGAGGTGCAGTTCATTACCTGACTGTTTCACAGATTCAGCCACCTGAACAAGGTTTCATGTGGCAGCTGTTACTCTGAACAGAAGCAGGAATTAATATGGAAAGCACCTGTTACAACACTGGTGCCTTATGGAGCATCACTGAAGAATCTAAATCTAAAGACCTAAATCTCTCTTGTCTAATTTAGGACCTAAATGTTTTGCTTTTCCATTAAGATAATTGCTGTTGTCTTTTATTCTAGGGAAACACAGCAGAAAAAGATATTTATTGTATATGGCAGAATTTGACCCTTACAAAGTAATAATTATGGAGATGTATTAAAAAAAATTAAAAAGTCCTTTATATTATTTAAAGCCATGAAAACTATTATATGGTGAGGAACAAATCTATGCCTCCAAAGTCTTGGCCCCATGCTTTAACCCCATGAGAAAACAGCTGAGGTGAAAGTCTAAAGCCAAGATAAATAATATGAGGTCCATAAAAGTCTCCAAATAATGAAATAATGTGAACCGCCCTGCAAATATCCTTATGGAAAACCCTCAGTAATACGAATTCTTTCTGAAGGAGACACTTCATTATTAGGTGGACAACAAGAGGCAGCCAGGGATTTACAGAACTGTCACTCTCTGTTCTCCATACTCTGCTTGAAGATTAGAATGATGAACACATTATGCAGCAAGATATAAATGAAGACAGAAAAACAACCAGCTTTGGCTTTATCTGATACAAACCAATAAAAACCTTTTGGACTCAGAGGTTTAAAACTGGTTACCACTTGCTGTAGATATATTTTCCTTCTGAATTTAATTCCTTCTTGCATGCACTTTTACTTCTGTAGTTGTAGACATCTCAAGAACAATATGATGTGCAATTTATTAGAACAGACAACACTTGATACAAATATTTGCAGTAAATAACCAGATAACTTATTCATTACTCACTGGGAACAAGTTACAGATATTTAATTTCTTCCTGTAAAGAACATGTTCTGACTTGTTATAAAGAATGGAAAGCAATATCATAGGTTAAACATCTCATCTCATAAAAGTTTAACTGTTCAAAATAAGATTTTGAGAATAACTATGAAGAATGTTTTGAAAATGAACAATATTATTTTTAATACATTAATGGTAAGTTTAATTTCTACCTACTTTGAGCTTTTTTTTTCAGTAGTCTTAAAGGATTCACAATCTGTTCTGTTGATTTTCATCCTGTTACAGAAAAATGCCATTTATTATCTCACCAATAAAATGTGAGATTATTCTTTTTTATTGGCCATGGATATATTTTGAATGAAAATTAGATATTTTCTAACTATCACTTAGCTGTGAGGTCCTAAAAAGCTTTTCAGCAGGATAGTTGAGAATAACAAGATCTCTTGACTCTTAAAACATGTATTTATCAATGACCTGAAGGGATTGAATATTGTGGTTGTCTGTGATACCATTGAGACTGTTTTTGGTAATACAGGAGTTTCTTTTTGGTCTCTGTTCTGGTTAATTAATTTAAAATATTTGTGAAACATTTATAGAAGTCATAAAAACTATTTTAATTATATATATATATTTTCATTTATAACTGATAAAATAAAAAAAATTCTCTCTATATTAAATTGAACCTGTATATTTAAATATTGTTAGACAATGTTATTTTATAATCCCCTCCAAAAGAATTTAATAACTAATTTTTTTAATTATTAACATATTTTCTTTATTTCTGGAGATGATTGAATTGCTCTTCCCTCAAATATAAGTTCTAGAAATTCAGGATGTATTTGTATTTTTATCTTACTATTTCTTAAGTATAAGTTATTGGAAAAGAAAAAGTGTGTTCCAGTAAAGTGGTAGCAATCTATAAAATCAAATGAAAATGAAGAAATTTTCTAAGAAAACAGTTTTGTATATTTTCCTGAATTATTTCCTCTTGGTCAGAATTACAAGGATGATTAGAATTTCTGACACTTGAAAAAACATGTAGTGAAATCTCTGCAAGTTGCTTAGATTTTTTACAAGTGATTAAGAAGTCATTGAACAGATACATTTAAAGACTTTTTATTCCAGTCTCTTGTGCTGCTAAAAATTGCTGAACTTAGTGAAATCTATTTTAATTGGATTCCACAAATCATACTGGACTAGTATTAAGCATTTTATCACCTCTAGGTTGTGCATAGCAACCAGCTGACTTTTAAAGTGATAAACAAACTCATTAGGAAATCACAGAAAACAAGTAGATTTTTGCACATCTGCTAAACTGTGGAGAGATGTCCTGTAATATTCTATACACAATTATGTTCAAATTTAATTAAAAACTTCCAGCCACTGAAAAAGCCTGCAACCATTATGGGCAATATTTCCTGTGTGCCCACAAAGTATCTTGATTAATGTCCACTATTAATGCTTCTTCTTGTATTTTAATCCATTGTTTCTTCTCCTGTTTGTGGTAGATACAAGAACTGATTTATTCCCTCTCTATTTCTCAGGGATGTTTTTTAATCATTGAAGATTTTTTGAATGACTTAATTTTTTCCTTACAATGGATGATGAATTTTTGATCACTCTTGTTCTTATTCCTATTATGTTCAGCCAGCTTACATTTCTCTTCAACAGTGACATCTCAATCTGGGCAGAATTCCGGCTGCCATTTCTTCAAGACCTCCACATAATTTTGCTTTTCTCTTGTGATATAGTTTACATCTTTTGAACCCCAGAATGCAGCAGTCACAACTAAACGTATCATTAAACTTTTTTAAAATAAAAGAAGAAAATCAGAAATAAAAAATTACATGCCCAACAAATCACTATTTCAATGTTTCACTGTTTTGGTATTTTGAAACGTAATTTATCTGAAAGCAAATTTTATTGGGGAAAATTGAATTGCAACTTATTTCTCATTCCTAATTTTCATGGAGGAATTCTTTATATTCACATCTATTTGGATATGATGTTCAGAAAATAATACTCTGATGAGTTTGAGCAGATCTCTCGATGTCTGAGACACCAGGAAACGAGCACATTCCACCTTGTCACTCTGCAGTCATAAAGAGCTGCAAAAGCAGCAAAATGGCCTAGAGATATAAAAATACATGCAACAAGTTTATTATGGGGTAATCATGAATGCATGCATACATTCAGCTGAATATTTTAGGGATATTTTTAGAGTATGATCAGTCATCTGGTATTCAGAGTCTGATTCCTGTTTTGAGACATGGTTCTTCCATTGTCTCTGCCATCCTCATATCCCTGACTGTGTTTTTGTATCAAATTGTCATTTTCCTCCAGGGCAATTGCTGCATGAACACAGGACATGGCAGCATAACTTAGTGCAGGTTGGGGAACTTGTTGGCAGGAAAGACACAGTTGAAGAGAAAACATGTCCAAATTTTATGTGTATGACAAATATAACATCTTATAATTAATCTCATATGTGTACCAGAATGTTTACATTAAATTATAGTAAAAAAAATTTCATTTGAAAATGTTTAAATAACATTTTCTCTGGACTCTGAGAAGTTGCTTAAAGTGTTGCATTTAAATACGAATTTTAACTCTCCCACTGAGCAGCATCATTAAGAAAGAATGTTAAGATCTAGTTCACTGGCCAGTGATTTTCCCCAGAAATAGGTCAGATATTTCAGCATACAATGAAGGAGAATCAAAACCTTTACAGAGGAGCCATTGATTTCTATTTGCACCTCTCTTTCTGTGTAAATATACACAGATTGCATCATGGATATATATGATATGTTTAATTATTAAGTATATTCTCTCTGTATTACATATGTAAATGATTTAATGAAAAAAAATACTGAAAAGGTTTGTGCCAGTGAGCTTTGGGATGGATATTGCATTCATACAACCAATGTAAAGAATGGAAGGTAATTTTTTTCCTTCTTTTTTTTTTCTTCCACAACAAAATAAAATATCAAAACTTGAATCATTCTATGCCTTAAATGGCTCAAATCTCAAAATTTAAATCTTTTCCCAGATGGTAGAGATTAAGAATTTAGTAATTTAGCTAACAGTGCTGGTAATGACTTCAGAGATGGAAAAGTCTGGCACCCATCATTGGCTGGTTTGAAGAAATAACTAGATAAAAGCCTTTACTGGATGGATATAACAGAAAAAAGATCTTGTTAATTACTATTTCTAGGTATTTTTAGATAAAGAGTATCATGAGATACACTGTGAAAAACAATTAAAAAAATAACTGGATGCATCTGTTTGAAGCAGCTCATGAAGTCAGGTCTGTGGTGTCACTCCAGGAAACTCCACATCTCCACAGGTGTGGAAACATGACCCGATGATGGAGATTTGGTGGGTGAACCCACCTGTCCATGGCTCTGTCTGACAGGGGGACAGCTCCTGGTCTGTTCTCACAGAATCCACCCCTGCAGCTCCTCCACTACCAAAACATCATCGTGCAACCCCCACACACTGTGACAAATTACAAAGAAGTGACCTTTGACAAACAGATTTATGAGTCAGGTCTGAGAGTGGTGTTATGACTGAGTGACCCCGTATTAAAAAAACAAGGACCCACAAGTTCTAATTCAAATTCCTGCAATATTGAGGCAGCAAATTCAATCCTGTGGAAACATCCTCAGCAGAGCCTCTGGGTAGTTATCAGAGTGAAAAGGATAACTCTGAAGAAGCTTTCTACATAGGATAACATTTTATCTAGTAGAAATGGGTAGATGGAAAGAAAATAGTTATGGATTACAGCCAGAGTCATAGCACCCTTGTAGTGTGCCTATGCTATAGGAGTAGTCTGAGTATCACTTCACATCACTGGATTGGGCAGAATGTCCTTCTGCAATATTTTTAGATCAGAGAACGTAAATGGGGAACAAACCCCATTTTTTTTTCTATCCTCCACTATTACATTCCACATGCAAGGATTTTTTATGAGTCCCAGAGCAATGGTAGAGGTTTAGTCAGAATTTGATGTCGTAAGAAGGGTGAGCTGATACCTTCCCCATTCCTAATCCCTCTCAGTAAGATTGTACAGCAAGGCATCCTTTTTCCCCCCCAGGGTCCTGCCTTCAAAAACAGCCACAAGAGTGAATAGGAAAAATGCTAGGAAATACCAATAAGAAGCATGAAAAAAGCCATATTGACTTGGCTCTCTTCACAAAGCAGGTTTATTTTCTGTCTTTGGGTATAATGAACTGTCATTTGCTATTTTTGTTCACAGTCTGCACCACAAAGGTAAGCAGGATGTGTAATACAAATGAACCCTTAATCTCCTGAGCAACTGCACAAGTCAGCCCCTGGATTATATCAGGGCAACACTTTCACATCCCTGGATTTATTCTCCATTCAATCAGTTGCTGAATATGGTCCTTAATTTGATTTTTTTCAGTCTTTCAAATGCTTTGTCTTTCAACATTTATGATTCGTTTATACCTCTTTTTTCTATTCCACAGCTGATAAAAAAGCCCCAGTGTCTACTATAAGTATGCGCATTCAGTATCCCTTCAATTTCATCTACATTTGAAATATGTATATGTGTGGGTAGCAGCAGGTTTACCTGCCTGAGATGCTGGATCAGAAGTTGTGAAACAGAGCAAGAACAATGTAATCTTTTCAATTTTTGTCACAAGTCAAACCTTAGATGCAAGATTTCTTCCCCTGATTTCAATAATATGATTATGTTTTCAATCCTCACACTTGGGCTCAAAGTGAAGAAAAAAGATGTTTGATTTTACATGATCTTTCATTTATACCATGCAGACTGCCATTCCCATATTTCTACATGGCTAGCATCTCCTTATCTCCCAACTCAATATCACTGAGTACTGCAGCTCTCATGTGAGGGCTTGGAAACTCCGCCACTACATGAGATAACAAATGAAATGGAAGGCAAAAAATGCACTTTGGGGACCTCAGGAAGAGCACTGCGCAGCAATGGGACAAGAGGAATGGGCAGGGACTGATGCACAGGAAGTTCCACCTGAATATGAAGAATAATTTCTTCTCTGTGCAGTGACCAAGCACTGAACAGATTGCCCAGAGAGGCTGTGTAGTCTTCCTCAGTGGATATTCCAGAACTCTCTGGACACAATCCTGTGCCTGTGCTCTGGGATGAGCTGGCTTGATCAGGGAGGTTGGACCAGATGACACCACTGCGATCCTTTCCAGCCTGACCCATTCTGGGATTCAGTGAAAAAGAAATGGTTAAATTAGCTCATGGAGTGATTATATAGCAGTGAATGAAATCACAAAAGCAGGAAGAAATCTTACTCTCACTAGGCAGAAGGGTCACAGCCTGGAATGAAAGTAAATCATGTGTAAACGTGGCTTATGAAGCAGCTCCATTGCCCTTCAAGCACTTGAATAAGTTTTGTGCTCATCAGTGGGTGAATTTCACATAGACAATAAACCTGCATTTAATTTACCATGCAACCTATGCAAACCACTGCCTAATCTACATTGCTAATTCTTTAAAATCTCAAACTTTCTTAAATGCAGGTTATTGATTAAACAATCTGCCTTTTGGGTGGTTCCACACACAGAGGGCAGATATGCTAACATCTTATTCCTCTCAGTAGGGGAGTGGTGTATATTTGGGGTTTATGTGACAAACATGACTTCTATTGACTTTCTGCTTAGAGGGTAATATGGTCTAATGATGCCAGATAAAAGGTAACTCATGCAGACCATTGTAGGAACTTAGAGATGTGGGGAGAGGGGAGAAGTTTTCATTATATGAATGGAAAGTGGAAACCATCCAATAACATTATGAGACTGCTCAAAACTAGAGGGCTTGTCTCTGCTAACATTATCAATCTAAAATTTCCGTGTCTGCTTGGAGGCAACCCTAGCCAGTTGAAGAGAGCTCTAGGCAGTGATAGATCCCATGCTGAGACATATTTGTGATAAGGGTGGGATATGCATGATCACTCAGAAGTTTCTCTTTTCTCATTTAATACAGGATTACTGTGATGAATGGGCAAATAATATTCTATATTCTGCTAAATAGGGATAGTTCTCTGTCTCTGAGGCATATTTACACTGACAAGCCACCTCAATGCTTGGTAATTTGTACTAGGTCTTCTCTGGAAACGCTGACTGCCTCTTTAGAGTCATAAAGAAACATTTTTTTTCTGTCTCTCTTTTCTCCTTTTGTTTTCTTTCCCTCCTCCAGATAAAAGTATCATAAATAACATGACAGCTATATAGCAACCCCTCACAGTGGTGTTTTCATACCACAAAGCTGACAGTGTGTGTTACAGCCCCGTGGGCATAGCAGATGGTGGTGTTTGAGGGTCAGTGTTGGATGCTGTGTAATGTGTAAAGAGCCAAACCCGGTGTATTGCTGATTTTTGGGGTTTGTTTCTGGTTCCTGATAGATTCTGAACCAGCTGAGTGGTTGGCAACACACGGTTGCACATGATGTTATTTCAAGATAAACACAATCTAGAACCTGAGCCTACACACTGGTGCTGTTTTATTTACCAATATATATTCAGTCCCAGGTGGTTGAAGATAAGTGAGATGGGACATTTGGACTTTTAAAAACAACACTCAAGGCTGTAATTCTCACCAGCCATACCCAAAAATGAAAGGCAAACACTCACACTCCTTCCCTTGGGCTTTTTCCCAGAGAAATGCAGAAGGAAAATACATAAAAAGTAACTTTTGATTTTCGACTTTAATTTGCAATTTTAAAATCTTCTAAGACTGGTTATTTTTCTAAATTTGAGTGGTATTTATTTTTATTTGCATTACATGGAACAGAGTACAGGCATTTTTACTATTGTTCCTTTTATTTCTTCAGACAAAACTATTCCCTGCTGTTTAACCTAACTCAAACCTGAATTTTCACGTTTGAGTTTCCATTAGACATAATTTGTTTTTATTTCATTTTCTAAGCATGCATTTCTTGTACAAGCTTTGCATATCTAATTTCAGGATTCAATTTACTGAGTGGAATAAAAAAAGATGCAGTAAACACAGTATTTTGACCAGGGTTCTTTTTCTTTGTGAAGATAGAAGTGGGGTTTTTTTCAGTTCTTGCTGGGTTAGGCTACACAGAGCTCCTCCATGACAATTAAACCATCTCACTGTGACAGGTCTCTGGTGAATGATTGTGCTAAGGGAGAGGAAGGTCCAGCTTTTACTGATCAATGTGCCTTTATGGTAAATTTGCCAAAGGGAAATGCACAGAGATGACCTGACTCAGATGGAAATTGCCCCTGACTCCTCTCTGCCTTGCCATTCTTGACTGATAACTTCAAAATTAACGTCACAAACCCAGAGCATTTATTTCATTGAGAAATATTGTGGAGGTGTTTGCAAACAGCCTTTGATACCTGGGATCTCAGCTGCCATAAAGCCTCTAAATTGATTCTGTCTTTATCCAGAGACTACACCTAATCCCAACACTTGGGTAAGATAAATGGAAAGTAATAACAAATCTCAGGAAAGTGATTCAGAGGCTGCTGGATGAGAGTTTTGCCTTTAAAGAGTTTTTGGTTGGTTTGTTTTTCAGCAGGCCACTCAGGACCTCAAGTAATTAAGAAATAAGCAGCCACTAATGTTTCAATTCTGTTGAGCTTCCTTAGAGCTGTGGTTTCCTGGCTCAATAAATAGTTACACTCTTAAATACAGGAAAATGTCAGTCTCAAAATATGTCCTTGCTGTTTTCCCATGGTTTTAACAGAATAAACATTTACAGTTTCAGATAACACTGATGCAGATGATCAAGTGTTTTTTGCTGCTGCTGTTTCCACCCCTCCACGTTTTTTAATAGGAGTAGTGGAGGTTTCTCCCAAAATACTCCAGCTCTGAACAGCAATAAAAGTGAGGTCTGTTTACCAACACAAAGCATTTCATTTCTTCATGGTGTCATGAACATAAACAAAACACAAAACATTACACAACTGGTGACACTTAAATGTAAATCAATTATCCAGGTTTAATGTATTATGCACATAGCATCTGTACATGCAACAGTATGGGATTGAGAAGTACTTAAATAATTAAGTTAATGGGATAGTACTGGGTAATTAAAGGGCAGTGAGGAGAACAAATGGAATTTGTTTAGTGAGAGAGTTTATAGATTTGTGAAACAGGGGAGGATGGCATCCTGTAGCAAAGCTATTGTCTACTTCTCAGCTCACAAGGGGATGATTGAGGAGAACTTTCTTGTCTGGTCTTCCATTCTGGAATTTCTTTCAAGTGTTTTTATGGGTTTTATTAGGACTTTATACCACAGAGGCATTGTCTCTGGTTTATACTATGACCAAGATCAAAAAGAGACATAAAACCAATTTGGGATGGAAGGAAAATGCCCTAAAGTTCATTAAAGAGTGGCAGAATGTAGATGGAAGACAAATTTTCTGGAAACTAGTAGCTCCTGCTGCACTTATGGCCATAAAACTGTGAGCATTTATGTTTCTTCTAACATAAGCATCAGTAAAATAGTTGATAATGATGCTATAAAAATGGGCAAAAGCATTTTGCAGATGTGGTCTTTTTTTGTATCAGAAGACTTCTGCCTCCTGTGAACCCCAAATCCTGCCTGTTAATTGAAGTGTTAAACATAAATGAACTTGGCACACGTCCCTCCATCCTGACTTCCACTGCCTTACACATATCGAGGCAAAATTTGCCTGTGGTCAGAAGCCGTTGCAGGTCCTCTGTACCATTTATATCCTACTTGTGTCCTGATGGCACCTCTGGAGTGAAGGGGAATCTTTGTTAGTGCAGTTTAACAAGGAGGAAACCTGCTCTACAAAGAGGTTATGTGACTCGCTTATATTTCAGTCAGGGGAATAAATGGAGGGTTTAGGGTTGTCCAGGGGTTATATTAATAAATAAATCAGAAAGCAATAGTCACCATTCCAAGGTCTTCTACGAAAGTGGTGAAAAGTTGACAAGAAAAAGGGAAGTTCACTTTAGCTCTCTTCCCCCACGTTCTTTTTTTCTGCATATAATAAGACAGATCTCTTCACTGAGAGAGTTGAGTTTTGTAATTTCTCCTTCTATCTTTCTAATAATCCTAGGATGAATTTCACTTGGTCTTGATTGAGTCCATTTAAGCACTTTACTACTAGCTCCATATTAATCTGATCTCCTGAGATATTCAAAAAGTGACTGCTAAGGACACTGTATCATGCTTTAATGAGAAAAGAAATTAAGTATATCACAGCTTTGTCAGGAATCTTTGTTATTTGACTTACAACCTTGCTCCAATTTAGATTACTTTAGATAAAGAAACCTGCTTTCACATTAACCACTGTCATAGCCTTGCTCAAATATGTGGCTACTTTTCCTTCTATGCTAACACAAATTCAAATAAAATAAATATGCAATTATTCACTCATCTAAAGATAATGACTTAACAGTTGTTAAACATTTCTGTTTATTTAACAGAACAGAAAAATATACATGCAAGGCTGATTAAACATGGTACTACGATTTGGGGTTCTTTTTCCCCTTTGCTGAAATATCTTTAGTTTCCATGAAATTTTGTGTAACAAAATATGTGCTAAAATATAAATGCACAATATTCTGTATAGCACCATTTACATATAAAAAGTAATAAAGATGGGGCACCTGCAGATTGTGTCCAGCCACATTGACAGAAAAACTGTCAATTTGCTAACCTCTTCCTTTATAAAGATCATTTGATTCAACATTACCTTCTTTGACCACAAAAACAGCAGAGAAAACTAATCAGCAAATGGCAGATATTGTTTAAAACAAGATGGTACTAAAGAAAAAAAATTAAAAGTTTATAAGTGCTTACAACTATGCTTTAATGGGGTTTTAATTAACCGGGGTCAGCAGAATAAAGAGGAAAATGTCAGAAATCTTTTTTTCTTGTATATTTATTTTAAAAGCTAAAAACCCCAAATCAAAACAAACAAAAACAAAAACAAACAAACAAACCCCCCCAAACCCCCCAAAAACCAAAACAAACAAACCAAACCAAACCAAACCAAAACAAACAAAAAAAAAACCCACTAAAACTGAAAACCCAAACCCCAAAAACAAACTCACAGAAAATATGATAAGGCTCTATCTGAACTCAAATGACTGAGGAGAAATTGCTGAAGTCACTACAGAGAGAGCCAAGAACATCTTTGATTCACACTGCATAGATGCCATTATATTCACTACAGAACCTGTAGGGTTTTGCTTCAGTCACAGCTTGTTTCTATGTCCTCTGGAAACAGGAATGGCTTTAAAGAACTCTGGGATGACTTTAAAGATCTTTTGTAAATTAAACACTCTTAATGCATGCTCTTATCTGCCACCGATGCCAACTATCATGGAACAATCCGTGTCCCTCCTGTTGTTAACACCTGTTAAACACTATTACTCCCAACAATCATGTATGCTCATCCAAGGTGTTTATTGGAAAGAATCCCTAGACTGTGTAAAACCTGAGTGCCAGTTGGGAATTGATTGGGACACTTATTATTCAAGCAAGTCAAACTGTGCCAAGGGCTCCTCTACCAATACCCCAAACTGTTTCATTGCCAAGAAAGATTTTCTGTCCTTCTCTATGCAGAGCTGTAGCCTTGTCCTTTATAGACCTTCTTTGGGAGTGGGCTAGTAGTTGTACCCGAAATGAGACAATATTCTGATGAGGGGACTTCCTGCTGTACACAACTTTAAGGAACACACACAAATTTATATTTATAAGTTGGACATGACTGCCATTTCAGAAAAAAAAAACACCAAAAAACAAAACAAAACAACTACAGCAACAAAAAACCCACCATACACACACACACACAAATTTATATTTATGAGTTGGACATGACTGCAGTTTCAGAAAAAACAAACAAACAAAAAAAAAAACCCAAAAAACCCAAACCAACAACAAACACACACACACACACACACAAACTCCAACAACAACAACAACAAAAAAACACAAAAAAAAAATCCCACAAAAAAAACAAAACCCAAAAACAAAAACCAAAAAACAAAACCAAGATAATTTACTAATTGAGTGTTAGCACATTTGTTTACTGTCAGTCTTTTTGAATGTCAGTAGAGTAAGGGCACTGAACAATACCATTTGAATTTCAGTCCTGCTTGTTACTGAGCTTCAACTGCTCTTGAATATGTGACAGATGGACATGGCAAGGGGTTCATTCATTACCACTGTGTCCCTCAAAGTTACCCCCAAGATTAAGAACCACTTTGTTCACTCTCATGATACTCATTTGAGCAATGATTTCCAGAATTCAGAGAGTGAATCAGTAGTATTTGTTACTCCTTTGTAGGAATCTGGAAAACAACAGGTTCATTTGTAGTTAAGAGGAGATGCCTTTCTTTCTTCTGACAGCCCTGATAGATGATGATAATTTCAAAATCGTCTTTTTTATTTAATTTATAAGAAGGTCTAAAAACTAAATTCTTGTCCTTTGCTTTCCACTATTCACTAGATATTTCCTGATCCAGCAGATCACAGCTTTTACTTTTCATCATGTTTTTCTCTTTCTCATTCTCTTGGAATGCTGCCATGGAGAACTGTCTTTGATGACATTAATGACAACACCATTAAAAATCTACCTCAAAAACAAACTGAGCAGACTAAACAAACAGGCCTGAAATGAAGGCAAAATACAGGTTCTGTCCAATTCACAATATCAAGCTAACTCTGTATTCCAAATGAATGTGAGATTCAAAGATAATTGCTCACTCTCCCATGAGTAGAACAAATCCCAGTCAATTCCTGAACAATAGATGGCTACCTTCCCTAAATCTGGTTTTCTTTCTTTTTGCTGACATACATGTCAGGAGCTGGACTTCAATGAACATTTGAGATTCCTTTTAACTCAGGATATTGTATGCTTTGATATCATATGGCATGGAATATCATAGAATCACAGAAACACAGAATGGCTTGTGTTGAAAAGGACCTTAAAGTTCAAATAGACCCAGCACCCCTGCCATGGGCAGGGACACCTTCCATTAAATCAGTTTGCTCAGAACACCATCCAACCTGGCCTTGAACACCTCCTGGCATGGGGCAGAAAAACCTTCTTTGGACAAACTGTTCCAGTGCCTCACCACCCTCACAGAAAAGTATTTCTTCACAATATCTAGTCTAAATTAACTTTCATTCAGCTTGAAGCCATTCCCCCTTGTCCTGGCATTCTACACAAAAGTCTCTCTCCATCTTTCCTGTAGGCTCCCTCCAGGTACTGGAAAGCCAAAATTGGGTCACCCCAAAGCTTCTTCTTTTCCAGGTTGAACATACACAAATCTCTCAGCCTTTCCTCATAGGAGAGCTACTTCATCCCTCTGGATCATCTTGGTGGCCTCCTCTGGGCTGGTTCCAACACCTCCTTCCTGTGCTGAGACCCCAGAGCTGGACACTGCTCCATGTGGGATCTCACCAGAGGGACAGAGTCACCTCCCTCAGCATCTCTAGTTGGTTCAGCTTTTGTCCTCTCCCAACATCTTGTTCACCTCCAGTCAATTCAGTGAGGGGCAAAGTGAGAAATGTCATGTGCAAAATGTCACTCAATGTCATGTGAATAGAGTTCAGCAATATCTAAAACACAAGTGTTTTATTAGTGCTTTTTTGGTCACAAGTGTAAAACACCACTCTGGAACAGCTGCTGTTCCAGTCAGATACAGGTCAAGGAGACCTGAAAGGCCAGGATGTCATCTGAAGGTCTCTTATATTCAGTTTGCACCATGCACAATTAAACATTATGAGATACAGTGAAATATATTTTCTGATTAAAAATTTTGTTTCCTTAAAATAAAACTCTTACATGATCCCATAGATCCCTCTCTCTTTCGAATGGGTTAAATCCACTCTCTGAACAAGAAAACCTGTGCTGCAGCAAACCAGTTAAATTACTGTGGAAATCGTGTGAATGTTAAGTTAGTAATTCAGTCTACGAAGAAACCTTAAGACAGCAGTAACAAAAATTAAAACAGCCATGCCCCAAAATGTGTCTGCCTCTACCAAATTCAATTTTTGCTAAAGTAATTTCAAATAAGATGGTACTGCTTGGTGTGACACCATCTGTCGAATTTCCCTTGCTTATGTATTACTAAAGAGTAAGAGGCAGCTTTGCATAATTTAAAATAAAACACTCAAATGGAGAAACAACTTCTCAATTACAGTCATGAAAAGGATCAGGTGTGCTTGTACTCATCCCACAGACCATTGCACGGCTGACTTCACATTTGGGAAGACACTTAACCTTTAATATAACCAGTGTTTACTCAGGCTCCAGTACTGTTGGAAAAGAGTTTTTCAATCTTCAGCAGCTCTTTAGTTGAAGTACTGGCTTTTTCTATTTTTTTTTTTTTTTAAGTTTCTGTTTCTCATGGAAGAAGGAAGAAGAATGGGAAGTCAAATGCATTTTCAAGAAATAACAGAATGTGCTTCACAGTATTTGGGAATATTATTTTTTTCCTTACTTCTAGTATTTTATATGCCAAATCAAAGTAGAAAAAAAAAATCTGCTTGTTCCTCCTGCTACTCTGACTGATTTTTTTTCTCCCAATTATTTATGAATTTCAGATGATAGTAATTCTCATGACCTAGATTTTCAACAGTCTCAGATTCAATCAACAGATTCTCAACAGTCAAGTTGATTTGTGGATAGTGAAGCTTAAGTACTGGTTAGAAGAAGAAACAGAGAGAGACTGATGGACGAGGACTGAAACAGATTCCTCTTTCCAAAGGTATAGGATCCATATTCATGTTTGTTCAGGAAACTTAGAAAGAGAGGATTTGGATCCAGAAGGCAGGAGACAGGTGGACATTGGATAGCAAACCCTAAAATTCCTTTTTTATTTGTCATGAGCTGATATATTGCCACTTGAAGAAGAAAGAGCACAGAGCACTTCTGCTGATACATCTCTTGATATAAAGAGATATATTTATCTTGAATAAAGATATAGAATTTTTTCCTTTTTCAAGGAAGGAGCAGTTATGTTTGATGTTTTCTCTAAGCACAACTCCCCATCTGAGCTTGTTCTTCCATTCACAAAACTCAGAATACGATGAGAGTTTAGCCCACAGAGCTTCACTCATGAGTGCAACAGAGGCACGTGGCCTAGAAGACAAGTTTGTTGAGACAAGGAGCACCAGGTTGCTGCCAAAATTATAGATACTGACACAGACCCCAAGAGCTCGCCCTCGGTACTGTGTAACACAAAAATAAATCATGAGAAATCGGCCCCCTCAAATCAGATAATGTATCTTCCAGGACTCCTCGAGCACCAGCTGCATCTTGCAGAAGAATATTTATCTCAATTAACACAAGTGCACCCAGAAGAAGCCTTGCAGGGCTCTGCCATCAATCTGGAGAGCGCAGCAGCCGCTTAATGCTCCAGCATGCAGTGATGAGGCAAGATAAACAGGAGGCTACACCACACACTGCACAACTGCAGCTCTCCTGAACCCTTGGTTTTAAGTCCTTACAGCCTCTTTGGGACTCCAGAGCTGATTGCAAAATTTATGAAAATTCAGGTACTGGAGCCAGATGTTCAGGCTGACATCATGCAGGGGCTGGAACCTTCCCACAGAAATCAAGCAGCGGAGGTGATGTATCAAGCTCCAGTCCTGCTTCTGGGGCTCTCAGTAGCAGCCAGGCAGTTTCATGTTTATTTATTTATTCTTTTTGAGCTGCTTGTGGGCTTATCACAACAGAAAAATCTGCTGACATCAGGGACTTAAGGGACTTATTTATTTTGAAAAACAGGTTTTTAAGAAGCTATTTTGTTTTAATGAGCAGTCCCAAATGCCCAGAGCTCCTGTCTTACTGTGGAGATCAGAGCTTTCCAAAGTATCCTACCCATGGAGGTGTTGATTCCCATCCCAAAAGAGCAAACATAGTTTAAATGTCTAATTTCGAGATATATTTGCAGCAGTGCCTTCCTCTCTGAGTCAAATGGCTCATAGAGAGGGAAGTGAGATGATGTCTCTTCATTATTATATAATTAACATATGCACAGACACACGTATATATGTGTACAGACACACACAGATGCTGCACCTCTACTGTTGCCTTTTGCCCAACATGGAAATGAAACTCAAGATACTTTTAGTAAGGAGGTAATATAAAAGGGGCTCTTTATTTGAAG
>VZSR01000824.1:4713665-4733247 GCA_013398615.1 Brachypodius melanocephalos
CTGAATTTTTTCCAGTGTATCCTTCTGAAGACAGGATCCTTTGAGAGATGCTGAGTCTAAGGTGATATGAAAACAGCCCAGTTTTCAGCTTAAAAATTGTTATTCATTGGCTGTCTTGAAGATACTGGTAAATGCTGTAAGACAAAGCACACTTTCAGTGGAATCTAGGGTACAATTTAGGAAATAGGAACCAGGAGTTGGCAGTATTGGAACATCTTAGATGGACATCAAGTGAAAATAAATTAAAAATTTTAAAAAGCACATGAATAAGGTACATTTAACTAACTCAATTAAAAGTAATTTCCCTCTGCAAAAAATATAACAAAAAAATCTGAAAATAAAAAAATCAGAGATATTTCCATCTCTTTAGGAAAATTCTAATAGGACTACCTCTGATTTTTCTGTGAAACACTCTGATACAATATAAATGATTCAAATACTGCATCAGAGTCGTTATCCATCAGGCCCCAAAAGCTGAGATTGTCCTAGTTGGCCCTTTAAAAAGGAATAAATCAGGTCTAATTGGATGGAAGTGACTGGATGGCTTAGTTTACCACTGCACTGTTGGTGCTCTGCCAGAGATTTTAATAGCCAGCTTGGGAACTCAGAGTGAAAGACAGAGACACAATTAGTAGGAGGTTTGGAATAAAGAAACAGCTTCTTCTCTCTTCTTTTACCTGTCAGAGAGCTTTCCTTCATAGGTGTTTATTCCCAGGAGTTTAATTTTACCTTGGCAGTGAACGCTTTATTTATTTATAAGATAATATTCTTTATAATTTTAAAAACTATATTCTATTTCTGTATAATTTTTGAGGTCTTGTGTGTGTGTGTATGAATAAACTAGCAAATTCAAATGGAATGACTGTAACATTGGGAAATCATATTTTATCCTATAGCAAACAAATTATTCTTCCTCATCTAAATCATATTTCCAAGATGAAGAGGTGGGACCAGTAGTTAAACTGTTAGTCAAGAGCTCAGGAACATTGGGGTTTTTTTTGATTTCTGACCTCTGTTGCTGTTTGTTTTCCATATAAACTTAGATGAGTCACAAAGGAGGCATTTTATTTCTTCCTTTATTTAGATACCTAGTACATCCTAAGCTACTAAAAGAAAAGTTTACTAAAAAATACCTTGGCTGAATGAAAACTGAAATGTTCCCGTTGACATTTTCTGCTAAAAAAACCCCACACACTTTTAAAAATATAAAGTTTCTACAGTTATTTTCCTGTTGTAAAAATTACAACATAACTTATGTTGCAATTTTTTTTCTTTCTCAAATTACAGAGAAGGAGCTTCCACATTGAGTGTCCCCTGTGTAGAGGTATCACTTTGGTACTGGCCATATTTTTGGGTCTGACTAGTCCAATGCTTTTTGATGACTATGGATTGCTTACATTGCATTTCAACTGCCTCCCACACAACCATACAGTAGTTGATTTTTTGGTATTTACTTTTTTGTTTGTTGGTTTGGTTTGTTTTGTTTTGTTTCATATTTTTCCATAGCTTACCCCTCATTATCAAGGATCACAAGGTTTGAATTTAAGCTGGCTGTGTGTTGTGTGGCATCAGTGATGACAACCATCATTTCTTTGTTGATTCCCATCTGACAGGGTTGAAATATGTGTGGACAAAAAAAAAAAAATATTTGATGGAAGCTGGTTTGCACAATTGTGTGAGGGTCCAGACATTTTTCAACACTCTCTTGTGGTATCATGTAGGTAATTAAACACATTCTGTGATGCACATTTTAATGGGAAACAGAAGAGAAGAAAGCTGGCTTTAGGATTGTGTGTGTTTAAAGCCAGTTTCACATCACATAAGGAGCATGCTATTTGTCATGAAGACAGCTAAGGTACAGTGATGAGTAGGAATAGAAATTATCCAAACTCTAACAATAACAAAACAGGGTCTCCAGGGAAGTGGTCATGGCCCTAAACCTACCAGAGTTCAAGAAGCATTTGGAGGATTTCAGGGGCATGGTGGGATTTTTGGGGTTGTCCTGTGCAGAGCCAGAAGCTGGACTCGATGGTCCTGGTGAGTCCTTTCCAACTCAGGATGTCCTGTGATTTTATGAAAGTCAGATGCAGAACTTGTGACTGAAGGGGGATTCAACACGGCAGAAAGAAAATGAAACATCCCAGTGTCTGTCCAACAGAGTGGGATAATCTGAGCAGATTATGAATAGATTACACAGAGAGGGACAAGACACAATGAACCTGAACCCTGATAAAAGGCCAGACCTGCTTGTGTGCTCAAAGTATAGAAAGCTGGTATCTGCAAAGCAGGCATGCAAACAAGTCCTTAAGCCTCCTGTAACAGATTACTCTCTTGAAATGCTATATGCATCTAAGCAAACCACTCAAACCACAGATATATTATTTTATAATTACTGCCTCCTTCGCAGGAGAAACACTGCTAGCAGGAAACAGCAATGCTGTATTAAATAATGTCATGCTATGATGAAACTGCAAAGGCTGAGATCACTGTGGGGTTTTTTAATTTAAAAATGGCCTGGTTACTGCTGAAGGATGCAAGAGATCATAGGTAATTGAGAATTGTATAAATTAACAACCCTGCTTCAGAAAAGTTTGACTCACTGTAGTCAAAATAAAACAATATACATATGAAAATATCTTTCAAGTATCCCCCACTTCTTTATGAAATATGTGAATATTGATTTTCACGGATACTTGACATTTTATTCCTATTCATAAATCTCCTTCTCACATGTACAGAATATTCCAAGAAAAGTGAGAAGTTAACAAAATCCCATCTCAAAATCGTCCAGAGCTGATAAATAAGTTGTAAAGCTATTAGTATGCAACCTCCTAGTTGCAAAGCATGCACCAAAAATGTGTGCATCACCAGCCATATAACAGCTCTCACACAGCTGTTATATAGCTCAGTGTTACCGGTACTAGTGCAAAATAGATTTTAAAAGCCTTCGTTTCTACTTAAGAGTAGTTAGGACTGCTGTATGACTTGCCATGTGTGTGATAATTAAAAGTAGGTTTCCATACCTGTCATTTTTAATAAAGAACACTTCTTTGCCTCCCTCTCTTTTCAAGATGGAAGTCTTGACAAACCAAGGAAACACACTGACTTCTCCTTCACCATTGGTCAAGAGACCTTTGGTGAGGCACACCTTTTCTTGCTTCTCCAAAATCTGCAAAATAACTCCCTTGAGCAGCACCACTTATCCTCTACTAAACAGAGAAACATGAAATATCTGCAAGATATGTTTATTTATACCTTCCCATGTGAATCCTGATAATTCCCTGGAAATATTCAAGGCCAACATGGATGGGACCCTGAGAGCTCTGGTCTAGTGGAAGGTATCCCTGCCTGTGGAAGGGGTGTTGGAAGCAAATGGTCTTTAAGTTCCCTTTCAACCCAAATCATTCGTGATGATCAACTGCAGTGTTGTTACTCCCATGTGGCCACTGCCACACTGTCCCTCACTCATTCATAATCTTGTCTCTTCTCATACTGTGACTTAAATTACTGTTTTTGGAAAAAGAAATTTAATGACCTTCTATCTGTCACAATAAACTCTATAATTTTTTTACTTTGATAAAATCAAAACAAAGACTACTTCTAGTTTTCAGTATCTTGTATATCTTCCCTTCCATCAGCTCTGTCTGATGTATCCAGTATATCAGCTGAATTTCAACAGTACTGCAATTCTGATTTTTATTGTTCTTGTTGTTGCTTGTTTACATTGATGTCTCTAAATCTGCTGTAATTGGTTTAGCATTTTTTAAAAATTTTATTTTTAATTTGGCACCTGAGTATCAATTTAATATTTATATCCAGTAAGATGAACACCTTTCAATTCAGTAAGATGAACAATTTATTTTATCTGGGTCTGATATAGTCAATTTATCTAGTTCAATCAATTCAATTAATTCAATCAACTCATCTAGTTAAATTTATCTATTTCTGGTATAGTTTATGTTAATATTCTGGAAACCATAAGCCTATATGTCTCAGTGATCTGTCCTTTTCCACAGCTCTTTTTCTCAGGCCTGCTATATGGACAATGTCTACTTCATATTCTCATTTTATTCCAACATTTAAAACTCTAGTTTCTCTTCTACTCTCACATCCTGCCTGGCACAGTCCCTACTTCACTCTGTTCCACTTTATTGTGGAACCAACTATTTCTCTGCCACTTTGCTGAGTAACACTTGACAGGATTGCACATCCTGTGGTCTCTGTTTCTATCTCTATATCCTGTAAGTCCTGCACCATATTAAAAATGAAGCAGAAAGGAGTTGCATGGACAGAGCAAAAGGACAAACATAAAACTCTCAAAAACATAACCCAGACCTAATTAATGAGATAAAGCTGTGGTCTATCATGAGATTCTGGCAGCATCTGAATTATAGCATCATATGGCTGGAAAGCAGCATTGGGTTTAATTCCTCAGAGTAAGTTCAGACTTATTTAAGGCCAATGTTTTTTCTGGCTGTGTGAATTGGATGCAGAGATATGGGCACAGGGGACAGGAGAGAGGCCAGATTGTTGCAGGTTGTTCATGTGTGAGCTACAGGTAGAGCAGTAAGGGACTGTGAAAAAAGGCAGGAATGTGCACTGGGTGCTTAGTGCATGAAGTTTGACAGGCCTGAAGTGTGGGATTTGACACTGGGAAGGCTGTATATCCCACTGCAGATCTCAGGAGAAGGAAGGGGGTTTGTGCCACATGGAATCAGACTCTGAGTGATGGAGAAAAGTACAAGGTTGCTCACAACTGACAGCAAAGATTTCTTCTGACACCTGAACACTCCTCAGAGGTCTGCTGCCTAGGGAGTGACCTCCTATCAAGTCTCAGATCTCACAAGTTAAGCAGACAGAGGATTAAAAAGTGCCAGAAAAAGTCAGAAGCCAGGCAGAGTGTGACGGACTCTTGCAGGGTTATACAGTAAGGTACAATGGGACTATAATTAGCTTGATGGCTGAAATGAAGGAAGAGGACACAGAATTACAACAGAGCAGACACGGAGAGGAAGGTTATACCTTGGGAAAAACTCTACATGACTTGCTCTTAGAATGCTTTCCGTTGCATTAAAGGAAGAGATCTCCTGAGGAAGTAAAACAGATTAGAATAGACTATGCACAAGGAGTCAAAATATAACATGATCACACTGCAAGCTACTCCAAAGTGGAGAGAATTAGAGTGATGAAACGTTATGTGCATTTAATAATGATTTGGGTGCAGTGACTAAATCCATCAAAATCCACTTTATTTCTTTCCAATAACATGTAAGCTGAACTAAATTTCCTAGAGCCAGGATATATCACTGCTCTATATTTAAGCCTTTTGATGATTTTCACTCTAATATGTTCTGTTTAGCAATTTATGAACCTTTCTTCTGTTTTGTTATTTTGTGGTGGGTTTGGTTTTTTTTTTTGTTGTTGGGTTTTTGTTTGTTTGTTTGTTTTTTCCTTGAGATGCTTTTTAAATTCCTTATAATTGTACAGCAAACAGGAATCATAGAATCATGGAGTGGCTTGGTTTGGAAGGGATTCTAAAGATCACCTAATTCCAACCTTCTGCCATGGGTAGCAACACCTTCCACTAGACCAGGGTTCTCAAAGCCTCATCCTACCTGGACTTGGATGATTCCAAGTGTAGGACATCCACAGCTTCTCTGGACACCCTGTTCCTGTGTTTCATCACACTCACTAGAAATAATTTCTTCCTAATATCTAATGGACTCATCTCTTTAAATACCATGGCTTAGACTATTATTAGATTGTGCTACATTCACTTATGGTATAAAATTAAATGCCCTCATCTGAGTGTGGTCACAGTGCTCATTATATTAAAACCGAAAGGAGGGAATTTTTGTTTTGTTTTGTTTCAAAAACATCAGTGGAAAATAAGTATTTAGGACTGGTTACATGAAACTCTGCACAGCAGGTAAACAGTGTTGAGTACGTGCCATTGAAATTGCAAACTGTTTTAAACTGAATATGTGGTCAGTTACTTTATTTTAGTGCACAGTCAGCACTCTATTTTAGTGCAAGGATCTTCTTTGGAATCACAGAATTGTTAAAGCTGGAAAAATCTCTAATATCAAGCCCAGCCATCAATAGAGCACGGTCATGTTCACCACTAAATCATGTCACCAAGTGCCACGGCCACAGAGCCTTTGAACAATTCCAGGGATGGGGATTCCACCTCTTCCCTGCTCAGCCTGTTCCAGTCGGCCCAAATTCATCTGAAGATTCTTCCTGCCCTCCAGCAGATCAACACTCCTGCCCAGCAGAATTTGGGATGGAAGGAGTTTTGACCTGGGCACACCAACAGCAGATGGTCCCCTCTGCAGCCAGCACTATTGCCTAGAAGGTGCTTGCAGAAGACAGCTGTAATTTAGGGAGTGCAGAGGACAGTCTGCACACCTGGGGTCTGACTGAGCTGCTGGCACTTGGGGACCTTCTGCTGTCTGGGAGAGCCCGGAGTGCAGGAGATGTTCATGCTTGGTCGGCAGCAGGACCTGTGGGGGAAGTAGTAAAATCTTCAGAGTTTAGGCAGAAGTGTGCAAGCATCCTGAATGACACAAGGTATTTAAATGTCAGTAACTGCCCTGGACTCCCTGAGTTTCCTGAATCTTTGTTTCTGTGGCAGCTCTAACTGCTGGTTGCCATGGTCCTTGCCCTCTCCTATGGAGCGTGCTCCAGCCTCATTCTCCCACTCCTTTCCCTCGTTTCTTGTTCTAGTTGAGTTTTTTGAGTAACACCAGCACATTCATCTTACAGGAAGACACTATTTTTAATTTTTTCCTCTGTACTATAAAACCATAAGACCTTTACAGAAAGTCTTGTGAGGAAAAAGGTGAAAATGTACCGCTGGCAGGGGAAATGCAATGACCAGCAGTGAGGCTGCTATGGAAACATAACCTGAGGCTAACAAAAGACAAATCTTACCCGTACATATTTAATGAAATTTTGATGAAAAAGCAGGCAAATCTGCTATTAAAAACATAATTCTTGTTGGTCAACATTGCAGCTAAGAACCTGCTACTTATTTTTTTTACATTGCTTGTCACTGTAAGTGCAAGTGTTAGCATATTTTTAAAGTGGTCAATACCAATGGCCTAAACTTCTTTCAAATTAAAGAGTTTAGCTTAGAAGACTGCTCAAAGGAGAATGTGGAGACATAGCCACATAATTTAAACACCTGTATTTACCTGTATTTATTGGGTGAATAATTTCTAATGCGATGATTTAGAGTCATAACGTGACACAGGAATTATTGCTTTATTAACATCAAGTATCCACTGTGCACAAACATATAAAAGGAAAAATTTTAACTCTTTTTACTTTTTTTTTTTTTTTCCTGTAATCAAACAGCATCTTTTATCTTTCCAGCAAAGTTTGTAATAATCTGACACTTCAGGACAGATTGTACAAATAAAAGAGCAATCCAAACCAGGATTTACTTGGACAGCCACTCCACACCTTCAATTTGGGACTTTTTTTCTTAATTTTTTACATTATTTTGCATATATATATTTTTTTTTTGCAAATATATATATATATATATATATATATATTTTGCAAATATATATCACCCTTATTTAATTTACAAATCATAATGTGTTGATGTGTTCACTTTTTTTTTTTCTTTGAAATGGTGCGATCACACAGTCCCTAACTTATTTGTGAAAGGGAAGTGATACTTTAACATCTTGGGTTACTGGGTGACTGACTAAAAGCAACACACTTCAAATATTTTAAAGCTAGCTACCAAATTCTGGGAATTGAGTAGATCAAACAATACTATGAGCTTAAGATATAATCATATATACCCAGTCAATCCCCCAAAAAAGAAGCTGAATACTAATTTTCTTGGTATTTCTTGCATATCATGCACTTTGTCCTTATCAGCAACCTTGAGATCAAGAATGGATATGTTATTCCGACAGAAGATTAAAATTGTGTCCTTGTGACACAGTAGAAAAAGTTTCATTCTTTCAGAAATGTGATTTAGAGCAATTGTCTTTGAGAAGAAACACAAAGGGCATCTCAAATATTTTAGATTTCAGAAAGACCCTTTTTTCCAGAACTTGAAATCTCAAGATTCTCAGTGTGGGACACTACCAAAGGTTGCTTTTTTTCTCTTAATCTGCTCTTGGAGTTATCAAAATCATGACTGGGAATGATTCTGAACAAATAGTGCCATATGGAAGAGAACTTATGCTGGTTGCTGGATGGAAAGGCTGGAAGAGTGTGGCCCCCTCACCGAAACCCTGGAGTCAAACGATGACATTGGGTGGGTACAAGGGTGCACACATGGGGGGATATGATAAAGACTTGCACCTTCCACCTCTGTGTGGTCATTTTCCATGAACAGTTTGCTTAGGGAGCAGCTTACCTCATGGAAAAAGAGGATAGACTAGTTTATGTCAGATTTAGAATATCAGAGGCAGGAAGAAAATAATCAATGTGCTGAACGTCCTGGGTATGTGTACACTGACATGAGAAGAATGAAGATAAACTAAAAGATTTGAAAACTTTAATAATACAATTTATTTGCTGCAGCAGAGCTTTGAGGCAATTACATATGACTGAACTATGAACAGGGATTGACTGAGGATCATTCAAAAAAAAAAAGAGGGAAAATGAAAATAGTAAGTGACACAGCCCTGTGCACCAAGATTATCTGTCATTGATAGTGTTTGATAAGTTCTAGCTATAACTCCAGAAAAATTGAATTGAAGGGAAACGATTGAAGGAATTGTGACATTTCTTTGAAAAAAGATGTAGCAGCTACATAAGCAAACAATTCTGTTGCACATGAAGGGTAGTATTTTAATGAAACAACAAAGTGGTTAAAGTTTTGACTCACATACAAAAAAGAAATGAGAAATAGAAACTGAGATTGATAAAAAAGAACAGAAATATACAAAAATATAAAATAAAATGAACATATAGACAGGGTTAGAAAGACCAAAAAAATATGGAGTGCAATGTGTAAGAGCCATCAAGAGTAACAAGATATAAAAATCTTGATCTGATACTCAAGTTCTTGTCATTCTGAAGTTTCCCTGTAAAAGGTCAATGACTAACAGATGTCTGGAAATACTAATATTGTGATAAAAGGATAAGATTTCTGCGTTTTCTATTTTGAATAGGGAAAACAGAAATGCAAAAGTAATTGCAAACACTTGATAAATTCCCAGTTTCACATTTTTTTGTAACTATATCTACCTTAACATCTGAGATGCTAAACCAGTAGCAACAAAACCAAATTATATGAGTACCTCAAACCACCGCAAATTTCTTTCAAGACAAATTTATAGGTTTCTGAATAAAGATGGTAAAAGTAAATAGTGAAAAACAAATCCTAATTTTAGAAAGCTTTATTTCATGCTCCAGGATGATTCTAGCAAAGGATGGAAACATAAAAACATGGAACCACTACCACATGAGTCTGATAATCATATAAAGAAGCTATCAGTTTCAAAAGAGAAAGAATATATTTGTGGAGTCTTGCAGAAACTACCATTTAGCTGGTCAATGCATTCACTAACTCTGTAAACAATTAAAAAAGTGGGGTTTTTTTTCCGTTTTCTGATCATATGAACCTGAGAGAGGAAACATATACACTAAATGAAATTAATAGAATAGAAAGTAAACTTGAAAGTTGATAAAACTCTCTTGCAGAAAGAAATGATTGAATGAGATTAAGTGAGCAGAGACAGTGTGAGGTGTCAAAATTGAAAAAAAAAATAGTCAAATATACAATTACAGGATGGGGTATGACTTTAGCAGATCCGTGGAAAAGGTATCTTTTCTCACAAATCTGCACGTTAGAGAAAAATATTGGTCAAATCTGAGCCAAAAGAGGTTGTAGAGTGAAAACAGAAAAATTTATTTTGTATAACAGTAACCTCCAAAGCCTTTAGAAGATATGAATTCATTCACTTTCTTTCAGGTCTAGTGCCATGTTAGGGATGACGGAACCTAATGTTTTGGACCTCGCAGTGTGCAGTTATTACACATTAACCTTGAGAGATGGGACAAGAATAAACATGAGCCTGTAAACCAAGAAGACTGAACAACTTCTTCAATTACTGAAATTGAAATTGTCTGGTGCTCCACTGACTGCAATGGGCTCCTACATGTCTTGTTCAGAAGAGGGCATGTCTGCACTATGGACACACAAATACAGTCATGGAAAGTTTTGATGTGAATTGCAGCACAGCAAAAAGTATTTCCAGTTTAGGACTGGGATTGATTGCCTGGAAACTGTGAGACCTCCACAACTGGAGTTGCTTAAACAGGATTGGAAAAGCCTGTGTTGGGAATGAAGCTGGTGTGTAACTAATCATGCTTCAGGGCAAAGAGGAGAATTAAATTGTCTTTTAAATCCCTCTGTGAAACTGGGACTCAGAGCCCGAAGCCATTCATGCACTTAGCTACATCAAATGTTCCTGTACTTCAGCACAGCCAGCCACGGAAAAAAGACACAATCCTGGGATCTCTGAGTGACTCTTGTCTTGGATCTCTTCTCTTCCTTTGACTAAACAGAGAGCACTGGGAAATCAGCCAGTCCACAGATTCAGCAGCGTAAAGCCAGGGCTTGAAGGTAGCTGGACCGAATGGCCCCTAATCTCCCTTGTTTTAGCAATATTAACACTTCCATGTGTGCACATATGGAAGGGATTGACTGCTTCCCCCCTGATTTAGGGTTCTACATCGTTTTGTTGCCTGGTGTCCAACTCTGCTACAAGGACCTAGTCTAGCTCTCAATAATTATGCAAATGCCTTTTTATTTCTACTCGGAAGTTAACAATCTGCTAAAAGGCAGCTCTTTAAGTAGGACTCACAGCTACTGGTTCTTTCCACAATGTTAATTGTAAAATGCATTTAAAATCACTCTGCATCCAAATTTTTATTCCTGCAGAATGGACTTACTATGCCACTAATTTCATGGGTGTTGTGAAGCAAAGAAGTGTGAAGTACTATTCCTGGAAGGAACAGACCCATGAAAATCAATTTAGTATGAGTGCTCTCTCTTTATCAGTGTCACTGAGAGAAAACACTATTTATTTTTTTGGTATGTACATATATATATATATATAAGTGCATGTAAATATGAAGAGGCAGTTGTATTACTTGAGTCAAATGAGATTTCCAGTAAAGCTGCACCATATCCAAGACAAATGGCCCTACCAATGGCACAAGAAACTGGAAAGTTACTCTTTCACAGGAATGTTGTTCACATTTAATGAACAGTTAGTACCCAGTGAATGTGCCTGGTATCATTCTAGGTTGATCTTACCACGTGTGACAGAGTAGGACTCACCAGTTGGTCTGTTTATGGTCAAAAGTGAAAATATCTGGGCACCCTGGTGCAGATACAACATTTAGACACTGACCAGTTCAAAAGGAGATGTGTGAAGAGTGCAGGAAGCTGAAAAGCTCATCTCTTCATGCTATCAGCATTTTTTAGCTCCTACAAGTGTAGGACAGTGGGCAATTAAGGTCAAGGTTCAGGTTTTCAACATTGGATTTGTTCAGTACAGGACTGAGAGGTTTCTTTAGGCTTCACTACTTTCATTGTCTTGTACATTTTTTTAAACTCAACAACAGAATTTCTATCTGTCCTTTTTTCATAGTTTAGGCATTTATGGCTTTAGGAATTGACAGATTTTAACAATTATGGATTACAGACCAAGGTTTCTGCAGAAAGAGTGATCCTTCCATTAGTTTTCATAAAATTAGAGATCTGGTGAAAGTGGCTGAGCTCACAGGAAGACGTTTAGAAAATTATTTTCTCTAGAAATGAAGTGAGTTAAATTGGTTTTGGGAGAGGCAAAATCTTCCCCAAAGTCTTATTTCATAAAATGACTTTTGCTACTGTGCCTGAATATCATATGATGGATTTTCAAGAAAACTTGTGGTAACCCTTTCAATGACTCTCTTAGCTGTGTTTTCAGAAGCATGTCCTCAAAGTCATTCTCATGTTCTTCATTTCAAGGTTTTGCTTTGTTTTTAAAAATAAATACGTGTAATCTTGGTCAAAGTTCATTCCACTTTTGTCACCTTTAAATTTTAATGGTATGAGGAAGATGGACACAAAATTAATGATACATAAAAGGGATGAAGAGACCTTAGTTCTCTTGTGTAGCCACAAAGTGTCACCCTTTTCCCATGAATTGTCTACTCTGATTGCTTTTACGTAGCTCAAGAAAAAAAGGTCTCCTTTAAAAGAGACAGTCCTGAAGTTCAAGGACAGAATCAGGTCTCAGGTTTTGCTGTAAAGTGACAAATCTCTGTGCAGATCTCTGATGAGAGCAAGGGAGATTAAAAAGAAATAATTCAGAGACGGAGAAAATATTTGGTATTTTCATTCATAGATTGCTGATACCATGTATCTTTGAAGATCACAACTTGTTTAAAGCCCCATGGTTTCGTCTGTTTACAAGGAAGCTTATTTGTCTATATATAATCAATTCTGCACTTCCTAGAGATCTGTATCTTTTGATCACCTGATGCTATTTTCTAAAAAGATAAAGCTGTTTCTGAGGGTTGGGGGGTTTTACTGTTCTTGCTGTCCTGGGTGTTTTTCTCAAGAAAACTCTGGAAATACAATGTTGCTTTGAGAACCACAGATATAATAAATTGAATTGAAAGCAACTACCACTTTATGAAATTATATTTAAAAATAGAGAAATAGAGGAACACACAAAGATCCAGAAAGTTGATTTCTGTGGGAGAAGAAGAATGGAAGCGTGTGAAAAAAATGATGAATTATAGTTAAAAAAAGAGAAGTTTAATATATGACACTTGATAATATAAGATTTTGTAACAGCAAAAGGAAATAGAATTTTCTGGTTTTTAGCAAAAATTAAGTCTTGTTGAATTTATAGAGATGTACTACTGTGTTTGCTAATGTGATGGAGGGCACCAAAAATCAGTTTATCCTCTATTTAGGACAGAGCAAATAGAGATGTGGGAGAATGTCACTTCTTAAAAAACAGCAGTATTGGTATGTGAGTACTAATTTCTGTGTAGGCATTTACCTCAGGTCTTCAGACAAATTCCTAATTCTGGCAGTGTGTAGGTATCAGACATGTTCCTCCTAAGGACAGCTTTGATTTTCTGTTTATAAATCCCCCCATTCCCTCTGGCTAATCCTATGACTCTCATTCTGAAATATCAAACTCCTCCTTTTCTTGCAGACTAAATTTCACTTTTTGATTCCTACTTCTGAACTTTCTCCAAGCTTTGAGCACATGGAAGATACAAATCCCCATAAATAAGGAACAGAACCATCCATGGCAAGTGAGTAAGAAAAGTAAAGTAACAAAGTGGTATTTTTCTGGTTCACTGCCTAATTTTTCTCCTATCCTGATCCAAGATCAGGTTCTCTGTAGGAACTATTTGCTAAGAGTCCTTGAGCAAAATGCTGGTATGTATTTATTTTCAGTCATTCACTTTAGAAACCCCTTTACCTTGCACTGAGCTGGCTTGTCCTTGTCATTCCAGCTCATGCTCTGTCATTTGGCTTAATGTCTTTGGAAGGAGTACAATGCTTTGATTGAAAAAGTCATTTTTATAGTGGGGATGAACTAAATGAACATGGGGGAGGATTCATTATGCTGAGGAAAGCAGGCAGAAGACCTTGACTGTATTTTCTCCTCCCTTCCCATTTTAGGGAGGTTAAAAGGTAGGAAGAAGTTCAGTATAGAGAGACAGAGCAGACCTGCATTATGATTTTGCTGCCCACACTCACTTGCAGAGTTGATTATCAATTCTTAAAAAAGCAAATAGCTCTGAGTTTATGGGTCTAATTTTGATATGAATCTTAAATGCAGAAGTTGAGTTTTTTCCTGGAATACAGGTAGGTGTGGATGTGGGAGAATTTAACTTTTATTATTTTTTTAAATGTCAGCTCATTCTAAAGGACAGAGTTATCATTTCAGCAAACTATATTATAAATGCCCATGAATCACATGCAAAAAGATAATAATAAACTTCTTTATCTCTTTCCCTCTCAAACCATCCTCTGAGGCAGAAAGAAGAGGTTACAACAGTAGACTAGTGGGAAATTATTTCACTGGGATGCAGAGAAAAAAATAACTTGCATAGGTAAAAAAGAGAAAGTCCAAGGGAGTTTTAAGTGGTAGACACTGGAACTCATTCTTTCAGGTATGATTATGCACACATATAATCACAAATATATGGATGGGGCACTGAACAACCTGGTCAACTAGACAGTGTCCGTGCCCATGGCAGGAGAGTTGGAATGAGATATCTTTAAGATTCTTCTCAGCACAAACCATTCTATTCTGTGAAAGCTGTGTCTGGTAGGACAGGATCCAACACCAAGTTACATCATTTTGCTTTCTTGAAAGCTCGATAAGACTTTGTTAAATACCAATTTATTTAGATGTGTAGCAGAGTAAGTTTGAAATGGATCAGAAATTAATTTCACATAAATTTCATATGCAGGTGTTCCTGGAAAGCATGAGAATCTCTAAGTTGACTTGTTGAGTTTGGAAGCGTGTGCTTTCTCCCTTTAGATCTGTTGTATTTACCATATTTACCATTTGTTTAAATTCTGCTTCTAGCATTGACCATGTGTTTTAATATTATACATACTAGTAGCAAAAAGGAAGAAAAAAGAGTAAAGATTTTGTTTAAAATGTATATTATGCAGAGTTGTTTTCAAACCCAGTATGATACCATGGAACAAGCCATGACAGAAAATCAGGATCATCACAAAGCTTGCTGTTCCCTCTTCCTTTCACAAGTTTTGGCTCCTGCCTTAGCACTGTAAGCACAGCAACTATCACAGATGGTTCAAGAAGTCAAAAGGTCTTACCACCTTCCAGCAAGCTGCTAATTAATGGCATATTAGTGTTCTCAGTCAGGCAAACAGAGAAAACATTGTGAGTAGTAAATCACTTTTGACCACGGTTCATGGGAAGCCACTCACAAATGGCTGAGCAGAAGAAGGTCAGCCTTTTGTGAAGGTTCAAAATAGGGTAAAAACTCAGAGCTCTGAATTCACAGCAGGAGACCTTCATCTTACAGCAACTCTGCCCCAGCATCTTTTATGTGTAAACAGCAAGCAGGAATTCTTAACTAAAACAAAACGCTACACTGCATGCATAATGCCTCCCTTGGGGAGTTAAAAAGAGAGGACAAATTACATGTGACAGATGTTAGCTACATCACTTAACACACCACTGAAAGGCATTCAGGGTGTATCAGAAAGGTACAGTGTAATGTGAGATGCACCTGAATAAGCTCTGAATAAGAAACTTGACACATGAGCCCCAGAAGAGCACGATACTATTATGGTTATCCTACTGCTGGGTCCCAGAGGAGATTATTCAGAGCTGACATATGCTTTCACTCAGGTCACTGCACTGGGTCATGGAGAAAGGGTTTGGAGTTGTGTGCATGTAGGCTTTGCTTCCTCTACAAAATCCTTGTGTTCCCAGGCCCTGTTTCATGCAAAAGCAGATTCAGTGAGACATTAAGACATCTCAGATGAGATACCTACTTCTGTAACAGATGTGCAAGTTCCAACTTTACTTAAAGGAGCTCTATTCCATCACTGGAATCTGGATAATGATTCAGACAACTGTAGATGTTTATTTTAGAGGTGCTGGGACAGTGCCCCAGGCTTCACTGATTAGATGTGCTTTTCAGGTACCTAAAAACAGTCTTGTGTTGCCATCTGAACTGCTCTGAGATAACTTGTGTGTCCTACAGACACTGCTTCAGAGTCATGTGGGACTCCCATAAACCCTCAGTCAAACTACCCATCCCAAATGGATGTTTAGGGAACTGAATCAAACCCTGGCTATCCCCTGGCTGTGACAGAAACTGAGATTCCTTGCTCATGTGTCAACATCCCCACACAGACATCTAAATGCAAGAACCTCAAGGTAGAAAGTATTCTTATCTCTTCTCTTCTCTCCCCATCCAGAGCCAAGGCACAGACACAACTTTGTCCCATTATTTCCTTACGTCTTAGGTTTCCACCAAATAAAATGTGGTCCCCCACAAATGGAAAAGGGTCCCTGCTGAGAGACAAGAGGTATCTGATTTCCCTGACAGTGAGGGCCAGAATGAGTGGACTCCACAGCAGATTACACAGGGTAGATGAGAAAAACCAAATACGATGAGGAAAGAGTCTGAGAATTACCATTCACTTTCTCTAAGAGAGAAAGCCACCACTGTCAAAAGGCCAAAAGAAAGAAGTGAACTTCTATAACATATATAGTCTATATATACATATAGTCTGTAATGTGTGACTAGATAATATTACATAGCACATTATATGTCTGCACTTTGGACACATTGGTGGTAAGTGCTTTGCCTGGTTTTTTCATATTTTACCCTTGAGTTTCAGATGTGCATACACAACCAAGTTTTATTCTGTTGTTAATATATACCTCATTTAATGAGCTAAATTCATGCTCGTATGCTTTCCTTATAGTAAGTAGATAATATATGTATTTTTTTCTATTCTTGCTCTGATTGGTTGTAATACTGAATAACTTCATTACACTAGTTTAGTACAAGGGTCATCATAGTAATGTCTATGAATTACATAAAACCCACTTGGGTAACTTGGACTGATTGTAGCCTTCTGTTGAAGCCTGGGTGGTAAGGGAGCTGACGTTCATGTCCAAACCACTGATAGTAGGGTGGCTGTGGGGCCAGCCAAGGATTGTTGGGAAGGACATAATGTGAGAAAGGACAGGATGTGCTGGAGCAGAGGCCACATGGAGGTAGGGCAGCACCTTTCCAGAACAAATGTCCTTGTTCTTTCTCCTGGAGATAACACAGCACAATGCAGGTGCAGGAATGAGGCTGAGAACTAGGCATGGACTGTAAGGTGAGGTCAAGACCACTCGAGACCCCTGAAACACTCCAACCCATTTCCAAAAAAGTCCAGAAGAATGGATGGTGCATGAGAACTGATTTTCATAGAAAGCAAGGAACTTATCTCCAGGGTTGGGAAAAAAATCTACAAAACCTTGGACACCTTATCAGCTGGATTGATGCTGGTGATCTCTCATTCTTCTATTCTTCCTTTTACTCTCTCTTCCCCACTTCATCCATCTCTATTTCCTTCCACCCTTCCCCTTTATCCAAAACACACTGCTCTGTATTTATATGAACAGATAAGGGACTAACTTCTATTAATTTCCATGATAAATGTATAATTTTTTAATAAAACTTTGTAAGCTTTTGCAGACCCTCTGACTTTTGTCATTCCTTTTGATCACAAGCATCTACGAATCTTGAGTACTCCTTTAAGGGTGGGACATCACACTGCTCTGCTCATATCAGCTGATGGACATAAAAAAAATCTGTATTGGAGTGAATCTCATGAGACACAGTGATTGTGCCTTTTTTTTTTTTTGTATTCTTTCTGCGTTTCCTTGCCTCTTAGTGCCACAGGGCTAATTTCTTCCAAAATTTTCCAAACTGCATTATATGAGCAGCACTGTTTATCTGATTACAACTTGTGCAGTAGGGTAGCATCAAACCTACTGCAAACATGTGAGTGTAAGAGTAAGATCATGTGGAAGAATTGCTGATATTATGTTTCTCCCTTGCACAGGAGAAAGGTTTGTGATTGTTTGTCCAGGAAAGTTGAAAATATGTCTCAGGTGATTAGAGCACAACAGTAATTTCTATCTACAGGTTTATCAAAGGGCAAGTGATTGTTGCTTGACTTCAAGTCTCTGCACTCTTGATGTTCATCTCTGAAAAGCTAAAATAATATTATCACTCTACTGTCTCTCAGGGCTGTTATTATTTTGAAGTCCAATTTAGAAGGAAAAAGGTTTCAAACCACATCTGGCTCCTCCTGAACATTACTTTAGTCATCACATTTTTCTACTTAAAATGAGATTTTTTTCCCATTGTTTCTCTTTCTAGATGGGCAAAAGGAGGAAATAACTGTTTGTATGCCTTGAGAAGTAGCAAAAGTGTGTGTCTGCAAAATATGATCTTACTCTGTAGTGAATAATTTTTCTCCTTTGCAATACTAGCTGTCCTATGAAACAGCAACAGATTTGTAGCTACCCTTTTAATATGACTAAATCCTGCTATTGAATTAAGACATGAATCCTTGAGGGAAGAGAGCACCATATTTGGAATATTGTTGTAAGTGTTGTAGTGTATTGTGGGAGTGACTAATTCCTCCAGTGCAGTTTCCTGTGCATTCTTTTGTGTTTCCACACAATTCTTTTGTGTTTTACTTCAAGGAAAATAATTTTGCTAATTTTGCATTCTCTTAACTACATCTGCTTTGATTTCTTCAGGAGAATTAGAATGGAATGACAATAGCAGGGGAATACCTGCTGGCAGCTCATAAACTAGATTAAGTTTGAATCCTGCACCTTCTGCTGTTTGCTTTCTCGTAAGCTCAAGGAGGATGAATCTATCCCACCACATCAAAGCAAGGCTTTAGTGATATGAGAAGCTAAGAAAGTGATCAGGAAAAAAAATATGGGAAAATAAGAAGTCAGTGATTGGAGAATAAAGGGGTGAAGGTATGTTTGAATCATTTCCAATAATAAAGTTCCTAACTACTCTGTAGTACAGCTGATTCACTGTCACTCGACTTTGGAGCACCATTAATGCCCAGTTTAAAATATCTATGAGATGGATTACTGTACTAAATACCTTACAGTACTGGGTTTACGGTCAGGATTTAATGGAAAGCTTCTTTCTCCTATAAATCATGCTATGAATATTGATTGTGGTAACTTCTACTTATCTAAAAGTTTTATGAGGCTTTTTAAAAAAGTACTGACTCTGTTTTGGTGGGAAAGATCCTTTCCCAGAAACTAATCTGAGGAACATTTCTAAATATGCCAATTTTGTGTTTATATAGTTAAGAATGACTTTATAACAAAGTGCTGCTAGTCCAGACCAATTTATTATATGGTGCAGAAGTGTTAAACTGCCTTAAATCAATAGTTAAAAAGACAGGAGAGTGCTTGGGTGTTATAAGTCATCATTTTAATGAAATATAGATTATTCCAAGACTATTAAACAAGTGGTTGGTGTCAGGAAAATTGTTCACTTTTTCAGTGCTAAACAAAACCATCTATTTTAATGCAGTAAAATCAATAAGCAGCTGAGACCTGCCATGTAGCTTGAATGCCTAAGTAAATGTATATTTAGAACTCCTCATTGATAAGTAGGTAGGTTACTGTTTGCATGTCCTGGTTACTAACTCTGATTAAAGGAAATGGTTTAAGGGAAGATCGAAAAAAGGAAGAAGTAGAAAAAATATCTTGATGTAACCATTTATTTTGTTAAACAGACAAGCTTAAACAGACAATTACTAAGCTTCTTTTTCAGGAAATATTTTCAAAGTTGCACTGATATTGGAGGATAATTCAGGAGTGGAGAGCTATTTCAATTTAACACTTGAATTGAAGGAAAGCTAGGGAGGCCAAGACTAAACTAAAATGTAATTCATAAAGTTGCCTGAGGTTGCAAATAATTGGTTTGCAATAATGAGCACAGTTTTGCTTGATGTTTTCAGGATTATCTTAAAAAAAAAAAAAAAAAAAAA
>VZSR01000824.1:4737580-4787979 GCA_013398615.1 Brachypodius melanocephalos
TGAAAGGTTGGGATCTACCTAAGGAATACCCCCTCATCTTTCCATAGGTTTTGCAACACAGTTCCAAAACTCCAGATTTATATTTATAATTTATACCATAGCTTTTACTGCCAGAACAATGCTTCAATTAACTTCTCTGAAATAACAGGACATGAGTCCATTATATCCATTTTATGGATATGTATTTTTAGAAACACACTGGTAATATGTGATGAATGATTATTTTAAGAAGAAATGGATTTTCAGGTAAAACAACATTTTAGCTCGCAGTACGAGGGAAGATAATTTAAATTCTATGATGCATGAATCAGTGCACTAGAAGCATACAAATGAAGAGAAAATTGGGTCAATCTTCCCCTCTAAAAGCAAGTTAAGTAGCTAGACAAAGATGTATGTGAAAAAAATGTTTAGCAACATTTGTACTTTTGAAGGGCCTGCTTCATCATTTAATTGTGCCATCTTTGTCTTGGGGCATCTGCTGAAGATGCAGTTTTAAAGATGTTCCTGCTGAAAAAGCTTTCAAGGAAAAACACGAGAGTAAAAAAAAGGAAAAAAAAAATAAAAACAACTCAGTCCCAAAAAACAAAACACAAGAGAACAAAAAAAAAAAACCCAAACAAAAATCCCACCCAAAACAAAAAACAAACAAACAAAAAAAAAACCCCAAAACCAGGAGGCGAGCGATACAGAATTGTGCAGGTTAAAAGTGCACAATAAAATGTTAAAAACTGCAGACTGAGTGAGTGCAAATTCCTTGCAGTGTTTTTAGAAAACTGATATAGGTTTCACTAAATAAATGAATGATGTTGATTTTATTTGATAAAGTAGTTTGCAAATCCTGGAGAGAAATGTGATCCAGCTTGTGACAGTTTAAGGAGTAAATAGCCTACAAGTGTTGGGGTAACACTTTATGGTAGAAATAAAAACAGAACAATATTAAGATAATTGAAAAAAAATATTTTTTTCAATAAATATATTTAAACACAATATAATTTTTCAGACAAAATTGATGCTGACTGAAGTATTTTGGAGATGAGATGAGAGGACAGGACAGAAGAGAAAAAGGTTTGGTCTCAAAAAGGCTTCTTCTGAAGAATTCAAAATATAAGGGTATTTTATCTCACCCTTTCACAGATAGCAAATCTACTCATTCTTTTGATCTTGGTGGCACATGAACATGCATCTCTATTGCTATTATTCTTTATTAAAATAACCTTTACGATACAGATAATGACTGGTCCAACAGATATTTTCTTACCTTATCTGTATGTAAATATATTAATTAACTGATTTTGAAAGAAGTGCAGCCATTTCTCAGAAGCTTCAGAATTTGGTTCCTCTTCACTGGCATTGTCTTTGCACTTGTACAGAAGAGAAAAAAAACACTCTTAATTCTGATGAGACCAAATAAGATGATTCAAATTTGACTCAAAAGTCTCATTCAATATTTTATATTAATTTAAAATAGTTTAAAATATTTCATTTGAATGTTATTTCTTTGTCAAGATCTGATTTTTGCTGGTAAGAAGTTAATTATTCAGACAAGCAAAACATTGTTGTGATTTAAACTCTTAAGCATTTCTTGTCTTTGCTTAAGAGTATTGATCACTGCAATAAGAAAGTAACTGATACTTAAAGACATTACCTGAAAGCATAACACCATTAGAAAAATAACATGGAACTGGATATTTATTATTGTAAATGTTGTCTCCAGTTTCTTTATCTCACACAATAGAGATGGTTTTGTACAGAGTCATGCACACTAAGATTTAGGTCTTGTTCACAGTTACTATTTAATCAATAATGAATGGACATAATGATGTTCCACATCTCAGTTTAACCTTTTGCAAACTCAATTTGTGAAATATTTAGAAGAACTAAAATTAATTATTTTATACTTATTATTAACATTATCTATAATTTTATTCCCTGTCTCTTAAGCAAATTGTACAAGAACTTGTCTTATTTTCTTTCAGTGAATTATTAGAATACTGGAATAATTTATCAAGATAATTTTCATCCTAATTTGCACATCAAAGTATTTACTGTTCATGTTGTGCTTTCAGTTGTCAGATACGTGAAATTTTTCTCTGCTCTTTGACTACATAACTGAAATTTACTAGAGAGAATAATAACAAATTAATAGATAATGGATAATGTGTGTTGAATGCACATTTTGGCACAGTGCAGTAATATGTGTTCAAATGCATTAAGCTTTTGAAATTTGTGGACTTGTTCATAATAAACCACTTGCCTTGATATCACAAAAAAACTAATGAATAATAATAGGAAAATATAATAAAATACTTAAAATAAGAAGTGTTTTCATTTCTTAAAATGTATGCTAGTTTTTATTTTTTGTTTTGAAATGTTTCCTCATTCTTGTTGCTCTAGACTAATAAGATCCATGAGTAATATTTGGAAACTATTTTAGTTCTGCTGCTGAAAGTCTGTACAATTATTATTTCCCTTCTCATTTACATTAAGACATTGAATATGTTATGACAAACCCAGTCATCTCAAGAGTCATCATAAAATGTAGCTTTGTCATTGACAGATTTCTTGACAAGGCTTTCCTTGTCTGAGTTTGAACCTCTTTGTATGACCTACTTGTCAAAGCTCTTTTGTTTGTTGGGTTTCAACAGAGAGAAATAGACATTTCCAGGAGCCCATTCACACAACCTGTGCTAGAAACAACTGGCTCAGGAGATGGGAATCTCATCCTGAAAATGTCTCTTTTTCTACTGCTTGTGATAAAGGACCTGACTTACCTACCCATGGCACAGATGTCTACAATGATGTAAATGTCTAAATGTAGGAAATATGAATCTCATTCTCTTTGTTTGGACAATCACTTCACATGATTTCCCTGACTGATATTTGTTCTGAGCCATGTTATTCAGCTACAGGCTTTGATGACTTTAAAGGATCATTATCAGGATGAGGCAGGAGCAGGGCTCCACAGTTCTTAGAAATCGAAGGGCTGGCAAGGTTGCAAATTTGCTGACAATCTGCAGACTTAGCCCTGGGTGTTAAAACCATCCTCAGGGTGAGTGCATGTGAATAGGATAGGCACTGAGGATTTGCAAGAAGTATTGAATACAAGGGAATAATAATAATAATAATAATAAATTAAATGGCAACATGAGAAAGATTTTGTGAATAACCTTGTTGCTTTTACTGCCTTATTTCACCTGCAGTAGGAATATGGATTTGGTGGGGAACAAGCTATATATATTTGAAGCAAGTTATTCACTTTCTCTGTGCCTGTCAACCTTCTGTCTGACCCACAGGTAGCTTACACAGGGATCTTTCTTCTGTGCCATTGTTGTGAGAGTTAGGAAATTATATGTACAAAAGAATAGGCAGAATGAAAGTCTTTAGGAAAAGCATGAATGCTCTCACCCTTCCATGAAGAAAGGTTCTTAGGTGGCCTTTGCAGCCTGTTTGACTTAAGCTTTGACAAAAGTCAGCTCTGAAATTTCTCTCTGATGTTTGTCTGCTTGTGAAATTTCATTTTCACGTAACACCAACTCACTGAAGGTATTCTCTATCCGTCTTTATAGATCTCTATCTAAGGGCAGCAAACATTTTTGTAAAACAAAAGGGTTTGCTTTTCAAATTAGCTAATCCAGCACAAGAATAAGGTGTTGTCTTCCAGTGAATCACAGAATATTGTTTAGAATAACAATATGTCACCCACATTCTCCTCATAAGTTATGTTAGATAAGTGAAACATCTTTTAATCTCCAGAATCTCCTCTGTTATCCCTGTTTAGCAGCAGTCCAGTTGTCAGGAATAAGGAACAAAAAGGATCTCAGTAACTGCATTTCTTATTTCTTGTCAGGTTAAAGACATCAATAGTTACAGTAATAGTTTAATCATAGCAGTTTTCTGCCATGGGTAAGTCAAAATAATTAAAAATAGCTAAAAGCAATGAAGTTTTAAATTAAATAACATTTAACTGAAAAGAAATTGGCCAGGGAAAAAAAAAGCAGGAAATAAAAGGAACAATAATACAAGGAACTTTGACAGATTGACTCTGAAGTGTCTTTTTGATGCCTTTCAGGAGAAATTTAGTGATTGTCTACACTGAGAGGTGGAATGTGCTGGGGTATGACATGTACCTGATTTCCACATTTTGTCATGGTTTGTAATTTAGTGTGTCATAGATAATTGAAAAAAACATTTGCAGATGATTACTAATTTTATTTAAGGATAGTCTAATCTGGTGCTCCATGAACAGGTCTAACAATTTTGTACATTGGTAAATAGGAGTAATCCTATTATAGTCTTGTAAAAAATCAAAATACATATCATAAAAGGCAAAAAAAAAAAGGGATAATCTCACAGAAAGAAAATTAATGAATACCAAGTATCTTAAATGTAAAGTTAAGTACCATTATTTCTCCATTTAGATGAATATCAGCTTGTATCTCTCCTCCCAGAATCTAAAAGTATTTGTTAATTACCAGGGAAGACTGTTAGTGCTTGAAATAGCAATAACATTGCAACAAACTAGTGTAATCACTGCAGAAAAATGTTAACAAAATCCCTTTTTAGAGCCTTAAAACCAGATCTAGACAATATATGTTGAAGTTTTTTTGACATTTCTGAACTGGCACACCGCTGTTTCCAGAACTGCCTTGGTGAAGTAAATGTCTTTAAGGAGTTGTAGAATGCTGAGGAAGAGGGCAGAGAACAAGATCTTTCCTCAGCTCTATAATCCTCTCATTGTCAACCTCTGATTAGCTCAAAACTGGCACAGTCTGCCTTGTTAATGCCTTTGGTTCCTGCAGAGTGATCTGCGCTGACAAACGCTGAGGCACCGTAATTCTCCTTAGCTCAGTACTCACACTGTCTTTGTCTTTGTGTGGAAATGTTCTCAACAAAGCTTTAAAATGTGTTAGTCTTTTATTCAGTCAATTTTCTGAGATACTTCTTTGACTTCATTGACTTTTACGGGGAGTAAAACTCTATTTCAAGTAAGTTTGGACACCCTGTACCGTTCATAAAAAAATTTCTGTACTCAGTAGAGCCTTTTCAGACTTAAATGATTCTTAAAGCATGGATTTGCATTTATATAGTAGAAGACATAGGCATTTTTCTTTAATAATACAAATCTCTGCTTTTCCAGCCGATGAGGAAGACTCGGAAAAGCAAAAATTGCATATTGTTCAGGTGAGAATGAATTGGTAAATTGAAAATTGCAAGCAATGGAAAACCAACTTAGATTTCCTGATGACTTTATGCTTTTTGGTTTTGCCATTGTTGATTAACAAATGATGATGTTGATTAACGAAGACAAATATGATGCAGGACCTTTCTAGAAAGGAATAGACGATTTTTTTAAAAAAAAATATTATTATCCAGAGCATTCATATTGTATACTCCCATATCTCAAAAGAGATAATGTCAAAAGCAATGTTACAAGGAGGAAAAAAATTATCAAAAAATACTCTCAACTATAGAGAAGAGTTCAAGGAGTTGTGTAGATTTCAGTTTGGAAGAGGAAAATGGAAACTGTAAATGTTATTAAATAAGTGCAGGCAGCATAATGTCACTATGAGAGCACTGAGCTGAACTGGGAACATGACAGGAAATCTGTTTCAAAAGAGAAAATAATTAAACTGAAGAACTCATTGTAAGACTCTGCAAAGGCCAAAAATAAAATTGAATTAAAGAATGATTAGATGTTCTCATGAAGAAAAAGTCCATGAAAGGCCATTAAGCACAAAGCAATGCACAAGGACTCCAGCTCCAGAGCCCCCAAAATGCCAGATGGCTGGACATGAACATTGTTCTCTTTTTCCCTTGCTCCTGTCCTGCTCTCAGTCTCTAGCTGGGTGCTATAACCTGCTGCCAGAAGTTAAGGTATTGCTCTTCAAAAGGCTTTGCTCAACCCATGGTCTGCCATGTCATTAATCAGTGGCACTGTCCCCCAAACACATCCCTGTGCCTGTTCCAGTTAGGAATAAGGACCAAATTGGAGCATGCTGGCAACACCATGGATTTTGTCTGTGTGATAAATGGAGCATCACCTGCTTGTTCTGAGATGCTGCCAGACAGGAACAACTTTCCTTCTTATTCAGTAGATGAATTCTGGAAACCTGTGGTCTTACACATGTGAAATCTGTCCCTAACTGACTCCCAGGGCAGTGTGGAAAACCCAGATCTGAAGCTGTAATCTGCAAAGGGAAACTCTCTGCTTTGGCATTCTCCCACACCTTTTGTACTCAGCACTAAGGCTTACCCACAGTTACCAGCTAATAACCCAGTGGTCAAGCTGCTGATCATGCAGAGCTTGCTGGGTTTATTTCCAAGCATTACATTTTAGTCAACAGCTGATTAAAGTTAAGTAAGTAATCATTAGTTTGAATGCAGGATAGAATCCCTTAGGAAAATCTTGAAAATGTTGATTAAGATGCTCTGTGAAATGTTTGATTTGAACAGTCTCATAAGGAGGAGGAGGCTCTGAACAACTCAGCTGGCTACTATCAGAAAGCTGTTCTGGGCTCTGAAAGCTGATAAGGGGATGCTTTTTGTTTTGGTACTTGGATGACAAAAACTAGAAACTTCCTGGTATGTATCTGATTAGTCTGAACATCACTTTCATGTAATAAGAAGCTGAAATAATAAATGCCTGTTATGATGTTCTGCTATTGTTATGAGAGAGATAATTACAGATATCTCTTAACTTCTGTTAAGATATGAACTAGTTCATAATTAATATTTGAAGAAGGAAAAATAATAATCTTATTCATTCTACTTTCTGGCAGCACAGAAGATCCTTCCCTACAGCTTTTACAGATTCAGTGAATTTGTTTCATCTCAGACTTCTCATTCATTCATACCAGTGAAATTGCTGTATTTTCAACAGAGTTATCATTTACCTATTTACCTAGAATGCAAGTAAGATCCTGATAATACACTGTATTTCCAGAAATTCCCAGTGTAGTGACTCTCCTTTAATTTCATTCATGTTACTGCATCTTTAAAACAGAATATATATTCTTTTTCTTCGTATGTTCTTTAATTTAGGGCGTGGGGGAGGAAAAAATTAATCTATAAAAAGGCATCCTGATTTAATTGTTTTTTGTCCAGGTCTACTATTAAAAATTGAATATTGTGAACACTAGACATAATTATGACTCTAATTAAAATTTTAAATAAATAAGCACTCTATATTGAAAGTCAAATTATAATAATGTGATTTTACTGAAGCAGGGCAAATACACAGTGCACTAAATCTTAGCATGAATTATACATGAGACTTTATTGATGACTTACCCTAATTTGAAGAACCCAAGAGAATAAATAAAAATACTGTAACTAGATTTTGGTGGGGCAAAAACAACATTTCAGATTAGTGATCATTCTTTAACACTGATGTTGGTACTTTGTAACTCTGTGTAGGAAAAATGTCTCATATTGGAAGCTGGTTTAGCCCCTTCCATGTTAAATAAACCTTGTTTTCTTCTCACACTTCATGTCCTTATTTTCCTCTCTGTATGTTTATTCCCAACTCTTTGTAACTTGCTTTGAGGAAAAATCATTCTTTTTAATGACATTCTGAAATGCCATTGTAAAAATGAGAAATAAAATGTTTAAAAGCATGCATCCTGGAGATAAACACAGGAGACATGTACAGATCTAAAAACTGTAGATCAAGCAAAAGAAATTGTGCTGACAGTTGCTTCACTGATAGATATTTTGGCTTCAAAATGCAAACCATCAAGGACCACATATCCCAGATGCCAGCTTCCTCAGGTTAAGTTTGTACTTGCATTTTTTAGCTAAGTCTTCACATCTATCAGATACAAGGTCAAGAGCCCCACTTTTTCACAGGCTTATCTGCTGACTCCTTACTTCAGAGAGAACCAGGAACAAAATGCATGGGCTGTCCCTGTGAGAGTTCTCTCTTTCCCCCTCCTATTGGAAGGAACGCTGGGTATGGTCTCCCAAGAAATGCTAAAGCCCTTAATTTTTGAGGCATTTTAGCTTTTGTTGTTCTCATTTCCATCTTCTCCAGCCAGTTCTGTGCTGCTCTAGCAGGGATGTGAACCCAGCAGCTGCACTGCAGACAATGGCAGCCCAAGCCACAGCTGGATTATTCAGGGTCATGTGAAAGAGAAGGAAGCTCAAGCTGTAGATTAAATACAAACAGGAGAGGAAGTAATTCTGGCTATTTGAGGAGGGCAGATAATGCAAAAAATGGGAAATAAAGCAAAATACTGGCCACTGAAGAGAACAGACTAGTGGGTACAGAAAGGGCAGTATAAGACTGGGAAGTGGTGATGATGTGAAGTTCACCCTCCTGCAGCACAGACGGGTTCCTGCCCAGAATTCTGCATGACCTGACAGAAATCCATCCAGCACTGACCATGTGAAGGGTTCCCAACCTCCAAGGGGCACAATCTCATACAGTCTCTCTCTCTTTTTTGCCTCTTTTTAAATTGTTCTTCAAGCAGTTTTTTTCCAACTCTCAATATCTATGCCAGTACATGGTAACATCTCAAATAGTACTAGAGTTTAAGCAAATCATTTGCACATAATTTAACGAGGGTTTTGCAAAGATATTTAGGGAAACAAACCAGGTCTATATTACCTATATTATCTATATTTTATTAAATTCCTGAACTCCATGGATCACCATGGAAACTGAGACCTCCCAGCTCTTACACAGACTTAAATGTGGGTGTCTTGATTCCAAAGTGAATAAGCAAAACCCCAGCTGAGAAAAGCTAGGAAAGACTAGAAAGGCAGTTGAGAAATCTGGGTGAGAAGAAAGGTTTTAGAAGGAACATGGTGTCAAAAAGCAAATTGTGAGAAGCAAACATATAAGATCTTGATATGATCTTGTTATGAACAATTTCTGTGTGTTGTATGCGTGTTCTGAAAGACTTCTGGATTGTTCACTTTGCACTACTTTGTACTACATGGTGAATCACCTAAATAATTGACAAAGGGACATTGTCATTTCAGAAAGACAAGGATTCTACAGCCATAAGGAAAAGTCAAAGTTTCTTCTCTCATGAAGAAAATCCCTTATAAAAAGTTTTTACTTTGATTTAAACAAACAAACAAACAAGAAATTAAAGCTATTTTCTTTCACTGTCCTCACTTTGACATAGTGGTTCCTAGGGAGATCTAAACAATACAACTTTTTGGTTCTGCAGCCCTGTCAAATAGAGGAACATATAGATTAAAGCAGTAGAATGATTACTTTTTCATGATTTCCAGTGTACAGGTTGTTTGAGAAGTTTACAACACTGCTTAGAGGAAGGAGAAGCAAATAGAAACCGTCTTAGTGGGTGACTCTTGGAGGCAGCTCTTCTGGACACTGATGATAAATCTTTCAGGCAAGTCTGTTCACAGAAATTAAAAGGAACCCCTGAAAGTTACAACAAAGACATCACCCACTACAAATAGTCACTCTGTAAAATCAAAGAAAGATCAAAGAGGATGAGCAGAGTCAGACTCCTGAAATATATTGCCATGGTGGGTGAGAAAGTAACAAGGCAAGGTAAATATTTATCTAACATAAAATCACAGGGATCTTGAAATACTGGTATTGTTGAGCTTTAAAAAATAAAAAAACAGAAATGAGGAACTGGGGAAATAAAACTAAAAATGTGCCAGCAGAAAAATTAAGAGAACAGGAAAGAAATATTTTGGGAAAAGTGTGAATCTTCAAAGGTTACCATCTTGATAGGAGCTATTGTTACAAGAGACACAAAATTTTCAGACAAAAGAAAAATACAAAAATTCATTGGGATTTCTTCCAAAGTGATTCTCAGCATGATTATGCCCAGAAATTCCCAGCTACAGACACAGAATCTCTTGAGCTGGAAGGGACCCACAAGGATCAAGTCCAGCTCCCTGATGATGGACCAGGGTCTGCTCAGTTGTGTCAGCTAAAAAGGTGAGAGGCAACAGGCAGGAACTGATGCACCGGATGTTCCACCTGAATTTGAGGAAGAATTTCTTCCTTGAGCAGTGACCAAGCACTGAACAGGTTGCCCAGAGAGGGTGTGGAGTCTCCCTCACTGGAGATATTCAAGAACCATCAATGGGTGCAATCCTGTTCCTTGTGCCCTGTGATGACCCAGCTTAAGCTGAGAAATTGGACTGGAAAACTCACTGTGGTCCCTTCCAAGCAGACTGCTTCTGTAGTTCAGTGATTCATATTCTTTTGAGAATTGCTGAGCATGAAAATGCAATGCCTATTTTCACTTGAAGGAACTTTAAAAGGGAATGACAAAGCGAGAGAGTGAAACAGGTTTTTTGATAATGATTTAAAATACACTTATCTTAATTCCATCTAAGCATACATAACATAAAATGAAATGCATGTTTTCTCTATTTTTTAATTATAGATTTTTAGATTATTCAACAGGATGTGGCCTTTTGATCTTTAAGTGAAGAGCAGCAAAAAATAGCAGCAGTAAATCTTGCAATTATAGTTAATGTGTGCATAGTAAGTTTGGAACAATATTTTACTTTTATTTTTCAGCCTAGTTCATTTTTTTCTGCATCAGTTTACAACCTGTTGAAAAAACCCACCAAATTTATTTAAGCCTTTCAGACTAATATTGATCTACATAATGATGCACGGCCCATGTTTTCAGACTTTAGGATGCAGAACACACCAAAAATCATGGAATAATTATTCTATGGAAATAATTAGCTGAATGTTTAAATTCCTGGTATTTGGTCAAAAATTTTCCTGTCTTTTCAAATAAAATCCTGTTTCCCACGGAAGCTGATGTGCAATAAGGGTAGAATTTATTTTGTCTATCTCATAGGTAGATTCTGCTGTCTTGGAGGTGGATGCTGTGAAGGCTTTTACACCAAAACATCTGAACCAGGTGCCCTTACTTCTCTGACAGATGAAGTGAAATAAGAAACTGGAGGATGCTTCACTCAATCTGCTGAAGATGTCTGCTCCTGAATGAGATGGATCTTGCCTAAATGCTGAGTCTTCCCCACAACCTTTCAGGAAGAGAATCTGGATACCTAATTCAGACGTAGACACCTACACCCCAGATAACTAAATTTAGAACTTTATTCCACCCTTGATATCTCTAGTGGATTGAGAGGTGGACCAGGACACAGCTCTGTGTTATAAAACTCTGAAGGTCACATCTGATCTTATGAATGTGCAAGAGAAATCAACTCCCTCTGGGATAAACAACATTGGTTTTCCTTGAATCATCATCCACAACACAGACTCTCTGTTCCTGCTCCAGAGCATCCTAAGTGTGAGCTGCTATATCATACAATTTACAGAATGGTTTCATTCAAGCCAGAGTTCTAAAAAATTGCAGTGAGGAATGGAAAACCTACTGACTTATAAAATATTTACAAGTGTTAAAACAGAACAGGTCTGATATAGAAAAATCACCCCTTTTCCTGCTATTTTTCATGCTGAGATAAAGAGGTTTTTTACCTGGTTGTCACATTACTTTAGACATATTTCATACGTTTTCGAAGTCTGAGGGAATATGTCTTGATCTCTGTTTGGTTCTGCAACCCATAATCTTACTACTATAAATTACGGAAAATTTCTTTCTATCTATGTAGTTAAAATATCCCCATCACAAGAATAACAAATCCCTAGCATTTTTCCCGGTGTCCTTTCCATAGTCAAGCAAAATATTTACTGTCATTTCTTCACTAATTTATCAGATTTCACATTATTAGTGGGGCCTGCGCAAGACCGAAATTTGGAGTTATATCAACGAATGGCATACTTTACAATTGGGATAAATGAGAAACTGAAAAACACTGTAATAGAAAAAAAAAATTACTTCATCTTTCCGTAGAGCATCACCCTTTGAAGAAACAATGACTTATCTTTGGACTCAGAAAAAGGGTATAGAGCATTCTCTCTTTTTTTTTCTTTATACAATTTAATTTATAATGAGGATTCAGTGAGCTTCTCTTCCTCTTTGCTAGATAATCTTTGCTCTTCTGTTCTTGTATAATTTTTGCTGAGTCTGATTTGCATTTTTTTATACAGGCAAAATGGAAACTACATAAGGTCACTTTCTGCAGGTGTGGTAGGTGACATGTAAGAAAAGGTTGATGTCTGCTCTTTGTGTATTTTCTTGCAGTCCTATGCATCCTTTATGCAAGTCAAATTCTCAGTCTTAGAGGCAAGCATCATTAAATTCTTATACAAGATATATAATATAAAACTTCTCAAATTAGGCAATTGAAAACTTCCTCCAAATGCTGCAAATATAGCTAACTTCTTATATATATATTTATTATAAGTTTATTCTACAGTCAGGACTGTGACTATTCTGTGATACATTAAAGATGAGCAGACATTGGAATGGAAATTCAGATTTAGATTATTAAAAGCAATGCCAAAATGAAGTCAAATATGCACATTAAAAAAAAATTGAACTAACTTTAGTTTTACTCTTGCTCTGTAATTAACAAGTCTAAAAATTCTGCTCCTATTTCCCACTTGTCCCTCTTTTAACAGAGATTAGAGATAGAAGAGCCAATGGGGAAATTGGGTGAGAAAAGAAAGTATTGATAAGTCAAGTGTTCATAAAAGCCACCAGTTGAAATGTGAGGAAATGAGTACTAAAGTTTCACCATTCCTTGCATTTCTGGTGTCATTTCACATGCAGTCTGGATATCCTCTTTACAAGAAGCTCTTTTCTCTATTTACTTTATTAGGCAAATTGAAGAAAAATTTTTTCCAGCCCATGGAACTGCAGAAACATTTAGTCATTACATCATTACTAAGAACAATAAGATACACACAGATTTACAGCAGATATGGCAATTTTACATCTCTTCTATCTAATGAAAAACTTTTTAATTTTGCAAACCTCAAAGAGTTTTATTAAATTTCACTGGACACCCAAGAGCATGGAAACTCAACCATTACTTCTCTTCAAGTATTGCAAGAAGTTGGTTTGTTGAAGGAAAGTGGTTCTTCTAGCTGAAAATTACACTTCAGAAATAATGAAAGCCCAAAACCAAGCAAATCTTGAGACAAAAAAATGCATTTGGGCAATAAACTCAGAGTGCAAAGGACTTTATGCCTTAAGCAAGAACGACTCACTGTAGAGTACAATAGATATATCCGAAGAAAATTTGATGCATACACACTGTGCCCCATGAGGTGCAGAAAGGTCAGTTCAAATGGTGCTACAGTGATCACTGTGACTTTCCTCCTCTTCTTTCCACTGTGCTCATGTTGTGGATGGATCTTATTGTGCTTATAGCTTCCACATTAATATTTTCCAAAATTTCATTGTGGTGGATTGACCCTGGCTGAGCACAAGATACCCACCAAATCTGCTCTGTCACTCCCCTCCTCATCTGAACAGGGAAGAGAAAATAAAACAAAAGGCTCCTGGGTCAAGATAAGGGCAAGGAGAGATCAAAGAATCACAGAATGATTTTGGTTGGAAAAGACTGGCAAGGTCATCATGCCCAACCTCTGAACGATCACCACCTTGTCAATTAAACCACAGCACTGAGTGCTCTGTCCAGTTGTTTCTTGAAGACCACAAGAGATGGTGACTCCACCTGGGCATACTGTTCAATGCTTCACAACCTTTTCAGTGAAGAAATTCCTCATGATGTCCAAATTGCTGTCAGCAATTGCCATCAGGGTCAAAACGGAGTTCACTTGGGGAAATTAATTTAATTTGTTTCCAAAGAACTGAGAGTAGAGTGAGGAGCTATCAAACCAAATTTTGAAAAGGTCTTTCTGTGACTTCCTCCCCCTGCCTCCTGCTGCCCAGATTTAATTTCACTGCTGAAGCCTCTGCCTCAGGGAGTGGTGAATGGGAGTCATGACCAGTCCATCAGGTCACCTCTGCTGCTCATTCCTCCTCACACTCCTCTCCTGCTCCAGTGTGAGCTTCCTCTCATGGGAGACAGCCCTGCATGAACTTCTCCAAGGTGAGTCCTTCCCATGGGATGCAGTTCTTCAGGAGCTGCTCCAGCAGGGATCCTTTCCATGAGGTGCAGTCCTTCAGGAACAGCCTGCTCCAGAGTAAATCCTCTGTGGGGTCACAAGCCCAGGTATCAAACCTGCTCCAGTGTGGGCTCCTTGCTCCACAGGTCCATGCCACGACCCTGTTCCAGTGTGGGTTTCCCATGGGGTCACCGCTTCCCCTGGGCATCCTCCTGTTCCACTGTGGGGTCCTGCAGGGGCTGCAGGGGGATCCCTGCTCCCCCATGGACCCCCATGGGCTGCAGGGGCTCAGCTGCCTCACCATGGGCTGCACCAGGGGCTGCAGGGGAACCTCAGCTCTGGCACCTGGAGCAGCTCCTGACCCTCTTTGTGCACTTCCCTGGGTATCTGTAGAGCTGCTTCTCTCATACATTTTCATTCCCATCCTGCTGTTGGACAGCAGGGTTTTTTCCCCTTTTATTTCTGATATCCCAGAGGCTCTCCCACCATCTCTGATGGGCTCAGCCCTGGTCCCGCCAAGGATCCATCTTGGAGCCAGCTGGTATTGACTGTGTTGGGCATGGGAGAACTTCCAACACCTCACAGAACCAGTCCCTGTAGCCAACCTGCAACCAAAATCTTCTCACATAAATGAAATAGATTTAACCTTGTCACATAAACCAGATAGATTTATATATATATATATTTTTTTTAAGCGGAAGTGTTATGATGAAAAAAAAGGATAGAATAAATTCTGTGTCATGGCTAAAATGAGTGACAATGACACGTTTCTACAAGGGGGATGAATAAGAACTCTATCAGGAAATAACAACAAAATAAACACACAGGAATTCCTCCAAACTTTAACAGAACGGACCCCACGAATCCTTCTTGCATTTTGAAATTCTGTTAATGTGCTTAAATTGAAGGTGTGCACACTGTAAGTTCTTTGCAACATTAGCAGAGAAGAGGGGACACTTCAGCTTGTTTCTGTCTCCCCAGGATGTGACACTCCTCAGGTGGGAATTTAGACTGGGATGAATGAACTATTTACACACTCCAAACAATCTCAAGTTTTAGTTCCCTGACAGCAGGCTGCAAGCATTTTAAGAAGTATCTTAACTGGACGGGAGAGAAACACCTGTTTTCTGGGCACTGAGATATATCCCTGTGTGAACAATAAAATCAAAACTATTCAAATGCTGCAGAACCCTCCTATTACTATCCAGCCTTTACCAGCAGCAAATTTTCCCAAGGATGAATAGAATTCTTATTTGAGCGCCTCATTTCGACACCTCAATTTAAATAAAATGTATTTATGTCCTCACAGCAAAGAAGAGGTTAAAAATCAAGCTTAATTTAAATAATTATTTTGCATGACTCTTTCTTATTTTATTGTTGCCGAACTTTATTGTCCTTAAATAAATAAAAATTTTGAATTTAGAGAAATTTGTAAGGATACCACGCCTGGCAAGCTGCAATTGATCTTTGCCTCAGATTGACAAGAAATGGAAAGAAATGGAAGGACAGAACGGGTTGAGATGTACAACTGTGAATGTTTACTGTGGTGAAGCAGCAAACTGGGGCCACCCTTAAAAGAAAGCAGAGGAAACTCTTCTTTCCTCATCAACTCATCCTAAAGCAAAGAATAGAAAGTTTAAGACTCTTCCAACAGCGACGGTACTGAAGAACTAAAAGTAGTAAAGTCAAATAAAGTGAGCCTAGGGAAAGTTATAGTAATTCCAACTCAGTTAATTTCACTTGTGTGGCAATTTTCCCCCATTTTATTGCATTATCATTTCTCTCTTTCTGAAAAAAAACAAAAAACAACAACAAAAAATAAAACCCAACAACCTCCTTTTTGGCAGTTTTCCATGTAATGAATAAATATTTTTATCACTATTAGTTAACCATTAATGCTCAAAGCATACCAGATTATATAAAAATGTGCAGGAATAATCCTGCTAAAAAAGCTTAAGGAATTATTTGTACATCTAGGAAACCAGCAGATGCATCAGTCTAAATTATTTCCCACTGCCAGACATAAATATAGAATATTCAAAATAATGTAAAATACCACTTTTCCATTTCCTGACATTTGTAGAAGGCTCATGTTAACTATTTAACTGTTTAAACTACCAGGTCAACCTGTCCCTTACAAATCATTTGTTCTGGGGAGGAACATCAGAGTTCATCAGAGTTCATCAGAGTTCGTCAGATTCCATCAGATGATGGAATACCTTGTCAAATCTTTCATAAAACAAAACAAAAGACATCAAGATCAGTAGGAAACATTCAAGTTCAGTTTTGGGTGCCCTAATGATCAAGGCGAACGGAGAAGGATTGGACTTTCTTTAAACTCAATTTATTCCTTAAACACATTAGCAAAACTGTGTTGTTCCACCCCTTGTTTTCTTTTATTTTCTTTTATTTTCCTTCTCCATTTTCATTTTCATCATACACAACTGTCTAACTTTATGTGTCTCAACTTTATTAAACTTGTATTCAAGCTGAGCACCTTGAGGAATGGAGCAGCTCAGAATTAATGATGGCATACTGCTTAAAAAAGAGGGAAGACATACTGTTAATGATGACACATTGCTGAAGGTGAGCAGCAGTTCACAGGATGACAAGAACCTTGAAATCCACATTGGAGCTTCTCTGATTTGAAAGGGGCGAGTTCAGCCCTGCACAGGTTCACACCAAAAAGCTCTGTTTAGCTTCTCTTCTGCCATTTGCATATCTGATGTGCATCATTACTTTTCTGATGCTGCCGTTCAGCTTCTAACAGGGTGTTGTACTAACCAGAAGGGATTACAAACAAATGCATCTTTTTCCATTTCCTTCCAAGAAGAAGTGCTCAAAAATATTTGGTGTGGCACTCCCTGATATTTTTTAATGAACAAGTTGGTATTCAGCCCATGTCCTTGTAGATCTTTCCCAATCTTAATCATTCTGTGATTTGATGATACATAAGAGTTTTGAAGATGTGAAAGAAGGGGGAGGAACTTCTATTCATCTAAATATTTTTATACTACCCATCTTAATCTAAGGATATTAATATTTGGTAAGAGTAAGGATTAGGTTAAGTGTTAAGAGGGTTAGCATTATGTGGGGCGAAATAAAAATGAGCAGAAGGTTGAATCCTGCCATCTTCAGAGCTATATGTTTTGTTGCTTAAAGAAATAGTAATAAAAAAAGAAATAGCATGTTTCAGTATGTACACTCTCAGTACAGAAAAATTTTGACACAAGGAATTTTTCTAAAATCTTGGCAAGTGTCAAAGGTAGATACGTAGCAAAATCCCAACTGTCTGTACAGGATCTTCTCAGACCTTCAAAATCCACTCTTTCAATAGTAATCTGTATTATATACTGATTTTCTAAGGAGAGTAATTTTCTTTACTGACTAAGTGTTCATCATATTGACATCTGTGATTTTGCTTCCGTGCTGGAGAAAAATAAAAAGTTTTCTAAATACTGCACAAAGAGGTTTTGGTATTTTTTCTTTTCTTTCATATGAGAATAACTGTTGAGATTATTTAATGGAAGTGGTTGAACGTCTTCTACTTTTACCCCAAATGGCATCAGTAAGACATTGCATTCTATTCTGTGGCTTAATCAAAAGTGTTTCTTCTGTGTCAAGGAACTCTATATTGCCTTCCATTATCTAATTTAGCCATGCTCGAAAAGTCTTTAAAAATGTTTAAACATGGTCCACATCTGCAGAAGCCCCTGAAATTTATTTTTGCCATAAAGATGTGTGCATCTTAAAATTTTCTCCCTTGAACACATCCAAAGCTGTCTGGACCTGAAAGAATGGAAGAGCTCAGAATCTCTTTCATTTCCAATGCTCACTGGATGCAAAAAATCTGTAGAAGTTAGATTTCTTCCCTTGATGGGTTTAACCAATTGGGATTTCTGAGTTAATACCACAACAAAGTCAGCTCAAAGCTCAGGTCTTTGCAGGTGTAATAGAGTGCTATTTTCATTGTAGTTTTCATATTAAGATGCTATCAAGAGAAAGAGAATGATCCAACAATGGAGATTACATCTACTTTGGAATGGTTTGGAGATGTAATTCATAGAATCAGAGAATGATTAGGGTGGTAAGGGATCTTAGCATTTAGTTCCAAGCCCCCCACCATGGGCAGGGAAACTTCCACTACACCTGGTTGCACAAAGCCCCATCCAACCTGGTTCTGAAAATTTCCACAGATTCAGTTATTGCTTTAATTAAAGTAGAAAACTATCTCTAAAGCAGGAAAGACAAAAAGCTGATTTTTTATGGTGAATCCCTTGGGCAGTAAGGCAGGACGTCATGTTTCTCTCTCTAGTGTTTCTGTTCAACTCATCTGGTCATTGCAATGTCCACGTTAGAGGACGTGAGTTGCTCATGGGTGTTTACAACCAATTTCAAACTTGGTGGACAAATGTTTTCTAAATCTTTATAACAAATATATTTGATGACTGTGACAGCCCTGAATTACTGGGTGCTTGTGTTTTATATTCCTTTTTGGCTCTATTACCAAGGCCAAAGATCCTCATCCTTTCTCTTCCCTTCTCCATCCTCTTTTTCAGCACACCCAAAAGCAATTGGATATCTCTGGCTCTGTTCTAGCTGCATTTTTCAAGTATATTCTCAGCTCATTTTCACTCAGAACTGTGCATTCTGGAGTATTGCTGTCCATTATCATATGGGATGGTTTCCTTGGGAATAATAATTATCCATAAGCTGCTTGCCAAGTACGGAAAAGCAAACAAAAAAAGAATTAAAATATTTACTTGAAACCCTTTCTAATTGAAAATCCAGTTTTTGTCTGAATATGGTCCCATTATGGGCTTGCTCCACAATCTAGACATTCTCTGTCAAAGAACACCTAGGAATTTAGAAGTTTGGAGATTTTTGTTCTATAGAATTGAGCTGAAACATATCAATTAATCAAAGTCTTATGATCAGACTGGCAGATAGAAAATGACTGGAGAGGCAGATGGACAATGTGATTCCATAAAATGTGTTTCCTTGGAAAACAATGCAAAATCATGGCAGTGCCTGATTAATATCTGACTTTAGGAGATCTTCAGCCAGGATGTTGGTTGTTATGTGGCTGGCTTGGGGATGTCTAGCTCTGTAAATGTTCCACATCAGGCTCCAGCCTCCTCAAAGTTGGTTATTGTGACATGTTTTGATGTTTTTTAATTGATACTTAATCTAAGGTAGCTCAAAATTACTTCAATACTAATCAACCTCTCAGAGTCTTTAAACAAAATAAATAACTTTGACACATTTTAGCTTATATTTTGATTTCTAAAAATTAGACATTGAAGGCTTATATGCTTCATTCTTTGGTGTTCATTGGAAGGTTATCACCTTTGAAATATGCTTGGCCTGAAGAAAACTTAAGTATTCTTTTACCGCAATGTACAAGACCCTTGAAACAAAACAAAACTTTGATTTTTTTGTTTGTTGGGTTAGTTTGGCTTGGTTTTATTATCAATCAAATAAATTTTTAACTACCTGATTCACTAAATTTAACAACAAAAAAAAAAAGCTGAATAGTATATTTTGAAAATTTTCTTGAAACCAGTGCTAGCAAATTGAACTGAGCAAAGAAATTATTGTAAACACTGAAAAAAAATCATGTAAACACTGCATCTTGATCACCTGTGTAGTTAGTTAGCCAGAACGTTCTTTGTGTTGTTATGGCACTTGCCAACAAACAGTCTTCTAAATCTCTTTCTGAAATATAGTAAGTGACAGCAGAGTTTGGGGATCTTTTCAGATAATTATTTACTTTGTCTGGGACCCTACAGTGAGGCTGAATTTAATACCAGATGCCATTAAAATTTCATATTCTGCAGTGTTGCCTACACAGACCATTCCATTCTCACTGGCCTAAGTTCCAGAGCAGTCTTGCACAAGTTTCATAACAAATGTACAAAGCACAAGAGGAGACAAAGTAGAAAACTGGACCGGTAGGGTCAGAAGGGAACACCTAGAGCTTTAGCAAAAACAGAATCTGGAGCAGAAAGGGCATTATGAAATATGTAAGGAAATAAAAAGGAAGCCAGAAAGCCAAAAGTGATCAGTAAAAAAGAAGTGGGAGGTAACAAGAGCATCAGAATTATCTGCATGGGACAAAACCACTCAGAGACTTGGCAGGAAGCTTGAGTTTTATTTGAAAGGTTGCATTTACCTTTTGTCTCACTGAAGATTAAGTTTGTTTCGCAGTTATCATGTTGCTTAATTAAAGGAAACATAATTAAATCAAAATAGCGAAAATGGAAAGAACGGAATTGAAGTCTTGAGATTTAAAGTAACAGATCGCTTCTTCCAAGCCTAATTTTTTCCATTTATGAACAATTCTCTGCTTCACTGGTAGCATGGGGTTACTTAATGTATGGTGTTGCCCAATTAATGAAAGTGGTCAACACCCTCAGCTAAAATCTACCCATTCTGTCAAGCGCACATTTCTAAAATTCTCTTTTTCAGGCTCCTATGTGCCTTTTAAAAATCCATTATTGCACAAGGAGAACAATGGTCCAGCTGAGTGTGGAGAATACAGCCAATTAGTACAATTACAGACACCTTATGTTTCACAACTTTTTGTGTGATATCAAACCTTTATTGAGAAAATAAGGGGGAATTACATAAAGGCAAGTTTTGGCTGACCATCATGAAAAATTAACAAGATATACAAATTCACAGCACAGCACCTTCAGGGACATTGAAGGAATCCCACTGTTAATAATGTCTTAACCTAGAGAGGGACATTCTTTTCCTGCATATTAGGCACTTTAAACATATAATATAATAAAAATACAATAGCACAATTTCAAAAAATATAATAAATATATGTTTCTACAAATAGTTGTAATTTTTCTGCTTATCTCTTTACTTTGCAGAAGGCCTTTCAGATTAAATTCAAAGCCTTGCTTCAGAATCTGGCTTCACTGATGGCCCTGGAAATTCCCGTGAGGCTATGGATATGCCTATGACAGCTAACAAATTTTTAAACAAAATTGTTATTATTTTATGCAACACACTACCTAACACACTACTATTTTTGCACTAGGAATAGTGTAAGATGGCATTATAAGCAGCAACAGATGGGAACAGCAGCTTTGTTACTGTTACACATTGTGCTCAGAAGGAAATTCTCAGTGCTCTGTACCCAAGTCATTATTTCTGTTCCTCATTTCTCCATGGAATTAATAGTCTTATCCATGTATCTGTATTTCAGCCAAGATCTGGAACATGGAAGAGAAAAACAAAGTCTGTGGAAATCCAGATAGACAGGACAAACTGTTTTTTGAGAATCTGGTGGTTTCTCCTAATTTTGAAAACAGTAAAGTTCCCATTGACTTCACCATGGACAAAAATATGCTTCTTTGTGTCATTCTCTGCCTCTTCTCTTTCTTCATTCATATGCATGAGTAGTACCTTAAGTCATCCATATGCACATTTTATTGAGTACTTTGTATCACAGACAGCATGTCTGCATCTACAATCCTATTGCACTGGTCCTACTGTGAAGACATTTTCCCCTTTCAAAAATATAATAAAAATCACTGCCAGCTTATGCTCAATCACAATTTATGCAAGCATATCCTGGTGGGACTGGAAATAATCCTCGTGAATTCATTGAACAAATTGCTGTAATTTTGTACCATTCTAAGTTCACTTCCTCTCAGACCTCACAGAATTTATTTATCCCATGTCGTGTAACCACCCTAAGCAGCTAAAACTAAAAACCCTAATCTTTTCATGCTCCCATCTATCAAGATGCTGCAACTACATCTACCTGCTAACATGTGGTACTGTGTTAGCAGGAACAGCAGCACAGTTTTGGTGGCAGAAGTTACAGCAGAATCAGGAAAAACATTTTACAAGTCTCTGAGTCCAACCTGTTCAAAGGAGTGCCAACAGACTTAACATAAGCAGCTCAAAATGATCTGTGTTCTGCTTGGGTGGTTGAGGAAGTTAATTATGAATCCTCATTAAGTTTAACTTGATAGTCATGGATCATGCTGAAAAACCTTCTGATCGGCTCATCTTTAGTCCTAATCTTGGCTTTCCACCTGTTCTGTGAACAGCATTCAACTATTTCAGTGTCATTGACTGCCCTGGTGGCAGATGTGTATCAAGAAATAGTGGTTGAATGGAGGAGTAGCTCCCCTCTACCTTCAGCTGGAGGTGAGAGCTGTGAGCTGCCAAAGCAAAGTAAGGTTTGTAATCTGCAATCATAAAAAGTATTGATCCTCAGCAGTCATCTTAAAAAATGAGCACCAGATCTGCACAGATCACACACTGAACTGCTGTTACCCTGTGGTCTCTGATGACATGGCCATGCCTCTGTCAAAAGGAACAACTGCTGCTCTTCTGGAAATATGTCATTTATCTAGCTATCTATCTTCACTCTTCAATGTTACTAATGCAGTTCTTTCTATTTTTTATGGTTTCTTTTAAAACTCACATCAAACTTGGAAATGCACTGTCTGTACAGCCATCACTGTCTTCGGTGGGATATTTATAACAGAGACTCACACAGTTATTTCTCCATTAGTTTTTTTCTCTGTCCATCACTGAAACAGCTGAGGACTTCTAAATCAGAATAAAAGCTCAAGACAGTGGCTTAGAATGGGTTCCAGGGTGGCACATGGGCTTCATGAGGTGTTCTGAACCATTATTGAAAGAGAAGATGTATTACAAGCTCTGTATTGACAGAGTAAACTTTTTGTTTAGTAGATGGTACAGGGCTGTGTTTTTGGATTGAGTACAATACAGTGATGTTTTGGTTGTTTCTAAGTAGTGTTTACTTTAAATCAAGGACTTTCCAGTATCTCAAACTCACCTATTGAGGAGGTGCACAAAAAAGAGGGCAGGGAGCACAACCAGAACAGGTGACCTGAACTGAAAAAAAGAGAGATTTCATAGCACAGAACATCATGCACAGTATAGAAACTGAGGGGAGTTGACTGGGAGCCACTGATCACTGCTCAGGGATGGGATGGGCACTGGTCAGGGAGCACTGAGCAATGGTGCTGTGCATCACTGGTTACACTCGGGTTTTGCTACTTTCTCTCTCCCTTTATCTTTTCTATTACTACTACTACTACTACTACTAGTAGTAGTAGTAGTAGTAGTAGTAGTAGTAATAATTATTGTTATTATTGTTATTATTGTTATTATTATTATTACTACTGCTACTACTACCACTAATACATTTTGTTTTAATTATCAAACGCTTCTTGTTTGAGCAATTTAATAATTTTAACCCCACAGATTTGGAAAGGTTAATTTTTCTTTCTGATTCTCTTCCCTACTGGAATGTGTGGAGATGAGGACGGTGAGAAGGTGGCTGTGTGGCACTCAGTTACCAGCCAGGGTCAAAACATGACACCAATTTTAGACATCTTTAGAGGGTCTCTGGGAGAGCAGGAGCAGTGCTGTACATTGTAGAATATCACTGTTGCTGTTGTGCCCCTGAAGAAGAGAAGAAGGAAAAGGAAAATGGGAAGAAATACTCTGAATGGAAGAGACATAGTCACCAAAGAGCTGTGAGTATTAAATATGCTTTCCATGTTTCTCAGCATGTCCAGGCATATTTTCTAGTCCTTGTAAGCCTGGCTGCCCATATGTTCACAAACAATCATTTTAAAGTACAAGTTTACTTACCAGACAAGATTCCCCAGTTTCTCTGAGCTCTCTCACTGTTTGCTTCATTTAAAATGACATTTAATTAAATGAACAAGGACAGGCTTTGTTTCTCCATGGGAGTGGGGGTATATGCAATATCGTGATGAGTTGTTGAAAGAAAAAAAAGAAACAGGAGTGGTCAGAAGATAATTACTTTTAATGCCTTTTCAGACATGAGTTCCTCTTCCAGACAATAATGTTGAAGTAATGTTATTAAAAGACATTTGTCTTAGCCATGACTTTGCTTCTAGTATTGAAAGTTGCAGAGGCAACTTCAACTCTTGTAGACTTTATGTTAACAAAACAGATTTTTTTTTCAATATTTTTCTCTTTTAAGGCAGCACTTGCAGGTTATCCAGTCTAACCCCCAGCTCAACTAGAGCAGGTTGCTCAGGGCTGTGACATGGTGTGTTTCAATATCTCTACTGATGGAGATTTCATAGCATCCCTGGAAAACCTGTTTGATACACACAGAGTAAAAAGTATTTTCCTATTTTTAGACACAATTTTTTGTATGTTATTCTGTGCCTGTTATCTCCTGTACTCCTATTGGTTTTCACTGAGAAAATTGTGACTTCATTCTCTTTACTCCCCTCATTCAATATTTTCACGTGTTGAGATGATCTTCCTGAGCCTTTTCTTCTTCAGCCTCAAAAATCCCAGAAAAAAAAAACAATTTATGGAAGGAAAGTCTATTTTGGGTTATGCAATTTATTTTATATTCTGCTCTCATTAAAATCTTAATTAACAGCAAATTATCAACTGACAATTAATAATAAAAGCTTCTCTGCATACTTTTAGCATATATCTGAATAGAAACTACTTCACTATATTTGAATAGATTCAGAAAAGCACACACAAAATAGATTTTAGTCAGTGTTATTTCTAGCAAGACATTAGGAAAAAATTATTTCAATAGGTGAAGCTGGAGATGCCTTTTCATTTACTCTTTACTTAATCTTTCTGAGTTTAGTCCAGCAACTACAGAATATTTTGAATATTAACAATAGTGCATGAAGCACAATTTCATTAACAATTGCTTCCATGTGAATTGAACTATGTGAAGAAAAAAGTCACACATCAGTCTAAGATTCAAGAATTTGGTCTCTCTGATTAGCAGAGAAGAGTATTTAAATCCATTTATTTAAATTCCTTAAGAAAAAAAAAACTAAGAGAAAGAAGCACCAAGGACTTTCTTTTTGCAATTAAAAACATAATGGGAAACTCTAAATTAAACTCTATTCCCAGCTACATCTGTAAAAATCAAACCTTATTGTAATAATGTCAGGGGGATGAAAACAGAAGAGTTTGTTTTCTAATTAAAAGAGGAGCCTGCCAAAGAGGTTGGGAATAACTGCAATATTCAGTTCAAGTCCAGCAGGATCTAGGGGCTTGCATTGCATTATTTATTTACATTGTATGTGATGTCTCCTTGAATTATCTCATCAAATGAGACCTTTGTGTTGGTCTCCTACAACACCAGCCGAGCCAGAACAACCCATTTTGGAAGCTTCAGATAAGAAGCAAAGGGGAGAAGAACAGCGAGAAATGTAAAATTTGAGTCAAGTTTACATGATTTACAGCTGCATATCAAGAGAATGAGACTTCAAAAATGCCCACATCCTGCCTGTATAGACCATTCACCTTTAGTTCTGAATTTGTAGTATTTTGTGTCATAATTTACAATCACCTACGCATACCAGTACTAAAGACAAAGCTAATTATCTGCCTGCAACAGCACGCCCTCCTGTTCTTCTTCAGTGTTTTTAACAATGGAGAGATACTCGTTATGTTTACATTTAAGTCTTAGTTTTTAAAGAAAGAAATAATTTGGGGGTGTAATTTAAAAGAAAAATACATGGAAATTAAATGATAGAGCAATGCATATTACAAGAAGCAAATTATCATTGCATTCCCTTTTGAGTGTGCAAGGAGACCACCATGCTGAGGCTTTGTCAGTGAGAGGTGCAAAACCAGCCAGGGAGTGGCAGGCTTGGAATGTGATGCTGAATGCCTTTTTTTTTTTTTTTTTTTTTTTTTCCAAATAAAAGTTGGAAAGTACTCAGAGATGCCCCACAGTCAATTTAGTTTATGATTTTAGGGGAGTATTCAGGTTCGACTCAAACTAAACAGTCAGATTTCGTTGCTGTAAGTGGTTTTCAAATTAAATGCAGTTGTCATTAATGTTTAGGTCTTGTGACCATTTGATCTGGTTGGGGAACTCATTGTGTTCAGAATTTAGTGATTCTCTCTGTTGTTGCTGAACATGAGGCAGATTAAAAAGTGTAAAACTACAGAGCAGCAACACTTGCTCAGGGAAGTTGGAAATGGCAACCTTCTCATTAGGCCAGTGGTGGCCACTCCAGGACATATTGATCTGCCCTGAATTTATTTTATATCTGTAAAGGATATAGTGAATTAAATAATCTCCTCTAAATCATGTATGAAATGCTCAGAAGCTTTACTCAAAACTCACTTCCTTTTCAACATTTCAGTTCTGTCCCTGATTCTTATTTTTTCTTCTTCTGTTTACTGTTTAAAACAAAAACATGTTACATACTCTCTATCTATTAAATCCATATATTTACATAAAATATTTACTCTCCATTCAATGAAAACTTACTTCATTCATGACAATTTTTTGCCTATCAAAGGATCAAATAGATAAGCATTATGAATTAAATAACTTTAACTGATGATAGAGCTACTAGAATTTTCTCCCATATATTGCTATGTGGAGAAAGTAAAAAATTTGACATTCTATATTTCACAAGTAAAACGAAGGTAAACATTTTTAATTTTGAGACTACATTTGTCCCTGGTGATGATACGGTTAATTCTGTTCAGCTCCATCAGCAGTCTTCATCAGCTCCAAAAAACCCCGCTTACTATTACATTTACATAAATCCAGAGACGAAAAATTGAGTAAAAACCCTGATAAAAGAGGATTTAAACTGGGTTGATAATCTTCTAAAGGACTTAATGTGCATAACATTGGACGCACCTTTGCATTTGTCCGCTGTACAAATCTGGGTGTAAACACAGGCTTATGCTTTGCTTCTTTACAAAATGCAGCACTTGTGCACATCCTCCCTAGGAGGGTGGTGAAGCACTGAGACAGCCATGGATGTCCCGTCCCTGGAAGCATTCAAGGCCAGGTTGGATGGGGATTGGAGCATCCTGGTCTAGTGGAAGGTGTCCCTGACTATGGTAGGGGGTTGGAAGTGGATGGTCTTTAGTGTCCCTTCCAACCCAAATCATTCTATGATTCTGTGAGCCTGTGAATATCATTCATAAATTATTTTTAATAGATTTAATTATTAGCAATAATTAACCTACCTTTTTCTTGTAGAATCACACACTTTCTAAGACCTACACCTTCCCCACTGCCACCTGTTTTATGGAACAAACCCATTTGCTAGTTCTTTTCTTGACTTTCAAATTACTTAGACTTATTAATTGTATACAATATTATTAAAAAATCTCCATGGAGACATTAAAAAAGATGTTGTACCCAATGGAGTGGGTACAACAGAGACCAATGAAAATTTTAGTTGATTGATGAATGATAATATGTGTAAGTCTGTAACATTGAAACAGACAGTGTGATTCTCAAAGAACAAAAATTACCGTGTTTATCTGCTGGAGAAAAACTAGTACTGCCAGTTGATTGGCTTACAAAGAGCCATCTTTTTTATTGTCAGTTCAGATTAATTAAGGAAGCAGAAATTTGAAGTGTTGAAATTATGGACAGAAAATGGCACCAATGACTGCTGGAAAAGAATTCCACCATATAGAATAAAGAAGGCCTTCAGTAACAAACATCAGAAGATGGGCATCATCTTGGACAGAGAGCTATAGGGTCTGTCAGGTAAAAGAAACTGAGAATATTTCAGAGAGACACCTTCAGAGAAGATTGCTAAAATGATTTTGTTCCTGGCAAAGACTTCAGTGATGAGAAATCAACAATAGGAGGGAAGAACATCCACATTTTCATTTGTGATGCTGACAGCGACAATGACATGCTCATATTTTGCATTCCCTATTGCAAACCCAGTTTGGTTTTAACACCTTTATTTCAATGAAAGAAAGCTGTTACAGACTGGCACTGAATTACTGACATCCTCCCAGCTGCCAGCTGTCCTGCTAAGGCAGAACTGTGCCTCGTCTGTTGCTAAAAATGATTGCTCTAAATTAATTTTCTCCAGTTTTTCTAATCAGCACATACAACACATTACAAATTTACTATGAATGTTTCCTACTCTAATCTGTCATGCAATAAGCAGATTTTCTTCTTTCTGTTACCTATGTAACCTAGGAATAAATTTCTTCATAATGGCACACAAGGAGAAAAATATCTTTTGTACTGTGTTTGTGTGGCAAGGGTTTGGTAGCAGGGGGCTGTGGGGTAGCTTCTCTGAGAAGCTTTCAGAAGCTTCCATCATGTCTGACAGCCAATGCAAGCTGCTTCCAGGATGGACCTGCTGCTGGCCAAGGCTGAGCCCATCAGGGATGGCAGTAGTGCCTCTGGGAGAGAATATTTAAGCAGAAAGAGTGAGGATGGGGAATGATGTGAGAAAGATGAAGAGAGATGTAGTAATGGACCCCCACACTCGAGCAGGTGTTTCTGGATAAGGAAAAAAGTTTTGGTTTGCCTGTGAACATGTAAGGAAGTTAAACTAGAATTTTCCAAAGCCTTCTCATTGTAATTGGCCCAAAGCCAGCACAGGGGCACCAATTGGGCTTTGGAAATGTACCTCAAAACCTGTTGCCGATTTCATTGGGCAAGATGCCAAAAAGCCCACCTGGACCATCAAGTAATTAAAAGACTGCACAGAACTGCTCAGCTGCTTTTTTGAACTGCCTTAGCAGTGCAAGACTCTTCTCTGCACTGTGTTCAACTTATTTTTCTTTTGTTTGATAATGATTGTTATTTTTGTCAAAATCTCCTTCAGCAAATGTTGCCATCTGAAGACTTTTGTCTCTAAATTTAGACCGTAACTATTGGTCTCTCCCATGAAAATAATGAGTAGAAGTCTTACAGTGAACTGCTTCCACTAGCATTGAAATCAATGACAGCAGCAGTCCTGTACTGAGCTTTGGAGAAATTTGTTAGAAAAAAGATTTTTCCTCATTAAACATCTGTTGTAGTGCAAGTGTATCTATAGCTATAAATTTTACACAAAATGGTAGTTTTAGAATTGGCCAAGATACATTTTGGGAAGATTGTGACCATGGCATAGGAGACCCCGAATGTTTTTCTCTCACTCATGATTTTACAATGTATGCCAAAAGACTCCAACCTTTACACTCCTGCCTTACTTCATATTAAGTAAGAAGTGAATCAGTCCTTCATAGCTGAACAGAACAGATGTATGGCTTTAAATGACTGAAAATTATATTTCTTCACTGTAGATTAAACATCTTCCTACTGCTTGTTAAATGCACCTGTTCATTTTCATGATTGACTATAGATTCAAACAGCCTTCTCTTTTAGAAATAGATATCCCTAGATGAGGTAATCTCAGCATTCAGCAGTGTGTTAATGCCAAGTCTTCTGCAGTACAACATGCTTTGAGATTTTCATCAACAAAATGTTGTTCAGCATGTGAAAAACAAGCAAAAAAAATATAAAAGAACCCCGAAACACACCAATGTTTTTCCCACAGGCAGAAGCTTGGTAATATCAACCAAGAAATTACTATTTACAAATGAAGCAAATTTACGTCCTTCTGCTGGTCTTGTATTTCCACCTTGGGGAAAAAAAAAAAAAAAAAAAAGGGAAGAAAAAAAAGAATTTATTTGTCTTGTCTCGTTTTACAATTCACATTTCACGTAGCAAAGAGATTACATTAACACAAGAATCCAGTGAGAGAAGCAGGAATGTTATTTAAATCCCATCATATGTCTCCAGCATTCCTGCATCTGAAATCTGACAGGTTTACAGTTTTTCTAATAGAAACCATGAATCTCTCCAGGCAAGAAACAGCCAACAGAGTGTCTGGTTCAAAGACTTTTCAAGGTCACTCTGTTCAACACAAGAGAAGGTCAGGATAATGGTCATGTAGTCTCTTCCATGACTACCATCAGAGTCCACTGGGGAGTCAAGACATCTCATAAAGTCTGATGGTGTTTTGTCACCTATTCCAGAGAGCTTCCCTGTCCCCTCTTTCCTTCCCCTTTTCCCTTCCCAGGAGAAATGCAGCAGCTACATGACAGAAAGCTGGAAATGGAAGCACTAAGCAGCTACCCTGTGGTTCCTTTTGCTATTTCTTTAAAAACCCTTTCTGCTTCTAGGGTTCATATGGCTCTGACAGAATTTCAGTTTGAATGGAATAAGAGCCAATTCAGTAGATTCCCTGGAGGCTATCTAGAATGTGATTCCTGTGGAGTTATTCATAGATTAGCTGGTGTCCTTTACAGAACCTCTGAATCCTGTATAGGTTGGTGCCACTTATTCCTGGATTAAATCTGCACTTTCCACAGCTAATACTGACATGGCTCGATATAGCTCTCATTCATTTAGGTACTTTGGTAACCACTGAGGGAATTATCAAGGGGTTAGAAACAAAACAGTTCTCAGAGGAGCTCTGATTTATCCTTCAGAAGTTTGCACAATTCCTCTGCATTTATTTTGACAGAACGTAGAGTTCTTACACACAGCAGAGCTCTGTGGGTATCCTGGGTATTTTTGCACTGTATGAAGCAAAGGTAAAGGCAGACAAAAAGTCATACATATCAGCTTTGTTTAAAGAGACCTCAGCTATTAACGTAAAATGTGACATATGTTCAGCCTCTAATCTTCTGCTCCCTGATGAGAGTGTCACCACCAGGTACAGTAAGGACAAAGAACAGTGTGGGAATTCAAAATGAAAAGGTAGAGATAAGTGCTTTATCATAAAAGACTGAGTGCACAAATGGCCCTTCAGTGTTCTGTGTGAACTCAGAGCTCTACTTGCAGGTTTTCAGACACGGGAGAAATTTCTTTCCAGAAATGTTATTGATGCTGTCTGCACTTACACTTTGACCCAGCCCCTGTGTCACTGAGATGTTTACACTGCCAGTTCACAGGGCCAGGTATGAGATCTTTAGGAATCTTGATTTAGATTCTCTTAGGAGGAAACACACTTTGGAGGAGCAAATGGAGTATCTACCTCTCTGTATTCCAGAAAATCTTTAGGGTAATTAAAAACTCTATCATCCTACTGCAAAATAATTTAAAAGAGACTGAATTAAAGCCCCGCAAAAGCACTTTTCAGTTGTTTTCCATAGTTCAAAAACTCGAATTTTACACCTTTTTACACCTTCATCTGCTGCAGAGATGTAACTCATACAGGAAAACAATGAAGATCTGAACATCTCTTTTATGGAATAAATATCTATGATGGAATAATATTTTGTCCTTTAGGTCAGCATCATGCCCCTCTATGAGTTTGCACACCAAGGAAAATTGCTTATTTCATGGGATTTAAATAGAATCAGGTTTAAAGAAGTTTTTTATCTAGCAATAATATTTAATTCACTCACAAACAGTGAACCAGGCATTAGGGATCAATAACAGCAATCCAACAGATGAGTCAGAATATTAGAAACTTATAAGATGTTCATAAAATTGTACATATCTAAAAATTTTTCAATGTGCCAATGCACACAGTGAGCTGTGCACACACCTGTTTTCAGCCAGTGTGGGCTATGGGCACATCCCCTCTTCTGAAAGGGCAGGTCCCTCATTTAGCTCTATCTCTTTTTTGAGATATGAGTACTTCAGCTTTATTTACACCTGTGCCTCTCCCTACAATCCTCTATTGCACACACCAGTGAGAAAATGCACCTTGTGTTCATGTACACACCCCTCTCAGCCTTCTGGATACTTTAGAGCTTCTCAAGTGGCTCCAAAGTCAGCAACCACGTGGATTTTCTGGGGTGAGAGTCTTCTGGAAAGACCAAGCCACCTGGCTTGCTGCATTCATGTGTTGGTGGTCAGATGTGAGCAAGGAGGGTGTCATTACAGCCAGTGATAATCTAACCAGTGAGGTTTGGAGGTGAATATACTTGATTTGAATACAGATGTGCAGGAATGAGGCAAATACTCCATTGAATTATTTAAAGAGATACACCTAATCTCATTTCAGACACATTACAGAGCTCCTCTCTACATTCAACTGCTTCTCCAAAAACACCAGGGTCTCTGATCCCTTATAGATATCCCATTTTATGATCATGGGTAACCTACAGGTTTCAAAAGGTGCTATGTGTCTCCATTTTGGCAACTAAATCCAAACTCTTTTGCCTGATCAGCTGAGCATCTCTGAACACTCCTGTTGCTAATAAGGAAAGATGGTTTAACTGCTCAAATGAAGATATTTTCATCTAGGCCATTTGACATGCTCTAAGATACCCATCACTGGCATGTAGTGGCTGCTCCAACAACATGGATCTACCACACAAATCCAAGTATTGGGCACGCCTGAAAGCCTTACATGGATGTCTTTGGAGAATGAGTAATGGCAGAAAACCATGAGAGGTGACCAACTGAACCGAGCACTCATTGACTGCAGTGCAGATGGCATGTGCTGTGTGCTGCCTTGGGAGAGGCTGCCATTCCTTCAACAAAATCTAATCTTTGCTCCCAACCTTCCCCTGACTCCTCTTCACCCATCTTTGTCATATTCCCTTTTCTCAGCATTCCCATAACTCCTGCCAGAAGAGGGTTACAGCAGCAGATCTGGCTTTGCTTACCTCCCATGGTGGTTTAGATCTGTAGCAGCTTCTTAACACACTGAAACTTTAATGTAGTTATGAGAAAAACATCAAATGCAAACACAGGCAAGGAGACATTTCAGGATAACATACCCAACCTTAATTTTCACAGGCATTCAAGATTCTTTAACTATCTCCAGAATGCATCCAACAAAAGATAAAATACTTCTTTATGAAAGTTGATGTAAGAGTTCTATTTTATTTTATTTTATTTTATTTTATGCTTCATTTTATTTTGCATTTCTTTTGTTTAGCTCTCAGAAACAGATGGGTCATTTCAGCTGAATCATAAATCAGATTATGGCTAACGATTAAAGTCAAGAAAGTCTCATGCTTTTGAAAACAGCATCTTTTCAGAAAATATCTGAGGGTGTGCCATGTACAGAACCCATTAAATTGCTTGTAAAATTTAATGGTATCTTATATATAAAATATGAATATGTATCATTCAATAGTGAAATAGTAGACCAGAGGCATAGCTGAGTTGAATCTGCTTTATTATTTTTCATGAGGATTTTTTTGGCTTACATTTGCTCTATTATATCAAGAATATTTATTTCTTGAGAATAACATTTTAGAGTTGTAAGTATGCGATACATAACCTGTTTCTCATTTATTTCACGAGCCAGATCCAGCAGGTCTCTACAAAGAATGACAACAAATCCAATGTCTAGGATAAAATGCTGAAAACAACAGAAGACAGGGTGGAGTTTTTGTTATTTTTATGTACCAATGTTATAACTTGTGCTGACTTATGAGACTGGATTTTCATCTAAATCATGTAATTTTGCCTGATGTTTTGAAGACTGTGGGAAAATTGAAATGAATATGTGTTTGGATGTAGAGAAGACAGGTAATAATATTGTTTGTACACTTCTGTTACTTTTCAAACTGCTTCATATTTAAAGAGAAAAAGAAGATTTTGTATCCATGTCCTCTACTGTTTGCCAAAGTGTGAGCTTACAAATGATACTGATCACTGTGACTTAGACTTTTACAATTGGAATGAAACTTAATTCTCCTTTCTATTTTACAGCAGCAAGAAGGAGAGAAAATTGAGTTTCTTGCTACTGTGAGAATGATCTTTTCAGTGTCTCAGGACCCCTAAGCCACCTGCACTTCCAGTCTGAATGAAAAGTTGGGCAGCATTTTGAAAAGTTGTTTGACCAAGCAATAAAAAGAAGAACAATGAAGTGAGGATAACTCATATAAAGGACTTAAGAAAGATCTCAAGGGGTTTGGGAAAGCAGTAGAAAATAAAAGAAAAACTACCAGCATTCAAGAAAGAAATTATAATGTGCTGAAGTGGCAAAACTCTTCATTTGAAGCTGCCATAAGAATTCATGGTATACAGAAAGAAATTATTTCAGGAGGTCAAAGAATAAAACAGAGGCAACAAAAGCATGAAATATCATGTGAGCAACAGAAAATCTGAGGTAGCAACACTCAGATAAAGATGAAAGATATTTCACTGACAGGCAGAAATCAAGGAAGAGATGGAAGAATGCAATCAATGCAATCAAGGTCTAGATAATGAGAAAGTACACATCTCTGAGCCTTGGTGGTGGTGTATAAATCAGGGAGAGAGTGACATCCTTTGAAAGACTGCAGGAGGCTGTTAAATATATATTTTTGGATGTTGAAATTGTGAAAAGAGAATTGTGGTAGTACAGTGTTCTAAATAGATAATTTCAAAAGACAGGCAGAAGTTTGTCATCTCATATAAGAGTTTTCCATCCCTTGGAAAAATGTTTAATTTATACTTTTTAACTATAGTTTTTAGAAAATCCCAAAGCAAAACCATGACTAACATGGTTCCTGAAAGAGTAATTACAGCATAACTCATATTTCTTCAAAATTTAAAAGATTTCCAGTTGTTCTGCTTTTCTTACATTGGTGTCCCTATCTCTCCATGAGGAACAGTAAAGCTATTTCCCACATTTTGCATTTAACAAACTTGCTAAGGTAACATTGACTAAAGCCTATTTAAACACTTGTCCCTAGGAAGGAAACCCCATCACCGGCTCATTTGTCCTTTCTAAGAGTTTGTGATCCCTGGATCTGGACATGATTAACCTCATCAGTTTTTCAAAAATGAGCATTCAGATCTAAACCCAAACAGTGTGAGGAAAGCAGCTTTTTTTAAAACAGCTCTCATTTGAAGCCTTCCAAATCTTTGCAGCGCTAGGCTGCCTTGTTTCAAAAAGTAATTCAAAAGTATCTCTCAAATTATGCCCCATATTTCAAGCCACGGGAGCTGCTCACAATTATTTCAACCAGAGCTCCGTGAAGGGATTGAGATCTTAGAGCCCTCTGCTTCCCCAGTGAGGTGAGTGAACACACACAAAGTTAAAAGAGAGCTGGCCAGACCCTGAAATTTTTAATCCAGTGGAACTCCCATGCCTCAGCGAGAACTTTGCTAAGGTTAGGACTGCTAGACTTGGCTCAGCTCCAGTGGCAGATCTGTGAACTTTGCTTAGCTTCAGGGTAATTAGAGTTCAGAGGCTCTAAGGTACTGCAGAGACTTCACTGCTGATAACCTGAGGCCATATCTTGAAGGTGTTACTCCTTTCACAAGGAGGGAAACTTCCACTGACACTGGGAACTGACTGCCTAAGCAAGAACATCAGGGAGGGAGGCAGAAATGTGCTGCACAGAGTGTAGTGGGAGGTTGCTGAATGGGATTTCACATTTTACTTCAGATGAAGAAAAATCTATCAAAAATGCTGGCCCCACACTGAGCTTTATTATTGAGGTATTAATAAAATTAATTAAAACAGCTCTACAATCTGTCCTCCATGGATATATTGCATTCCTTTCTGTAAGTCTAACACTGTAGGTTAAATAAAATAGATAAGTGATGTATAGAAAAATATTTCAATATTGTGCTTTAAGCACTAACAATAATCTTGTTCTCTGTCCCATGACAGTGAATGCACTTTGCATGTATGCAGTTCTAATTAAAAAGTGACTATATCTTACATCTTTTTCAAATATTGCCATTACAAGAACAGTTATAACGATGAAATTATGTGTACACAGGGAGACTTGATGATAGTGAAGTATTTCCTAAAAGTGTCCAGAAGGTTTAAAAATGCAGCTCAGAACTTAAACAAGAATTCCTTAAAACAAAAATAGTGACACTTACAAGCTTTAATTTTCGTTAAATGCTCCAATTTTCAACTTTGTGCTGTTTAAGAAATCATATACTATATTTTACTTTGAGTTATGCAGTATTAGATTATCTATTCTGGGAAACAGCCAAACTATGTGAGTTTTCCTCTGCATTAACGCACACTGAGAGATATCTCAAAGGAAACAGGAATCCCTTTTTTTCTATTTTTCCTGTTATTTCAATATTATTCATTGTGTTAGGCAAAAACTGTTGGCATATCAGAGTTGTAGAAGTTCATATGTATTTGATATGTGCTAAAGAATAGAATCTTAGAATCTAAAGAATGCAAAAGGCTTCTGATAGCTTGGTGGCTGCTCTGGACTTGCTCCAGCAGTTCCATCTCCCTCCTGTGCTGGGAAGGAGCTGCAGGTGGGGTCTCATCAAAGAGAATAAAGGAGTAGAATCCCTTCCCCTGACTTGCTGCCCACGTGGCTTTTGCTACAACCCAGGAAAAAATCTGGGGACAAAGCACTTTTACGTCATGCACTAATTCACAGTTAACATTGATAGCTGCACAGGGGGTTATCTACTCTTCTTGAGCTGGAATCAGAGTTATACTAACCTCAGTTTTGTTGTCCAGAGGGATAAATTCAAGGTTTGGTTGTTACACATCACATTTGATCACAGTACTGTGGCAGCAGCATTTGCTCTGCAGGAAGATTGTCCAGGTCATTTCCAGTGGTGTGTCTTTGGGGAACAGTCTAAGCTGGAACGCCACACTTGTGCTTCACTCTTTGTCTTTCCCATTGGTGTCCATCCCTGAAATATGCTTTTGAACAGTCAGAGCTTGGTCTGCCCTTATATCCCTCATGGGAACCAGATTCTGTGCTTTTGTGTGACAAACTCCACACAAATAGGGTTGTGCAACACATCCCTTGGCTCTATCTCCAAAAACAAGGTGATGTGGGACAGGTGATTCTGCCACTGAGGTTCCTAAAGCCCTGCTGGGGAAGCTGGCTCTGCCATCACAAGCTGCATAACCACAGCTGTGTCAGGGTTAATTAGGTGCACAGAGAGGCAGGGCTCATCAGATGACAGGAAGCCTTTATTGGCACATTTCTGCTGCTTTTGGGATCCCAGGAGCCTTTCATAAGTCTAGACATAGCACTTTCCTAGGAGTTAACTCAGTGTCTACTTCTACACAATCTCTATAAACCTGCCTTGAATCCTTATTAGCTCAGCTCATTAAAAAAACAAAACAAAACTAAATAAAATAAAAAAAAAAAAAAAAAAAAAAACAAAAACAAAAAAAACCCCACAACCCTATTCTGGACTTCTATTGTTTAAAAGTCTTAAACCTGGAATTTATTAATCATTATATTACTCCAATATATTTTCCAGCTACTGAGACAGGGTACCTGAGTGTAAGTACATGGATGCATAGAAATCCTTGCTCTTTTAGTGAAGAAACAGTTAATTTTTTTTTTAATATTAAATCTATTATTCATGTCAATATGACATGGATGTAAGACTGTCATTACAAGATCATTACAAGGAATTTCTTTATCTGAGACTATCCTAGGAGGGATGATAATTGTTTTTGCTAATAAAAGTAACTGCTATTACTTGGATTTTAAAATATAATTACATGGTAGGAATACTTTGCTGTCATTTACTTACACAACGCATGTAATAGCCATATAACTAAATTAGAAATGGATGAGGTGGATAGTGGAGATTAAATCCAAATTTACCCCTTTCTGATGGTATGCAGAAAGTTCTCACAGGACTGACTGAATAAAGAGTGCAGAGTTAGTGAGGAGATATTGCTCTCAGCTCAGAGGAGACAGAGATGATCAGAAAATGAACAAAGCAGTTATTCACACCAGGCTGGCTCATACTGCCAGCAGTACAGTGAAGGACCCTGGGTGTGCTGCCAGGTTTATGCTACAGACCCTGCAGAGAGCCCTCTGTGCCTGCATATCCCTGTGGCAGCTCATAGCATCACACGCAATGCCTCCAAAACACCATCCCTGCTCCCCCAAACCTCTCTGGTGCCAGTTATTCCATGATGTTAGGATGCTCTGAGGGTCACATGCATTGATGTGCCTCAGCAAAATTACACATACATTTCTTCCACTCAAATAAATAATTAAGAAAATAAAGTGCAGTGTTTGATCTGTACCATAGAGAGTTTATCTGTGGAACCTAGCAAATAATAATGTGATTTCTTATGTGATTAAAGGGGAATATGGATTATATAAATACCAAACAGAGAGAGAACATTCTCTGCCTGCAGTACCATCCTGGGTTTGGCTGGGATAGAATTAATCGTCTTTGTGGTAGCTGGTACAGAGCTGTGGTTTGGATTCAGCAGAAAAAAATGAATTTTATGTAGCTCAGCAATACAACATTTCTCATTTCTCTAATATATATAGATATATCTATCTATGGGTGTCTCTGTGCATACAGATCTTTCTGTGGAGAGAGAAAAAAGTACCTGAATGAGCTTGATGAGCTACAAGTGAGGAATTTTGAGAACCTGTACAATCCTGTGGGGAGCAGAGGAATGCTGGTCATTTCTTACAATGTGGCTATGGGGTATCAAGGGCAGTTTCCACCTGGGATTATTCTCACTGCCTTTGTTATTGGTCTGAGAGACAGAGCAGACCTTGTAGCTGACACTATGGTGGGAAAGGTTGCAAAACAAAATGTTAAGGAGAGAGAAAAAAACAGAAGGGCCCTAAAAAGGTGATTAGAAGGAGAGGCAGGAAATGAGATTCCAGCAGGGAAACTGTATTTGTGGGAAAGAAACAGCTCAGAACTCAGCTGAAGCTGGGGAGTAATTTAAAGTCTGATTAAAAGCCTCTTGACATTAGTGGAAAAGATGCACACTGATTTTAATGGGCCTTGAAACTGATGTCTTTTAAAGCACTTTGAGTTCTCTGAATGAAAAAGACAACATAGAGCAGGTCTGATCCTGTGGGGGGGAATTTGCAGTGTAGGCCAATAGCGGGAAGATCCAGGGAAGCCTTCACAGAGTTGTTTCAGACTATTAAGGTAATAAGAGCATTTTCACTCCCATTTCCCTCTCTTCTAACCTATCCCCATGTTTCTGGCAGCTATGGAGGTGAACAGGGCATAGGGGGGCTGCTTTGTGAGCACCAGAAACTCCAGTTATATACACAGAATCCCTAAAATGACTTTCACCCTTCTGCTCATGTTTGAAAACTATGCTCTTCAACCCAAAAAATGCTCTTTAATGAGATTAGAAAGCTGTAATAAAGAACAACATCTCACTGGTGTGTAGTACACATAATATATTACAAACCACTTGGAGAATGTCTGGCAACAAACTTGTAGATGCATTTAATATTTTACGCCAAACATAAAATATTAAGGTTCTTTTTTCTTCTCAAAACTTAGTGCAAACAATTTCCCCATTTGATTTATTAAATGGACACGATAGGGTGCAGGCAAAGTCATAAATTTGAGGTAGCAAATATTCATCCTCATCTTTTCAGCGTGGAGAAGAGAAGATTCCAGGAAAAACCTTTTAGCATCTTCCAGTACCTGAAAGGGCCTCAACAGATCTGGGGAGGGACAGTTTGCAAGGGCATGGAGTGATAAAAATTAGGGGGATGCCTTTAAGATTTAGATTGCATTAGGAAAAAATTCTTTACTTTGAGGGTGGTGAAAAAGGTTGCCCAGAGAAGTTGCCAGAACAACACTTCCCATCTGTGGAAGTGTTCAAGGCCAGGTTGGATGGGGCTTTAAGCAACCTGCTCTAGTGAAACGTGTTGCTGCCAAGGCACAGCCTTGGAACAAAATGATCTTTAAGGCGCCTCCCCAGCCAAACCATTTTGTGATTTTGTGGTCTTGAATACTGTGCCTTCTTAAAAAAAAAAAAAAAAAATCATATGTACAAAGCAGGAACATGACCTTCTGTGTCATCATAACTACTGCCTCACCTGGTTGCTTACAAACACCTATTAAAATTAATTTATTAATTTATTAATTTATTAATTTATTAATTTATTAATTTATTAATTTATTAATTTATTAATTAAAATTAATTTATTAATTTTAATTGGGCTAAATCCTGTGACAAAACCAAGGTGTAAAATGTTCTTTTAGAAGCTAACATGACCACCAGAACTTTGTACACTCACATCAGAGTTAGGTGCATTCAGCATCTCTGTAGAGAACATTTTTGTATATTTAGTGCACAAAACCCAGTTTTGAAATATGTATAGTGTCATACTTCTCAAAAGCATGTTTTATCTGTACCATTTTGAATGTTTTTACTTATTTATGTGCTAATTTCTTACCTTTTTTTTTCTTCTATTTTCACCTTTCTTCCTATATTTTTTTTTCTTCAGTCTCTCAAAGAAAGAAATAAAAAATACTAAAGAAAAAGAAATGTATAAAAGAGAAAGGGAAATATCAAACTTGTTTGAAAAATGAGCACTACAAAACTCAGTACAAAATGAACAAAGGGAAAATATGTGTTCCCTTTTATGCTATTTTTGCTAAAAAAAAAGTGAGAAGAAAGGACCAAAACAAGCATTCACTTTCAAGTTTTAATTAACAAGAAATATCTTAATAAACATACACACTTTTGTAACTTTTAAAACTTTGTTAATTGGAAATGTAGGGACGTACACCCAAGTTGCACCTCACTGAATGCAAACAATTATAGAAGTGAGTGAAACTGTAAGTGATAATGAGAAGCTTTATTTGCAACTGTGCTGAAATGTCTGCCTAGATCCTCTCTGAGGCATTCATACACCATATGCTTCTAGAAAATTGGTCACAGAATTGTCTTCAAAATCAACATCCCCAAATGTTAAAGGCTTGACTTTGGTTTGTACTTATAATCGTTCTACAAAGGCAAAAGTTCTTTTAGTTTGATCTTGCACCAAGGCCTTTCTCCATTTGAAGAAGCACTAGCACAGTGCTCAGACTTTTCTATCAACACTCCACCACCTGGTGGATGATGATGATGCCTACAATGGAAACCTTTCACCATCACCAAACAATGAGCAAGATGTTGCAAGTGTTAGGTTCTAATATTTGTCATTTTACCAATTTTACCATATTCTTTGTTGTCTTCTAGCAGAGAGCTTTTTTTTCTGCTGCCAGTCTTGTTCCTGGCCTCTACTGGAGTCAACTGGCTCAGAGGAACACCTAAAGACAGGGTTGTGTTGGAGAGACTTGATCTCGTTTGATGGGGTTTTGAGGAAGTTGATCCAGTGGAAGGTGTCCTTGCCCATGGCTGGGGGGGTTAGAATGAAATAATTAAAGTTTTCAAGCATCGGAATAGACTGCACAGGGAAGTGCTGGAGTGACCACCCCTGGAGGTGCTCAGGAAATGACTGGACGTGACACTCAGTGCCGTGGTTTAGCTGACAAGGTGGCGTTCAGACACAGAATGTCCTTGATGACCTTAGAGGTCTTTTCCAAATTCAATGATTCCACAATTTTATCTTTGAGATGTTGCGGTCTGGTCCGGCAGTGAAGGCGCCACAACCTTCTTCACTAGAAGTGTCTTTAAAATTCACCTAGATTGACAGGGGCGCAGACACTCTCAATTGCAGTGTGATTCAGCTCAAATGCTCTCAAATGCAGAGTGATCTGCTCTTTGTGAGGCTGCCTGAGCAGCAGAGTCGCAATTGCCACCCCAGGTGATGCAGGAGTAAAAGCAGCAAGACGGGGTCTTTCTAAGCTCCAGAAGAGCTTCCTTATCCCATGAAGTCCAGAGGGGAAAAGAGCCAAATGCACCTGGGGGAGAGGGATTATATAGAGTAGCCTGGGGCGGGGTTTCACAACTTGGACAATGGGGAACAGAATTGGGAAAGAGACCAGTCAGGGGAAGGATGCAAGAAGAACCAATCAGGAGCGGTAAAAACGAGAAACAAAGGGAATAACCAATGGGGTATGAAACATTAACATAAGAACTGCAAAGGCTCATGGGTTGAAATATTTTTGCTCACCTTGAGCCACAAGGAAAACTCTCAAAGGGACTTCCCAAAGGAAGTCTCTGTGAATTTAGGCAGTTAGGAGCTGCACATGTGTTGAAGCACTTTTGCTCACCCTGAGGTACAAGGCAGTCTCCCAAGGGGACTTCCCAAAGGTGAGTCTATGAACCCAGGCAGTTTAGGGGTTGCACATTTCTTTGGGGAGGTAGTTTTTCTGTGTGGGTGGTTCAGGGATCATAACTTTGAGGTTTTTTTGTGGTCCAAACCATTATATGATGTCTAAACTTCAGGCAATGAAAGAGTGGCTTTTTTTAGAGGTGTTGTGTGACTTGGGATGAGAAACAAACAGGGTTTTACAGTCATATGGAAAATTTCCTTGAGAAACCAAAGGAGGCAGCAGCAAAGGGACCCAAGGGGGGATGGAGGAAGAGGAGATGTGCAGGAGGGGCCGGAGTCTCGGAGCAAGGATCACTGCCCAGCAGCCCTGGATGCCCTTCTGGAGCAGAGACCCTCCCCCATGCAGATCAGGGAAGGGCACACACAGGAACAGGGAGATGTGCCAGGCAGGCTTATTCACATCTTTATCAAATATTTATTAGAAAATGTAATCCTAGTATTCAAGTCATTAAAATATCGGCTTGCCTTGGAGATAAAAATGTAAACAGCAGCATGAGGTGAGTGTAAATATGTAGATAGAAGTTCAATACATGAGAAAAACTGCTTTGGAATATGTGTTTTACAATATCTCTGTAGCAGTTTCCACCTGGGGACTTGAAAGTCCTTTAGTAAATGTTAATGAAATAGAACTAAGTCATCATAGGTCATTATTTGTTATTCATAAGAAATTAATTACTTTAGGTTAAAATCACATTGCAATTAGGTTGCTGAAATACTTAGAAACATCTAGTAAAAGCCATATCAGTCATTACACAATTAAATTAAACCAGTGGATTTTATGTTTGTCAAGTGTGCTTTTTAGCACCTTTTATGGAATATTATGGAAGAAAAAAAGGACACAGCAAGTGGTTCTTGCATTTTCCAGGCTATTTTTATTATTCCTTTGGAACTTTTTTCCCTTTTCAGTGTGAGAGCTGTGTATTGTACTATATTGGTTCTTGCTTCCTCATCTGACTTTTCCCATCTTGCACATCTAACTCTCTCCTTGAATGTTTGCTGGATTTAATATCCTGCACCTTTAACCATTTAAAATAAAGAAACATGGAGTATCAGTGCCCAGTGTGTTGTGCAGAATCAACTAACCCTCTTTACAGCCCATCATGGAGATTTGAGAGGACCCATGATGTTGCATGGTGATAAAAGCCCCTGGGCACATTCTAAAGGTACACAGAGTCCCAACAGGAGTGGTGTCCCCAGTAAAACCCTGTCCTGACTGCCCCAGGCCTGTTCCAGGAGCCACCAGTCCATCAAAAGCCAGTCTGCACCAATCCAGGGGAGCACAGCGGCACAAAGAAAAGCAGGAAGACAAATTAAGGACTCAGAGAAAGGAACTCCATGTGCAATCCTCTCCCAGGTGGTTGTCCCAGAAGAGCCTCAGTCTCACTGTCAAGAAAGGAAATGCATCATGAGGAGTCAATGCTGGAGCATCTTTGGGGCTGAGAAGGTTGCTGCCTGTGGGTATAAGGAGACACTGTGTGATGCAAGGGAAAAGCATTTTGGGGTTGAATAGGGTTTATTATGGCCAAAGCTGGAGAAAGGGAGGGATCTAGGTAGTGTGAAGGAGGAAAAATTGCATGAAAATAGGGATAAAGTGCATTAAAAGGATTGATCATGTGCCAGTATCTGCTTCACACTGTATCTATTAAACATCCTTCTAGTACCTCTTTTCAGGACAAGATGCTCTCTGTTCTTCAAGCAATTTTTTTTTTTTTTTGTGGTTCTGTGAGCTCATGTGTCCAGTGGTCAGCAATTTGGAATCCTGAGATCAAGGCACTCAGCAGATTGAGTGTCTGAGCACAGATGCTGGTGGGATCTGCTTTCCTGTCCTCTCTGGCATATCAGGCTTACTTAGTTGATCAGGATGTAGTTACTAAGGGAATGACAGTTGATGCAGTCCCAGTACTATGGCTTTGAGAGACTTGTCCATTACTTATAGCTTGTTCAGCTTCTGCCTTAAGAAACTTCTAATGAGTGCATTTAATAGTCAGGCTTTCAATTTTCTGTATTTTTCAGTTCATTAATTTGAACAGTAAGTTCATCCTTTTTGACACTAAACTGCAATCATACACTATCTGGGTGAAACACTTTACTGATAAATCCAATAAAATAATTTTCCTTAGACTTGCTATCACGCTTAAATTATATATATTACAAGAACATAGAATGCACCTACTGAGATAGAAGTTATGAATTAATAGATAGATATATACACAGTTTTATTTTTAAGATTTTCCAAACAAGCTATGTGTTTGACATTTAAGCCATTATCCCAGAGAGAGGGTTATCATTGCATTGGATTCAGGAACTTTTTAAAAGTTCACTTAACTGTTTTATCTATTCTTTTTATTTTATTTATATTGATCATCTACTTTTAGGGCTTTGATTATTCCTATACTTGCTTCAGGTCCTATCACATCTGTGGGAGTGTTTATATTGTTATCATTTGCTACTGTGGGTAATGTGGGCTGAATATCACAAATTAAGATCTATAGAAAAATAAAAATTGCTGTTTTATTTACAGTACACAAATGACAGGTTTTTTTTTTTTTTTTTTTTTTTTTTTTAGACTGGGATATACTGGAGTCAGAACCAAAACTCTGCTGGGCTGCTGCATTGCCAAACTTCCCCTGTGATCTTGGCAGGAAACCTATGCCCCATCTGTGAAACATGATTGGAAATATCAATGTTCCACAGCTTTGCTGTGAGGACAACTTTGTGCATGATGGTGACACATTTAGAAGAGATTTGGATCCAGAAAGATGTTAGACTAATATCTGATGCTTTCAGAAGATTGCAAACATAATTTTAGCAATTTGACATGAAAAACATCGCTGTATTCCAAAGTAACATCAGACAGCAAGAGGAGCAGTGCTGAATTAAGCCCCATTGGTACAATTTTCTGGCTGTCAAATATTTTGTGAAGAGCTGTGAGAGACCAGCATCCATCCACCCTTGAATGGCTTCTCATCATTCAGCCATCTACAGTTTTGGGGGTTTCTGTGTTAGAAACTGGATCTACATCTTCATTCATATTACTTTTAATGCAACAGAGGTGTGGTGGGTTCACCTCAGCTGGCTGCCAGATGCCCACCCAGCCACACTCTCCCTCCCTCTCCTCAACAGGGAAGGACAGAAAACAGGATGGAAAAGCTTTGGATGAAGATAAGGACAGGGAGATCAGTCATCAGTTACCACCATCAGCAAAAGAGAATTAGCTTGGAGAGATTGGTTTAACTTATTGCCAATTAAAAAATATATAGGAAAAAGAGAAAAAAATCAAACGAAAAATACATTTCGCTATCCCCTACATTCTTCCCAGACTCAGCCAACAACTGAATACACACAGGCACCAGCTCACTCCAACTTTGCCTGGGTAGGGAAGGGAATCAAAAGCAAAGTAAAACACATGGATTGAGATAAGAGCAGTTAATTAATGAAAAAAAAAAAGTTCTAAAAAAGCCCAACAACAATAATAATTGTAATGAAAATAAACAAAGTAACAAGGCCCGAGAGAGGCAATAAATGCACGGTTCAATTGCTCACCACCCACTGGCCAAAGTGCAGCCTGTCCCTGAGCAGCTCAAGAAAACTCCCCCCAGTTTATATACTGGGTATGACATTCTATGGTGTGGAATGCCCTTTTGGCCAGTTTATGTCAGCTTTCCTGGCCAGGCTCCCTCCCAGCTTTTGTTGCATCTCACTGGCAGAGTGTAAAACATTGCAAAGTCCTTGATTTACAGTAAAAACTACTGAGCAACAACTGTAATATCAGTGTGGTATCAATATTATTATTACACTAAATCCAAACCACAGCTCTCTAACAGCTGCTGGAAGAAAATGAAGTCTACCCCAGCAGAAACTAGGACATCACTTCACTCACAAGTCTACATCAGCCCAACTTGCCCCAAGTGGTGCAGGGAAATGGGAAGTGGGGGTTGCAGTTCTTCAAAAACCACTTCAGCAGGGGTTCTTTTTGTGGTCTTCAGTCCTCTGAGAATGGTCTACTTCAGTGTGGGCTCCTCTCCATGGGCCACAAGTTCTGCTAGAAGCCTGCTTCTCTGTGGGGTCCTGCAGGGGCTGCAGGAGGATCTCTGCTCTCCCATGGACCCCCACGGGCTGCAGGGGCACAGCTGCCTCCTGGAGCAGCTCCTGCCCCTCCTTCACTGCTCTGGGTGTCTGCAGGGTTGTTTCTGTCACCTATTCCCAGTTTTCTTTCGATCTGCTATGCAGCATTTTTCACCCTTTCTTAACTAGGTTATCACAAAAGCTCTGCTGATGTCATTATTTGGTTCAAAATCTGGGCAGTGACAGGTCCATCTTGGAGCTGGCTGGGTCTGTCTTTGTCTGACATGGCAGCAGCTTCTGCTCTCTTCCAACAGAAGGCACCCCTGCAGCTTCCCTGTTACTAAAACCTTGCATGTAAACCCAATATAACAGTTAAGAAGCTGATATTATCTTTTCTGTAGAATTAAATAAAGACAAGATTTTCTGCTTTGTTTCTCAATATTGCCATTTTTTGGTGAGCCAGTCTTGGGAAAACACTACATATACCAATAATTAACTATCAAATAATCCTATTTTTGGAGATCTTTTCCTATCAGAAACCCCAGATTTACAGACCCTCCTTGTGAGAGCAAAGTGTAAAAACTGCACCTTAGAGGAACTATTTGAACGTCACAGGGCTTGGATCGTAGGCTTTGAAAGAAGTTTGGTTTGCAGGGATTGGAACTGAATCATCTTAAATCAGAGCAGGGAATGAATCTTCAGAGGGATTCATCACATCAAGGCTTCCCTTATCACCAGAGTCAGGAGGCTTTATCTGTGCCAGCAAAGCACTGAAACCCAAGAAGCTGAGAAGTTCAAGCTGCCTGCCACACAGAAATCACTTCTCCCTCCATCTGTCATTTAAACGTAGACATCATCTTGTCTGTGCTAGCTTTGAAAGAGCCACAATTATTCCCCCAGACCACTGAGCTGCTGCAGCTTTGGGATGGTCTGGAGTCTGATCAACTCTTTTTTTCTGAGCCATTCCAACCTCTTTAGAGATAGCCTTAGAGACTGAAGTCATTATCTGTAGCAGAGAACCAAACAGGAGATTTCTCATCATAAAGTGGAAAAGAGGGTGGGTCCCTTCTTGTAGACAAATAAGAGAAGCTTCATTTTTTGAGAGAGAAAAGGATTTGATGGAGGGAAAAATGATTCAGCAAAGATGGTTTGGTTCAAGACACTGTCTTATAAAGAAGAAATTTTTCTTGATGTGTCTGCTTGCAGTACTTGGCACAGCCCCAGGGAACAGCATGATCTGTGTAGCATCTGGGAATGGTCGGAGCTGTTTACTATTTTTTCTTATAACTTTCTTACACCTTCCCACATTCTTTTCAAATAAACACACCTACTTTGTCTTGGGATCTCTAAATTTCAGGTTTTCCACTGAAAGTGAGAACTTTGAGTTGCCAATAAGTCACTCAGGAGAAAAACTGTGCATCAAGATTAGAGCAGATGGGGTCAGCACAGATAACAGTTTGAAATCGGAGAAAAGGAGAATGAGACCTTTTCCTTCTTCATCCATCCCTTTTCCCACCTATATTCTCTCTTGCTGGCTTTGGTATCTGTCTGGTTTCCACATATAAGAGATGTGAAAAAAAAAATTGACAAAAAAGTGAATAGTATTTCAGTACATTATTAAGCTGCATCAGGTACTGAAGGGATCCAACTTCATCTTTGCATCTACTCCTGGAATAGTGGCATTATGTGTCCAAAAGAACAGGAAGATATTTCCATCAGGTATGGAGAAGAAATGGATGGGATATTTCCAAATCTGTTTACCAAGGTGAGGACTAATTATGTTTTCTCACCTATATTGGTGAGAAATCTTAATAATAATCTTTCGACAAAGATTAAATTACAGGGAAATGAACAATCTCAGCTGCCAAGCTGACAACTCTACTTCAGCACAGTCTCATGTCTTTGTTTCCAAAGGCAGTTGTTGCAAATGCTTTTAATAAAGTAGTTAAATTAATTAAATTACAGAAACTCTCACTGAGAAAGAAAACTGTTTAAGTACTCTTTCTGTGAAGAAAAATACATTTAAACTGAAAACAATGCTCTGGAAAATTGTGTCTGTCACTGCACCTTGCAAGCCAAAAAAGTAGGGAAAGGCCACTGTCAGGATATGAAAGTCTTCTGCCATTTTATATTTGACATTTTATATGTGCCAAGAGTATCTGAAAGTTCTGTTTGGGGCTGGCAGACTTAGCAGGATCTATAGAGGGGGATGGTCCCTGGAGTGCCAAGTGGAGGGTGGGAAGAATGCTAAGACATTAACACCAAAATCCCAAAGTATCTGAAGTGTGCATAGGCTCTCTTTTAGAGACCTCATTCCTCATGTAGGAAATGATTACATGGAGATTTTGAGTGTTAACAAATAGCAAACATTAAAATAAGTGCAAATATTTACTAATTTATTTTTCTGGTATATTTAAGTCTACTGAAGGAGATGATAAATCTGGTATTTTTAATTGAAATCTAACACTGCACAACTCTTCCTATGTTGTTATTATTACTCTTACTACATTACACAGTATTTTTAGTAGTGGTTTCTCACAAAATTTCCCAGATGTCCTGTATAGATAATTCCCAGTATAAAATCCCAGTGCATTAAAGTAGTTATGATATATTCTCCCTTTCCAAATGCTCTGAGGACTGGGCTGTCATATTTTAAAAACCTTTGTACTCCATGCAAAATTCAAACAAAATTGTGACTTTTCAGTCTTTATAGCATGACGAATATCTTTGGAGTGAGTTAGAGGTGAGTTAGTTTTATACATAAATGCACTGACAGGATCAAAAAAGCTGTTTGAAAACTTCACACAAAACTTTTAGGATAGATAGATGATAGATAGATAGATAGATAGATGATAGATAAGAGATAGATAGATAGATAGATAGATAGATAGATGATAGATAGATTAGATAGATAGATGAGAGATAGATGGATAGATAGATAGATAGATAGATAGAAAGATAGATAGATAGATATAGATAGATAGATAGATATAGATAGATAGATAGATAGATAGATGATAGATAGATGATAGGTAGATAGATAGATAGATGATAGATAGATGGATGGATGGATGGATGGATAGATAGATAGATAGATAGATAGATAGATAAATAATGTTGTGCCACAGGTGCATTTTCCATTCATACCTTTTATAATAATTCAGGAAATTCAGTGAAGATTTTAAAACACTATTGGATATGCTATTGTGTTTAGCTATAATTGGAGTCTAAACTCCCAGAGCTGAGTGAATTTCAGCATCAAAGTTACGTTTTGTTTTGGTTTGTTTTGTTTTGTTTAGATATTATTTTTTCATTAAAGAAACACCTCCTAAAAGCAGTATCATTTTCCTTATTTTCTTCTTCCACTGGAAACCCGGAAAACAGAAATCGAAAAACCAACACCTCCTCATTTTCAGACAGTTCTGCCAGTTCCCCAAATCGTGTGCCTGACTTCCTTACACTTCCCAAGCCTGTGAGCAGCTGTGTTTTCCATCCCATTTATGTGGCCATAGCAATGCTCCCCAGTATCAGTACTGCAAACTTGTGCAGACAGAAAAGGGGGAGATGATGAATATTTATATATTTTAACAGACTCTCTGTTTTTTTTCTTTGGAAGGAAATGTGCATCAGCTGAGGTTTTTGCACTAAATATTTCCCAATTCACAATATTTTTAATGACTCTGAAAGATAATTTTCTTGCTATACTAAAACAACAAGAAACTGTAGAAAATTAGATGCAAAATGCATTTTCAAAGCTCAGAAGGGCAATTATAATCCCAGCCAAAACCATAGCTTATCTAATTTCAGTATCTTTTATTGAACTGCATGACTAGTTCCTCTGAATTGTGAAATACTGTTCAGCATTGTATTTCTCCTGAAAAAAAAAAAAAAAAAAAAAAAAAGTCCTCAATAAAAATTTTGATTTGGATGGGTTTGATTTCATCATCTTGAAACACTTCTTATTCTTCAATGAATTATAACATAGGAGAGGAAACAGAAGGGTAAGTTACATGTAAAAATCAGGATTCACACTAAAAAAATCTTATTTGCAGCTACCTGGGAAAGTGTTTTCTTAAAGCATCGACCAAACAAAAATAAGACAGTACTGAAGAGATGTTTCATAGGCAGTTTATTAAGAAAAAGGGGGAAATTAAAGGAGGTAAGGGATCTGTTATTGTGGCCTTGGCTTGCTATGTATCCAAAGGTCAGCTGAAAGTTGTAAAGAAAATCAATTTGTCACATGCTGCTCTGCATGAGTTTTTTTCTGTCGATGACCTGGAGAGAAAATGCTACACAGACAGAGCCTGGCATGCTCACAATAACAAACACAAGCATTTGACTTTTCCACCCTTCTGCAATGCCTGTCTCTCCACCCAGCTTCCCCATGTGTGTCTTACACCAGCAAGCCCTCTCGTTCAGGTACCTTGTGACAATGAAAAAAGAAATCTGCCATGAGGTGCTGAAATAAAAGGAGAAAGTGCATCACAGGATCTTAGAATGATCTGGGTTCGAAGGGGCCCGAAAGGTCATCTCATTCCAACCCCCCTGCCATGGACAGGAACACGTTTCTCTAGATCAGGTTGCTCAAAACCCTATCCAGCCTGGGCTTGAACACTTCAGGGATGAAAGCCACAGCTTCTCTGGGCAGCCTGTGCCAGGGCCTCAGCAC
>VZSR01000824.1:4788079-4879834 GCA_013398615.1 Brachypodius melanocephalos
CAGAGCTGATGCAGCCCTGCAGGTGGGCTCTCACCAGGGCAGGGCACAGGGGCAGAATCCCCTCCCTCACCTGCTGCCCACAGGGCTCTGGATGCAGCCCAGGACACCTTTGGTTTCTGGGCTGTGAGTGTACAATTGCCAGGTCATGTTGAGCTTCTTGTCCATAAAAACATCCAAATCCTTCTCCCCAGGGCTGCTCTCAATCCATTTTCCACCCAGCCTGTGTTTATGCTTGGGGTTGTCCTGCCCCATGTACAGGACCTTGGTGTATTTGAATTCCATAAAGTTCTGACTGGGTGATAAAACTCTCTGCATCTTCAAAGCACATGATGTGAATCCAGATTACTGCTTATCTGTCACTAAAATAATGTTTTCAGGTGATAGTTTGTAAGCCAAAGATAGGCAAGCATTGTGAAGCATGGATTTGTTGAGATAATGTAACTAATAAGAATTTAATATATAAATAATTTAATAAAATTTAATGCTGCCATTAGCAAGTTTCCCAGGGTCATCCCTGGGATTTCTTAATCCCTATAATGTTTATCTGGATTTTCTTTTCCCTGTGAATCTCAAGTTTGCTGTACAAACCTCAAACCTACAAACACAGCAGCTTATCCACAGCACCACATCAACTGCAGGTTGCTATCCAGTTAACATCAGGGATGTGTCTGAGCACAAGATTTTCCACATTTCTCTATTTGAATTTAAGAATGATGTTTTTTAGACTTACATGAAGCTGCTAATTTTGTGGGTTTTTTTCAAATCTCTCAAATAAGTACTGAAAAAGGATTTTTAAGAGTGACCAGCATCCCTGGTGAGCAGGTAAACCTGATACTCTGAGTGTGATATGTACCAGATGAATACAGAGCACTTGAAAGGTGCTTTAGATAATTTCTTCTACAAATAGAAAAAGATATACTTTTAGGAATAGCAAAGAATCTAAATTCCATTTAGCCTAGGAAATTGTGATTCCAGAAGAAGTCATGATGAGATCATCAGAACTGAATGGATAAAATATGAGGTAATAAACTGATCATTTGGTCAGGGGTAAAATTAATGAAGGTGAATCACTGATGGTTCCCCCACCCATGTGGATTCTCTGACACCCGGTAATGTTTTCAACCCTTTCATCAGTGGGAGTCTCCTCTCCCACCTGTTTTCATAGAAATCATCAGAGTGTGATACAACTTGAGCTATGAATTCACAAACTTTTGCTGAGGCTCTGTAACAGATTCAAAAATTTCTTGGTGAATGAAGGAAAAAGTGGAAATGCTGATGATAGAAAAACACAGATCTGGATCACCCAGCAGTTGGTTTCAAAGGGGACTGGTTATAAAGAAATATGTTTTTAGATTTCTTGGTCTTGAATCCAAAGTCAGTGCAATGCAACTGAAATTCCTATCTTCTTTATATATAAGTATAAAGAATCCCTAATTAAAATCAGTGGTCTGTTCAGTTCATAAATTTGTTGAGAAAATTATTTATCCTTCAAAATGTACACTGCTTTCCTGTTTCACATGCCAGTTTTCATTTGAGTCTTGGGAGGTTTTGGTTGTTTTTTGTTTTCTTGGGTTTTGGGTTTGTTTTTTTTTTTTTTCAGTTCAATACATTTTTTTCTATATTAAATAGAATAATTCTGTGTCATTTGACAGAGAATTGAATAATAAGAAGACATTTTGAGGAAACTTCTAGTCATTAAATGAATGTAGGGAATTATTGATAGGGAACAGATTTTTAAATTGAAACCTGGACTCTGTTAGGAGATGTCATATGGGCAGTTGCTATAAGAGCAGAGGTGTGATAACAAGAAGAAATTGCCTCTAAGGACAATAAATGTGCAAAATGAGAGAGAAGCTGATTGATGTTCTCTAGGCTGGAGGCTTTCTCAGCTGCCTCAGGGTAATGTAGACTGATCCCAGTCATAAGGGAAAAATGCAGTTGTTGTGGGTTTTTTTTGTTTTGGTTTTTGTTTGTTTGTTTTTGTTTTTGTTTTTTTTCCCATGGCAATTTGCTCTCTCCTTTGGCCACTCCCTCCTGATGGCCGCTGGGTTTTTGGGCATCCTGTTTCTGGCACAGGAACAGCCCTGGAGATGTTTCCAAGGGTGACCCTCAGCAGTGCTTACAACAATCCTTCCTGCTTTACCTAGCCCACCCTCCTTATTTTATTGTGCAAACAACTTGAAAATCTCAAGCTGTCTTATCTCTTCGTGCAGAGAAGGAATAAAGCAGAAAATTTGCCTCCTTGAGAGGTACAGTAAGGTATAGAAAAACTTCTGACACAGGCTTAGGCCAAAACTAGGTGGGAGTTTTCCATAATATTTTACTGTGACTCAGTGTGATCTCTATATGTTGATTGCAAAGACATGACACAATTTCAAAGCCCTTCTGGGTCTACTTCTTCAGCTGCCCAGTATTTTATTTTACTCTATTTTATAAATTGAAGATTTTGATCCTTTGTGTGGACAAGTTTCTTGCTTGTTTGCCTCCAGTAAGATCACATTCTTATCTCTCTGTGTGCTGCTGTGTGGTGAGATCAGGGTTAATCCACAGCCCACGCGATCTCTAGGATCCCTCTCAGTCTCCAAGTGCCCAGCTGAGTTTGCATGTATTTGTCCAAATATTGATCTTCTCCCTTTCCTGTACAATGTATTGAGGGGAAAGAATATGTGATTTATTGTTTCTTGTAATTAAACACTGATTGCTTTTGCTATGGAAATGTTCTAGATGAACAGTGTAAATAAAATATCTAAAAATAAAATATTCTTAAAAATAGGTTTGTTAATGCAGTTTGGCCAACTCATTTTTTCATGGACATTCTTTTGCCTCTGATATTGTGCTGTTCTGCCTGTGTGTCAAAGACAAGACTACACATTTTTAGAGAACAAGGTATCAGTAATCAGGACCTGTCATGCAGATCTGCTGGGAGAATTTTTCCTTTATTGTCTTTTCCCTAACAAGCTGGTGCCTAGTTCATGTCAGTGGGACTCGTTTGATGTGATATAATGAGAGATGCAGTTGTGCCAGTCCTGTGCAAAGTGAAAAACAGGTCAGAAAAGTTTACCAAAGATCATGCTAATGAGTTCAGAGCCCGAGATGCACCAAAAAATATCTCTTCTCAAACGTTGCTGTTAGACAAGCAGCTTTATTCTTCTGCCAATTTTACTGTCTCCTGCTCAACATCCACTTAATTTAAAAAAGAGTGATACCTAGATCAGTGTAGTCTCCTGTGAGTTCACCCAGATTAGTTGGAAGAGCAATACTTTTTCCCTACAGCAAAAGAAAGTGAAGGTTAGTTCTGAGTAAGGACTAGAACTCTAGGTAGGGTGGATTTTTTGATGTTTTGTTGTCTTAAAATTTGTGATCATGTAAGAGACTGGTAGTTCACAGTATTTTATAGTTCTCTGACTGAGCTTACAGCAGTACTTGTTTACACTTTAGTGGCATCCTAAGATTTCCTGTGTAGTGTTGCTAAAACCATAAAGAAAACTGAGAAAATCCCCCAAACCTCATTCAGTTTTATTATTCCTAAGAGATTTGGAAATATATGTGTGTGTGTATGTATTCAACTTTCCAATTTTGACCTTTCAGCTTACATTTAACTCAAACTTTTATTTCCACATCTCTTGTGAGTGGTAACAGACATATGGTGGTTTAGAATCAAAGTACAAATTATCAGATGTTGTAAATAAATTACTTAGTGCAAAATAACAAAATAACAAAGTCCTCAGGATAGGAACACAATTGTGCTGTGAGCAGATTAAATCTCTCCCATCCTCACCAGGCAGATCTGATCACTTAAAAAAATCAGATTGCTGTGAAAGGAGTTGTTGAGGCTCTGACCTCATATACTGGAGTAAAAGTCCATTTTTTTCACATTGTCTTACCTTGTTTTTGCACTATTAACTGATCAGCAACTGATTTATTCCACCTTTTTTTCTTCTTTGACATACAAAATGCACCAAGATTTATTATATGTCTATCTTGTCAGTATCTGCCAGGAAAATGTAATTTCTATTTTCAGATAGGAATTGAACCCCCTAACTGTAGGGTTTATCTCCTCCAATTTAGACCCTTGTACTGAAGAGTTCTCCATCCGAGTTGGTCAAGAGAATTCTCTGTATAGAAAATGAAGAGAAATGAATGTAATTCATCTTCCCTATTCTGGAACTCTTGTAAGATGAAAGAACTACCCCAGGAATGATTATTTATTTCCATTCACCATAAAAGAGAGCTCAGATATAGGTGTCTGCAAAGTGAGGAATGATGTACCCTACCTTAGCAGAGTGAGCAATCTTCCCAAAATAACATTTCTGTCCTGTGGATATTTCCAGACACAGCATTCAAACACCAAGGTAACTTCACACTAGCTCTCACTGTAGGCTGGTGCACTTTGCTCAGAACTGCTGTAATAAACTGCTGCTCAGTGCTAAAAGAAAAAAGCTGAGATCCACAGCCACACTGCAAAACGCCTTAACAGCAGCAAATTTATGCTTTCGGCATCGGTGAGGAACTAAACTACTGTGCTCAAGCCTAAAGTCTGATTGCTGCATTATTTTGTTTTGGGCATTAAGACCACAAGTGAAATATGGTAAAGGGAAATTCTCAGAGTAGCTCACCCAAGAGGCAGAAATGCATCCTTGAGACAATCCACATCTTTCTGGCTGGCCCAGCACTATGGAATAAGCTGCACATTTCACCCCAGAGTGAGAAGATGCTGGAATACCCACATCTGTGATTTGCATAACAGTACAAGAAATCCTCTTGTACACAATTTCACTTCTGAGGTGCATTTTTAGGAAAATAATCTCCAGTAGAAAGTTAACATGCTGGCATGGGCTGTTGGAAATTCATTTCTCACACCTAATGCTTACACAGACTATTTTCTAGGCACAGAAAAATATCAGTGTCTTTAAGGGAAATTTTCAGGCAATATCTTCTCTATCAATATGTTAAAAAGTAATCAAATTAAAAATGCAGCATATCCCTTACTGCTGATTGCAACCTGCCCATACTGGACAGAGAAAGAGAAAAAAAAAAAAGAGAATAACAAAATAAATTATTTATTTCTTGCTTATTTCTTGCCTTATAACACTAGTAATATTATTTATTCTTTCCTTGTTTTGATCTATAAAGGCTTGTGAAGGACACCCAGACTGAAGTTTTTCCAGGAGACTTGAGGGAAAAGAAAATCCTGTAATATCCTCCAATCATTCAGAACCTCATGCTCATTACGAACAACTTGATTATTCTAGCTCCATTACAGAAATCTGAGTATTTTAGAAGAAGGAAAAAGCCTATCATTCATTACGTTCTACATGAATAATTTTGCCTCTCCTGCAACCCATCCCTTTGGGGAGCCTTGCTTTAGGTGATCGGATTCTGTCAATGCAATGGCATCAGTGTGTCTGTGGAGGCTGAGTGCTGCTATAAATCACTGAGGAGAGGGTGCAGGCAGCACACCCTGCCACTGCAGATCCAGGAGAGCCCTGCACCACCACCAGCCAAATCCTCAGACCTCAGACATGAGTTATGGTCTAAAACAAACTTTTTTACCTGTTACTGATTTCAAGGTCAAGTGGCACTGTTGGAATTCTGGAAACTTGAATTTTGGGATTTTAGTATATAGTAATGTATGGAGCAAGATGGAGGATTTGGCATTGTCTAAGTCCTTCTTCGTTTTCTTCCTTCTTGTTCATGGGTTTGGGTGGTCTTCTGTAATTGGGTGAAAAATGTCCACATTGCAGGCCTTGGGTGGTCATTATTGGGTCAGAAATATAAATAATATAGGTGTCACCTTGTTATTGTTATTGGGTAATTAGCACTTAAATAACCTTGGAAGGAGTTGGAGGTGCTCCATTTTGCCTCATTTCTCCAACTTGCTAGTTAGAGCTCACAGTCTGTGAGTTTTTAAATAGATAAGAAATAATAAACATCGAAGTCTGAACATGAACGGAGATTCCCATGTATTAATCCTGACCTTGGTGGAGAAAAAGGAGCCAGAACCATCACATGGCACTCTCAGTTAGAGAAGAGGTTTGCTTATTATCAGCAAGCAGCCAGAACAGTGTGGTTGGTGTCCAAGGCTACAATCTCATAACACAGAGAGGACAGTTTCAACCCAGTTCCCAGGGAGAACAGCCCTGAAAGAGAAGGAATGAAGGATATGCATGTGGTTAATTCTCTCTGCTACTTGTTTTTCAATCTGTAAAGAAGCAAAGTGGTGAGAAGAGGTAAAACTTTTTCCCTTCCTTTCCCCTTTTTCTTCCCTTTCTCCTTCCTCTCGCCTTTTTTCTTTCCCCTTCCTTACCCTCCACTTCTCTTTCCTCATTAAAAAAAACCAAACAAAACCAATGTTCTTACACCTTAACCCATTGTTAGTGCTGCTACTGTGCTTGTTTTGAAGTTGCATTAAGCAAATGCTGTCACCTAATGATCTAATAACTTTGGATTCTCAGTGTTTTCCTGTTTTAATATATTCCTTAGAGTTTCTTGAAATGTATAAGGACAAGTTTGATTCCACTTTTCATCATGAAAAAATGTTCCATCAGCATTCTTTTAACTCATGAAACATAATCTGAATAACAAAAGATACATTTAAACTTTAATAATTCAATATTAGCATATCAATATTCTTATTCAGGAGGCAAATTTCTCACTCAATATTTAAACCTATTTTGGAATAATAAATTTTTTTTGGATGAGCAATTTTCACAGACAATATTGTCTAGAATATTTAGTCCAAACTGAACGTGGGTGTAGAAAAATCTTAGCTGCCAGTTTGCCAGAACTTTGGCAGCTGGAAGAAGAAACCTGACTGAACCAAGCTGCACCAGGTACAGCAATTATTGAAAGTTCTTTGTTTTTTTGTAGACTTCTGTCTTGTCCAAGCCAGCTGCTGATGAGATGAATTATTTTCTTGACTTTTTCTCAAGGCAGGATGGATTCAAAGCCGCATTGTAAATTATAGTTGTTGCAATCAATTAGAGTCTTCAAACCAAGAACAGGGGAGTTGTTTTCAGTCCCATGTTGTGAAAAAACACAGTATGTTTGGGTAATCTAGGTACAGACATGCATGTTTGTGTCAGAAATTCTGAGCCTGAAAAGCATTTTGTTCACTGACCAAGCACAAACCCAATTATGGTGAGACATTTCTTTATCCTATATTGTACTGGTGACGTATAGAAGCATTTAGTTAACGCTCTTGTAACAGCACAGAAATTTGGTCCATTGATAACAATTCTTGTCCACTACAAAAAAGTGTTTTTTCATGCCTAACAAGCTGTTGAGAACACACATCTTACATGTTAAGTGATTAAAAACATTTCCTTCTTCTAGGATCTGGTTTGTCTTACATGAGAATATTTGGCAGCAGGTTGAGGAAGGAGATCCTTCCCCTCTGCTCTGCACTGGAGAGGCCACACTGGGTGCTGTGTCCAGTGCTGAACTCCTCAGTGCAGGACATTCATGGGCATACAGGAGAGAGTCCAGGAGTGAAGGGCTCAGAAGAGGATTAAGGGGCTGCAGCCACTGATGCATAAGGAAAGGCTGAGAGAGCTGGGACTGTCACCCAGGAGAAGAGAAGGCTCAGAAAGGGTCTTTTTAATGTGTATTAATACATGAAGAAAGGGTGAAAAGAGGTCAGAGAGAGGTTCTTTGCAGTGGTACCCAGTCACAGAATCACAGGCAGTGGGTGCAACTGAAATACAGGAGATTCCTTCTGCACATAAAAAAAATCTTTTTAATGTGACAGTGACTAAGGACTGGCAGAAGCTGCTCAGAGAGGTTGTGGAGTTTCTTTGTTCAGAGAGAGTCAAAAGCCATTTGAACATGATCCTGGGCAAACAGGTCTAGGTAGCCCTGCTTTAGCAGTGTTGTCCAACAAGATTAACTCCAGCGTCCCTTCCAACCACCCTGTGATTCTGCAGTAAACTGGACTTCCAAAGATCCCAGAAGCAACTCAGCTGAAGGCCCTCTCTCTCCACCAGCTGTGATGATCTGCGTTTTTAAACACTCTCAGGAAGTGAAGTCCTTATTATCCCTGTAGCAGAATATCTCTCATCCTGCTTGAAACCTCCAAAAGGGAGAAGAAAGTTTCTATCATACAAAATGTCACATATATGCATCTAGGCATAAACCAGGATGGATCTGTTTAATGATTCATTCGCAGACTATCCCAGACTCTTTTTTGCTCTCCTGTTTAGCCATATCATGCCATTTGCAGAGTTCACCATTCACATCACCCCTCCTCTTCTCAGAGAGGTCAGCAGCCCATCTGACCTGCTGGATGAGCTTTTCCTTGGTTCTGATCTAACCCAGTTCAGTAAAAATGGGACAGGTGAGTTTAAAAATAGTTTATCTTAGCTAACTTGGGTCGTGGAAATTGAAGGAATTTTGGTAGCTACAATTCAAATACGTGGAACAAAGATCAAAAGGGACACATTGACAGGGAGGCAGTGACCAGAGGCTGTAGCAGGCTGTGATGAAAAGCTTTTCATTGGCACAGATGCACCTGAAAAATGTTTCAGTATTAGAATAACAACTCGGTAGTTAACACCTACTGCGTTTTCACCTCTTAGCAAAGCACAGAGAAATTAGAAGGAATATTGATTTGGTTTTCCTCAAAGCAGTGTTCAAATTCCACACAACCTTTGATGAAGTCCAGGACACATTCATATTAACTTCACTGCCTATATGGAAATTTGCCAATTCCAAACCTGTGAAGGTCTGATGGGGTCCATGGAGAAAAATAATGGTTAAGAGCATAAATTTCAAATGAAGAAGTTTCTAAGTTTGCTACCTGCAAATCACAAAATACTATACATAAAATTAATTTTGTGACTATAATTATCAGCAAATGAAGCAAAAAACTGATAAAGGAGAATGGGAACAAGAGCAGAGCACCGGCTTTCCCTTCAAATCCTGAAAAAAATCTGATCCATCCATATTCCTTTCCAGCGCAGAACAAAGTTCCAATCACATTTGGTATTACATCATTTCTCCATTTTAATTGTATCTTTCAGAACCTGGAATTAGGACAACAAAGTTTTAACCTTTCATTTTCCAGCAGGATAAGAGATAGGACATGTAGGCATTAATAAAGACTTCTGTAAAAAGGAGGAAGTACTAAAAAGTCCTCCTGAAAGAGGGTCCCTTGCACAGGCATTCCCCAAAGATTTGGTAAAAAATAAGAAGAAAGAAATGAAAAGACACTCTACTCAAGTTGCTGATAAGACAAACGTTCGGTTGTAATGGTAATAGCAGCTTTCCAAGGATTTCAAATCCTGGTTTTTAGAGGAGTTTCTTCAGAATCGTGGTCTCCTGATCACTCCAGATCAGGCTTGGACATTTGAGTTATATTTTCTTTCACATTTGTGGAATTTTTTCCTATTGTACTGGGTTTTAGATCTTGACAAATCAGACCAGAATTTTCTGGAATTCCTTCATAGTGTGTCACATATTCAGAGAGAATAATGAAGTTAACTGTGAATAAATTCACTGAAAAATGAAATATTTTATGAAGCGAAATATGAAAGAGTGTATTAAGGAAATCAAAAAACAATTTTACTGCTTCAAAGAAAATTGAAGTAAGATTGTACTTGTTGTGAGAAAGAAAGCATAGTTATGCACTTATTACCTATGTACCCTGGGGGCACTAAAAAGTATATTAAAAAAAGAATTATTTATTAAAAGATGTTGGATTTTGGAATAACTAAAATACCCTCAACATAATGAATCCAAACCAAAACAATAAGATTTTTAAATTCTGGTATTGAAACTAACGAGTCAAAACAGTGCAGATTACTAGAAAAAAAAGAACAATTTCGGTGATCAATAACTTGCTGTATATAAAACTTTCAAGGTCACCGTTGATGGTAAGCAAAGATTTTATAGTACACTTTAATTTAGGGTGAATGGAAGTAATGTATTCATAATACCTTTAAAACTGAAATTAACTAATGTATGAGGTTTAAATTATATTTAATAATATTTCAAACCATATTGTAGTAAAGAAATAGATAAACAGAAAAATGAAGATTATTTATTAGGAATGCATACAAAATTACTTGAAAGAATGAAACTAATGGAAAATGTGCACCAGGTTCAAGTAAGATTTTTCTATAGATGTATAAAATTTTTAAAGAGTTATCATTTCCAAACAGTTTATTTCCAGCATCGTCTTTAAAGTATCTGATTTTTCTTGACTGCAGCTGTAAACATTATGCTTCCAAAATACCCTTCTTTCTCCTTTTTCCCTTCATAAATTAAATAAACTGAGGGCTAGCTCCCAATAAATACACAGATTGATTTGGAGAGCCTGAATTAGAGGTGGCCATCTGCAATACTCTTCTGGGAGGTGAGAAAGGTGGTTTTGAGCCCTTGATATCCTTGAGGATGGATTGAATTTAGCCAACAACAGTTTTCCTGATGAACATAGCAACTTCTACTGTGTTACACTTGCCCACACAGCACTGCAAAAAAAGAAATTCTGCATTGCACTTGCCTGAGAACTTATTTTTGTTCCCTGAATGATTTTGGGAGAGACACAATTCCAGAATTCCCCTTTGGATGAGCACAGACTGGCTCAGCACGATACCTTTTGCCTCTCCTGTGTGAAACATCTTGTCCTGCTCCCTTCCAGCAGTGAACCTGTGCTTGGCCACTGTGAGTTTGGCTCCTGGAACAAAACATGCCACAGTAAAGCATTGAAATGCTCAGTGTGATAGCTCTCCATGAAACTGGGACAAAACCAGGGAACTTGGATCAAAATGTTACATAAATCATTCAATTCATTCTCCAGGATTTGTGAGTGTGCAAAGTGTGTGTCTCCATTGTACTCAATTTCATTGGAAAAAAACAATTAAAGAGAAAAAGTTGATTTGTTTTCCCTTTTCACTAAATGGGAGCAGGGTCCTACTAGTAACAGCATTTTATTAGAGACTTTGGTTTTCAAGCCAGCTGCAGAAAATGATGCAGCAGAATATGTCAGCAGGTTTTATCATCCCCGTAGCCAAATGGCACAAAAGCAAAAGAAGTAGTGAGAATGGGAAACTAGCACAGGAGAAAGTTCTAACAGCTAAAATAATCTTAAAGCTCATCAAAAAAAAAAAGATGGGAAAAACCTGGGAAAGCAGTCTCATTTTGTCAGCTTGATTTTATGGTAATTGCAGTAATAATAAAACTAATTACATCACATAACACCTCTGTGAGGCAGGTGAGAAATGCTGGCAGGGAGGTAATGTCAAGATAGCAGCTGAACGTGCATAATAGGGAAGCCAGATGAAGCTCTTCTCTGAACAGCTCCCATCCAGCCATGTTCAGAGCCCCAAAAAGGAGAAGTTAAGTGACTAGAAAAATTACTTTTCTAAAAGAGCAATCATAAGATGCTTGAAGTGATTATTGTTTGCTTGATAAAATTTTTAACTAGAAAAAGAGGCAAAGAGAGTTCTTGAACTTGTGCAGTTACCAACCGAAGTGATTGTGCTAGCAGCTCTGATTATCAGGCAGTCAAGGCCAGGCAAAGTGGCCAGGAGTGACATGAGATGATAAAAGTGTTTGCTGATGCTCAGAAAACCCCCACAGCACTTTATCCTCTTCCCTTCCTTGCTGTGTATTCCACTTACACTACAAGATGTCTGTCTGGCTTCTTATCTTCTGACAAAAGAAAAATAAAAAAAGCAAAAAAAAAGAAAATAAGAAAAGCTGACAGAACATTATTCTAGCTTTGATGGGCTATTTCCCTGCCGATTTAATGATTTAAATCACAGAATGGCCAAACAAATAGCAGCCAGTGTTAAGAGGGAAGTGTGAATATGCACCTGGAAGTCATAGAGGAACTGCTAATTTTCTGCATCAGGTAATGGCTACACAGGCTCATCTAGCAGAGCCTTCCCTGTGTGGTACTGGTGCAAAGAGGACATATTTGGAATTCCCACCACAGCTGCCAGAACTAAGCATTGTGATTGTGTTTCTCCAATGACAATACTGAGGTGCAGGGTCTGACCAAACCATTCTCTGGTGTCTTGGATTTGTCACCACACAACATGCAGATGTCAAAGGCCATGAGGTTCCAGCCAGTAGCACATTATTCTTACACAGCCCAGTGCAGTCAACACTAAATCAGTCATCCCAGTTCCTTCTGCAGCCAGCTGACAAACCTCTCCGTCACACAAATAAGTCCCCTAATTTCAGATTTTGATGGGAAAAAATCCTATCCATTAAAGTTAGGTCAGATTACTTTTGTGTGTGATGTATTAGTCTCTCACCTCTAAAACATGAAAGAAAGCACTTCCACTCACCAAGGCAATAAGAGCATTTAGTAAAAGATGGTAGAAGATCAAACAACACTCCAAAGCAACTTGTAAGTTCATTAACTGAGTGAGGCCTCACAGGCCTCAATTCCAAGCAGCAGAAATCCATTGTCCATGTTGCTAAATTCAGAGAATCGTCCCTGACATGATTTTGGCAACACTCCCAGACAATTCCTGGACACAATTTAGATGCTAGCACTCCCAATAAAGAACATGGCCAAAGCTACCTCAGCTAGAGAGTTGGACAACAAGCATGGATGCAACTGTCCCTGTGCTGCTGGGGGAATCTGTGTCAGGGATCATGGCAAGGGGAGCTTTGACACATGGGCCATTTACCTCCAGATGTCCTGAACAGAACATTTTGGAACTCTCCAGTGTAACACACACTTTCTTCACAGTGAGAAGATAAAAGCAGTGTTCTTACTCAGATGCCTTTGCTTATGGATCTTAAAGCAGCTCTATTGGGTTTACATGGCAAGATTTTGGTATTGGGGAGTTAAAAGGGTGGCTTCTGTCAGAAGACATCAAAGCTATCCTTGTGTGACAGAGCCCTCATTCCCCATCCTCCTGTACCACTTGAGAGGAGGAGGAAGAATTCAGCAGAACCTGGGATGAAGGAAGAGGTGGAGCCAAGTATTTTCAGTTTCTTTCCATCTTGCTCCATTTAATTGGCAATAAATTGGCTTCCCAAGTTGCATCTGTTTTGCCCATGAAGGTAATCGGTGAGTGATCTTATCCTTATCTCAAACCCATAACATTTATTTCCTTTTGATGGAGAGGGAATGACAGAGCAGCCTTGTGGGGACCTGGTGCTAGCCAAGGGCAATGCACTACAGCAATTTGAAAGAGAAGAAAACTGTGGGAGCTAATTTTTTTTTTTTTTTTTTTAATACTTAGCATACCAGAAGTTTCAGAAATAAGAAGTGCAATGAACTTTTACTTACAATCTGACTGAAAAAGTCAAAATGTTCAGTAGGTGAAAAATGTTAAAGAAATTGAAACCCTGGAAAGGAAGAAATATAAATGAGTAAGTCAAAACATTTTTGTTTGAAAATTAGAAAGTATTTGCTATCAATCTGGCATGCATGACAATATAAATTAATCAGAAATTCAAAATAAAGAAAGGTTTTTCTAAATACTGAGGGAGAAAAAATCCTAAGAAATATATCTAGTAACCAGAACTTCATTTTTCAAAATTTGACTGAAGATATCAGTCAAAGCATATTTTTTGCCTTGCTTCTGAATATCAGGTATTTAAGAAATCAGGAATTTAAGGAAAAAATATGGTAAATATTAATTACCAACCAACTGTTGTAAACATCAGCCTTTTATTGTATATTCTGAAAACGGAAGTATGGAACAAGAAATAATTGCAAAGGGTGATTAACAGAAATAAATCTTTACTAGGAAATGTTATTATTTGAAACACTGATCCTCATCCAAAGGAAAGGAACAAGAAAAATTCAGTTATTTTCTTCTCACTCTGAAATGAAGCCTTTATTCAACATCTCATGCATTCAAATGTAATGGCTAGGACTGCTGAAAGGAAGGCAGTTGCACTGTCCAAAAATTTCATCAAGTAGATGTGGGTAAAAGTCTCTTACTGTACCTCACTGCCATCATCAAGGAAGAAATATTCATAGGAGGTTAGTTCCTTTGCTGGAAGCTCTCTAACTTCATTGTACAGAGTTTATTTTAACCTCGTTCAAGTTAATTAGCAACTCTGTGTGATTGCCCAGTGCTTGCTGTTTTCTATTGTGGTTTTGCAGTACACCAACAACAGTTTTTTAGCAGCACTTTCTTTGTACTTCAGCAATATCAAAACATCAGAGAAAGACGTGGGAAGGAGAAAGGGATAAGTACAATATTTGTGCTTTGTGTCTCTCCAGCTCTCAGTATTGCACTGTGCTACTTGCCACCCTCATCAGTCTCTGCTCTGGATACCTTCACTGCCCACACAACTTTTGTCTTGCTCCTTTCTTGTCCATAATTGAACATAAAAAGAGAAGAAAACAAATCTTCAGTATTAAGCAGCTGAGAAACAGATGGCTTGAGTATGAGTGTGATCATCCTGAAGCAAATCATTCTGTGCTGGGTCAGCCTTAGCAATGTCTACTCCAAAAAATATTGTTTAATATGACATGAAATTTCCTGCTCCAAGATGGCTTTTCTCCTGAAAGTCAACAGGTGATTTGATAAACAAGCAACCTACAATTAAACAAATACCCTTTTTGCCATTATGAGAAAAGATCATAGAGATCATAGAGAGTGTAAACATATTGGAGTTTTATGTACACAGGTCCCAGTGAGGAGTTTCCTTTGTAAGAGGAAGGTCAGTCCTGTTGTGCCTCAGGGGAAAGCTGCTTTGCCTGACTCTGTGGTAGCATTATGAGTCTTTGTCTTCATTTTGACATGGGCATGGGTCCCATGCTTCCCCATGTTCTAGCAATCACCATCTTAGATTTCACTCAGATCACACAGACTGGACACTTGTGTGGACCACAATAGAAGAAAATCGGAAGAGAGACTGATTCCAGGAGCATCCTCATTCCCAAGACAGCACACACAGACATAGACTGATACAAAACAGGCAGCCTGCTCTCTACTTCCCTAAACAGTGGATTACAAAATGTCCCTGGGACAGGGGTGTTACTTGTCAACAAAAAAATGCAAATGCGAGCTCTGAAAAAATCAGGTTGGGTACCCAGATTCATATTGTTAAGTAGATTGCAGAAAACATCAGGAAGGGCCCAGAGGAATCATCTCTGCTTTTCTGTACAGCTGCATTCGAGAGTGATACGTTCCAACAGGGACCAGAAAAAGGCTGCTGGAGAGACCCAAAGAATACAAAATGATGGTACAGAAAGTGAGCCTTGGACAAATGTCTTTTAGCTTAACTAAGTGAATATTAGGTGGGTATTGGATCATACTCAAGAGGGTCAAGTATTAAGGTGGGAAAAGAACTACTTAAGTTAACTGTCAATGTTGGCATGAGAAGAAATGGAACACATTTAAGCTGGGTAATAGAAGAAGGACCTTAAATAATTTTCCACAAGGCATATAGGGGCCACAAGTCAATCTAGTTTTTAAATGGAATTTATGGGAGTCTGAAAAAAAAAAAAACCCAAAAAACAGTGAGGTGATTACTTACTCTAGGAAGCCACAAGATATGACAACTTCAAAAATTCTGTGCATTTCTGTCTGTTGGGTGTAAAAGAAAATGCCTATGATTTCCTTGAAAAACTTCATGAACTTCCAGGATTTCCTTTGGCAGTTGTTGTAGTGCATGCTGGAGGTTTGTTTTAGAGATGATAGCACAAATGTAAACATATTGGAGTTTTCATAGGAAACAATGAAGCTAATTTTAATGTTTCAGGCAAAGTCTCACCTGCTTTATGGAAATCTATGTCTGAACCTTACAGTCTAATAGGGGTGATGGATTAAAATTGCAGAGAAAAAATTTGTCACAGAATCCCAGATTCAAAAATACTTAAGGCTTGAAGTGACCCTGGAGGTCATCTTTTCTGACCCTCCTGCTCAAGGAGATCCACCAGGAAACAGTCACCCAGAGCTGCATCTGGATGGCTTTGGAATGTCCCTGAGAAGAAGGACCCCGCACCTCTCTGAGCAACCTGTCCCAGTGCTTAGTCACCCTCACAGTAAAAAAAATGTTTCCTGATGATCAAGGAAACTTCTGTTTCAGTTTGTGCCCTCTGTCTCCTGTCCTGCCACAGGCCACCACTGAAAGCCCAGTTTAACAAGTGTCAAGAGTTCTTAGAGCTTTATTAAAACAACTGTGAGGTAAATATTCATACAGGTTTGTGCATTCACTGTGATTAGCTAAAGCCTGTGCATGCTTCAAATTTATTTAGGAAAATTAAGAAAGAATGACTCAATTTCTTGCTTGCTTTGTTTGCAGTTTCAGACAATTCACAGACCTGGGACTCAGAGCAATCACCTTGAATCACTGATTGGATCCTGACTGATAGCTCACTGAGGCCAAGGTGGGATCTCCTGAAATCTGATAGAAGGTCTTTGCTTTTCTAAAAGAATTTATAAAATATAGGTCCTGATTTTTCTTCATACTGAATAGTGGCTACCTCTACAATTTTATTGCATTTCTACATATATACACTGAAGTTGTACAAATGTCTATAGTGTATTCTACCAATTAAAATAAACTTCTGCTTGCTTCCTATGCCTACCATCACTCAGTAAAGACTGGCTCTTCTTTGAGTGTCACTAAGGGATGAACAAATGCAGATCGATGTCAGTTTTTACTCAGGGTTGTTTAGAGGTAATGGTCTACAGCTGTGCTTGTTAGAGAGCAAGAGTTTGCATGTCAAAACCAGGAATTTTTGTGTTCCTGTCAATGTGGTATGTTTTTGTTTCCTTACTTGTCTTTAGACTTACAATCAGGTAATTTTTGCTGATGAAATATATTTATGCCCATGTCTAGCATTTTGCAGAGTTAAAAGGTTTTGTATGGAATACAGCTAATGCTTTGGGTACATTACATAACTAATATTCTTATCTGACTAAGTGGAATGCACAGGGTTTTTTCCTGTGGTTTGGTAATGATGATAATGATCTGTATTTTATGTGATGCCACACAGACAGCTATCATTAAAATAATGTTGTAAGCCATGCTCAAAGCTGGATTTGTACTCTGCATCTAGAGTTGGTGAACTGCTGTACCCTATGGCATTTGCAAATAATAAAATTTGGAAATAATCTGATCTTACTTCTACCATAAATATAATTAAAAAAACTTTAATTTTTTTTAAAAAATAGACTGCAATGTAAATGACACTGCTCAAATAGATTCTAGCATTGTAATGAAATAGTGACCACTGTGATTAAGTCCTACCACTTGGGAGGTAGTAATTTTTGATTTTACCAAAACACCAGTTTCCTTTTCATATCAGTCATCTACATTTCTCGTATCTGACAGAAAAACAAAAGCTTATTCACTGGAACTTCTTTCTGGTCTAAAGCTTGGAGTAAGGAAAATAGGTAGTGTGCTACATGCAGAATGAAAAGTCATATGAAAAAGGAATCAAAAGCTTTTGGTTTTGTCAAAAAGTCAAGATCACCTTGATTTCCTATTAGCTTTGGTAGATGTTAGAGGAGTCAGGCATTAAGGGAGGGAAGGTGGGACTGGGGAAATGAGGAAGGAGGGGGACTGTTTTAATGTTTGTTTTTGTTTCTCACCATAAACTCTACTTTAATTGGCAGAAAATTGCATTAAATTCCCCCAGGTTGGTTCTATTTTTCTCGTGGTAGCTGGTAAGTGATCTCCTTGCCCTTTCTCTACCCATGAAGTTTTTCATCTTATTGTCTCCCCTTACAACTGATGGAGAGCAAGAACGGATGTGAGTTCAGCATATAATGTTAGTTTAAGATTGAAATAAGAATAAGCAGACAAAGGGGAAAAAATGGGGAAATATGGCTGTAGTTTGTCTGTCTGTTTATTTGAATTTTAAGCTGTTGAATTTCCCAGGGAGCTGTTAGAGTCTAGTCAAGAAAAGGAGCAGTAAATGCTTGAATGTGCATGGTATGTGCTTTGTATTGTAACTGTTCCCAGCAAATTTGGAATATATTTTATCCCTTATGTCATACCAAGGAGTCTATCCAGCATATTTCACCTTCCAGAGCAGGAGACAATAGAAAGTCACAGAAGAGAATTCTGGGTAGAGGACTAAGTTGCTGACAAAGGGCAAAGTTTAAATAAAGCATGTTCAGTGGAGTTGAATCAATACTTTATTTGTTAAGGAGAAGTAAAAGTACAAAAAAGCTTGTACAACTAGGCATAAAAAAGTAAGAAATCAATTCTAGTTAATTCAAAATGCTTGAAGAGTCACCTATGCCATTATGTATGAATAATTCAGGAACAGAAATTTATTGCAGACACATATTGTTTGGTTTGGATTTAGTTTTGCCCCTTGTTTGACCTGAATCCTGTAAAGAATGATATTCAACTAATTGAAATAACATTTTGCAAGTGAGGCAATACCTTAGGGATATTTCAAGACCAGTTGTGAAATAAAATTTGAAAGATTAAATATCTGATAAATTTTATATAAATAATGTTATTTTACAGTGTGTTAAACATTGTACGTGAATGTCTTTACGTGCAAGATGTGTTTGCCTGTTGAAAACAGATCAGATTTCTTCTCCTCTTTCTCTCTCTCAGTCTCTTTTTATTTCTCCCTATAGCAGTGTCATTCTTTCCTCCCTCCTCACTCTGTCCCCTGGTCCCCCCCAAGTGTTTGAACATGTTTGGAAATATTTATCACCCTCCACTTTGTATTCATAAGAGAATTTTTTGCAAGACATTATTGAGAATAACTGAAATAAATCACAAGGGTACAAGATGCTTTCAGATTGAATCAGCACAAGCATATTACTCATGTCCTGAGATACAACAGAAATATCTGAAACCATAAAAGATATAGGTTTACTATATAAGTTTTCACATGACTGTGCAGTCACAACAGTGAGCTCTCAAAAAACAAACAATGTGGAATCCAAATGTGTTTCATTACTGACTTTTATCTGTATTATACTAGCATTTATTTTCTCTGGAGCAGGTCTATATCTGTGAGCATCCAAAAATTTTGAAAGTATAGATGTGTACAAAAATCAAAACAGCAACCTCAGTGACAAAAGGTTATTGTCACTGGTTCAGGCTTATGTTCAAATCCAATGTCAGTTCTGGGCTTAGAAACCAGTCAAAGGAAAAAATTGTGTAGCTTTCTCACTAAGGTAAATACCTGCCCTCAAACAGGAAATTAAAATCATTCACACACAGCAGGATCTTGTTCATTGAATAGAATATGTTCAATGTATTGAAATTATTCAAATACAGGTTTTTGAAGATGCCTGCTGTAACTCATACGAAACTAAGTGCCACCCAACATCAGTGCCTCCATTGACAGCAGCCACTTCGTATGCATCCTGTGGCCAAGGTCTGAGAAGTCCAGATGATTGATTTGAGGTTTAAGACTTGATGCCCTAATTCTCACCAGAGTCTCATCCTTGGTACACAGAACACACAGAACTCCCTAGAACCTCTCTGGTGGGTCTGAGTATTCCTTGTACATCTTCATTCCCATGTGCACTCTTTCCAAAACAGCTTAGGCACTCTGTTGCAATTTGGGCTCCAGCAGAGGAATCCAAATCAGAATATCAACTCTGATTAGATATTGCTAGAAATGAACTAAGGAAAAAATGAGCAGAGGAATTGGCAATACTTGTGCTTTGTAGAGCGGTCTTCTGGCAAGAGCACAAGCACAGAGTGTGACCCTGTTCAGTTTAGGGACTGCAACCCACATCAACAGAGATCTCTATGGTCATGAAGGTGAAGGTCACGTAGAGGAACAGCAAAAAGTAAGAGAAACGAGATTTAATATATCTTGACAGATGGATTCCCCATTCAGTCAAAAATTAAGCTTTTTCAGGAGCCTAAAGCTCACTGCTCCTTGCACACTAACCTAACAATGGTGTTTGGGAGTATTTTTGGTTGGTTGGTTTGGGGCTGGTTGGTTTGTTTGTTTGATTGTTTTTCCCTCCCTCACATCAAATGCATAAACAGCACAAATTTGAATTCAAGCCCACAGGTATTCAAGATGGGTGAAAAATAGGTTTTCTTTTCTGGGGACCTGTGTCCTAACCAGTGGGGTATTGTCAAGATATTTCTTTTCAAATCATTATGTTCAATATGCTCAGCTTCCACAAAATCTCTTTTGAGATGTCTTGAATTCATTATATATTCAGAATACAGACTCCATATCTTCGGAAATTCAACAGTAGATTAAATACTTTAAATATGGTAATCACAACTTTTTTCTCAAACCAGGTCTTTTCTGAAGACCTAGGATTTCCTTAGCTCTGGAAGAACTTCAAGGTAGAGCAAGCAGGGACAAAGTAGCCCCAGTTCCAGCAGTGATATGGGATAATAGTCTGTTTGTTAATCCTGAGGTCAAGAGATACGAGAGGCTTGTGTCAGTTCAGCTATAATCTCTTACCCTACAAAAGAGGGAGGTAGTATCTGACCAGCCTTTTGAAAATGATCTCTCATCTGTGTTGACTTCTGGACAAGTCCAATAAAACCCCACTATAGCAACACCATGACAGAAACCAGCCTAGCAAATTAGTGGTGTTGACAATCACACCCTGTCTGCCCTCTGGAACATACATTTTATTAATATAATCATAACCATTGAGCTTTAACATTAATTTCAACACAGAAACAAAGTTTCTACCCCAAAAATAAATACTTAGCAGCACTTTATTGCAACTTCATTAAAAGTGGTATCTAAGCCAGCAAGTTAAGTTTTGTTCACTGAGGACATTGAGGGCCCTGCTTGTCTAAGAATCATCACAATATCAAGATCTGAGAAAAGTATTTCATCTTCCATCATTATCATAATACAATAGACTCCAGCAAACCAGAACCAGAGTTTTCACATGCACCTTTCAGATATAATGGCAAATAGCAGAGTTCAGAACTGACAGTGTAAGAAAAATCAAAGAAACTGGGAAAAAAATTTTTAAAAACCCAACCAATTGCAATTATACCAAACACTTTTTATTTAGGTATGCTTCATTTTCCTCTGGGTAAATTATTCAGTGATTAATAGTCTAAAGAAAATTGTGTAATTTATCACTTATAAAACAATTCTTGAAAAGCAGTGTCTTGTTTTTATATTCTGTGGGAAGCCCAGTGTACCAGAAACAACCCTTTTGAGAACACATAAGCAACTCATATCTAATTTTGTTAACAGAAGTAAAATGCAGAACAATAATCTCAGTGGAGACTTTGTGAGCTCTGCTAACTCCTGATGCCATTCATGCAAGTCATTAAAGCAATTTTAATCCAGAGGGAGCAAGCAGTGTGAGAACATGCAGCAATTGAGAAAGAGAAGGAAAACCAGTTTTACCACAAATTGGTTAGCATTTCTTCATTGTATCAGTTGTCTTAGCATAATAATTTGCCAATTTAGTCCATGTACATGGTAAATTCTGTGTTGGAATAATTGCTGCCCTTTTTCTTTTACTATTTTAATGCTGTCATTAGAGAAAGAAATCCAGCATAGGAGAGACTACTTTCAATTGTAATACTTCTTAAGAATCATTATACATGTATTTACTTAACCAGCACTTTCGTTTGAATTATCTATACAATGTTCAGGGTATTTTAAGGTGCAAATGCGAAACTTTTTTTTAACCCAATTTATTTGTAATTGTTAAATTTTGTGTCTTAAAAAAATGCTTTTGAATCTACAGATGTTTGCTCAGAAAAAGAATAAGACTGGTTCTCTCAGGGGAAAAAGTGTTCTGATGCAGTGTGTTGATACAAGCAAGGTTAAGCACAAAGGCCATATAAGTTTTGGCACATAACTGAACTAGCTAATTTAGAGATATAACTGCCCTACACTCATTAATATAAAGGAGAGAGACAGGAAATCAATGCAGAAACATAGGTCATTCCAGAGGTTATTTAGATTTTTGGGTGGGTAGCATCAATCTCTTTTTTGATAAATTCTGGATGAAGCCTGAGCTTGCTCTCCTACACAATTTGGTTGGGTGCTCAAAGTTCAATGAAGAGGATGTTGGAATGGCCACTACTGAAATAAAAGGAGAAGCTCCTGCTGATTTCAGCCAAAATCAGGATTAAGCCATAGATAAAGGTTCCTGCCTTGAACAGAACCAGATGGCAGCATTTATCTTAGCATTGCTCTGGGGAAAAGACTATGTTGACCTTGCTTAAGGAGACACTGTTATGATGAGCTGTTAATAAACAAATTAGGTGTTTAGATACTTCTTTCATGGGAGTTTTGTTTTGGTTTGGTTTGTTTGTTGTGCCCTCCATGATTCAAGGACATTTCCAGGCCTGGAGCGATTGCAAACACTGTGAATGCTTGAGCCTCCTCTCCATTCCTTCTTAGGACATTTGAACTTCCATAATTTTCTGATAGGTGTCCTGCTCAGCAGCTCTAGTTCTTTATGCTTGACCTGTTCTTTAGAACTGGTTGCTTCTTTTAATTTTGTTCCCCTCCCCCACTTGCTGTAAATATCATTATTGAGTATTTCATATTCAATCCCTTTTGACCAGCATATACCCTTTTCTATTTTGGGGACAACACATTCACCTATAATTTTATCAGTGCAGTCAAATTAATAAAAATGTTAATAAAAATAAAACTCAGGTGAGGTTTGAAATCCAATAATAACAACGAGCACTATTTTATTAGCTCAGAAATACAGGTAACCATGGGAAATTAGAGATATTATCTTACTGACCAGATAACACCCTTATTTTGTACAATGAAGTATATATATTATGCATTCACTGCATGCCAAATGTCTGGATAAAAGAGTATAAATTAGAGTTTGACTGTACCTGCTCTCTCTTCTGGTCAGGAATTTCTCTGCAAAGATGATACTTATGGATCTGTAGTTATGAAGACTACTTCTCACCACCTGATAAGCTGCTGTCAGGTATGACTCCTCCTGAGAATATCTGTGAGGATAGACAGAGAATACTAATACTGCTCTGAGGCATCTGAAACTGAGATTAGTCATTCTCTGCCTGTTACCCAGCGTGTGCCCTGGGAACTTTCTATAACCCCTCTGATTTTGGCTTCACTAATAAATTAAATAACATCTGAAATTATGCTCTGATACCATAATATGACTGTTAAATGCTTTTTTTTTTTTCAAAATTTATTGCTAAGCAGTTAGAATTATCTCTTTCTTGAAGGATCATCATTGTCTCACACAGGTTTTGGTCACGCCTCTGATATCATCCTAGTCAGGAACCATTCCCAATAAACAGTCTGGGAGTGGTGACTTGGGTTTGAAAGCTGAGGGTCCAACAGCACAGCTGTGGGCTTTTCCATGTCTATGGCTCTCGGTGCCTGGGAAAATTTCCCAGAGGTATTTACTAGATTCTGTCAGACATACTCTTTAACTAGCTGGGGAAGACAGATTTGAAAAATATGTGATGGGTTTTTGGGCCAGTTGTTACTTGCAGCATCCCAGAAGCCAGCCTACCTTCATACCTTCAAAGAGTAAGAGCAGCTTCTGAAATCCTGAAGACGGACTTCTTCCCAGAAATCTAATTCATCCTAAAGCTCAAATTCTAGGCAAGAAAGGAGGGCTGTGTTCTGACTGTTTGTCACTAGAAATTCATCAGAACTTCTATAATGACGTCCTTTTCTGGAGCCTCTGGACCTTCAAAACTTGTCTATCTTCCTAGACTGGACTATTTTAAAAAGTGTTTCAGTTGCGTCATTTTTGTTTGGTTGTTTATTGGTTTTTGGTTGGTTGGTTGGTTTTGTGTGTGTGTGTGTGTGTGTGTGTGTTTGTTTTTAATTTGTTTTAAAACATTTTCTGTATTCTACCTCACACTTCACAAGATCCCAGAATGGGTCAGGTTGGAAAGGACCACAGTGAGTCGTCTGGTCCAGTTTCCCTGTTTAAACAGAGTTATCCAAGAGCCCAGGCACAGGATTGCACCCATAGATGGTTCTTCAATATCCCCAGTAGGGCAGACTCCACACCTTCTCTGGACAACCTGTTCAGTGCTTGGTCAGGGCACAATGAAGGAGTTCTTCCTCATATTCAGGTGGAACCTCTTGTGCATCAGTTTCTGCTTGTTGCCTCTTGTCTTATACTTGAGGCATTCAGGGTTTCTGTACAAAATACATTCTTCAAGCTGTTTTGCCCAGTTTCAATAGAGTCCTTATAAGCTGAAGATCACAACCACTGACTGTAACACCTCATGTTTTTACTATCTTACTGTGGTGGGTTGATCTTGGCTGGACACCAGGTGCACACCAAGCTGCTCTATCACTCCCCTTTCTCAGATGGTCAGAGGAGAGAAAATACAATGGAAAATTACACATAGACTGAGATAAAGTATTTTACTGAAGCAAAAACAAAAGGTTACACAGAGACAAGAGAAGAAGAAAAAGAAAAAAAACGGGGCTAATTGCCACCAGCAAGTGATGTTCAGCTACTTCCAGGGAAGCAGGGCCTCAGCACATGTAGGTTTGGCTCCAGAAGGCAAATATTGTAAATAACAAATGCCCCCATTTCCTGCTCCTTTCCTTACCTTTTGTATCTGAGCTGCCACTCTATGGTATAGAATATCCCTTAAGTTAATTTGGGTCAGCTGGCCTGGTTGTGTCCCCTCCCAGGATCTTGTCCACACCCAGCCTACTGATGGAAGGAATGCTGAGAGACATCACTGCAATGGAAAATGAATTCCAGCTCAGCCAGACACAAGGAGATAGACCAAAGTGCATATGTACACACACAGAGGCACACAGATAAACTTCCTTTTGAAGCAGCTACTCTGACCTAGCCTGCAGATCAGAAAGTTTTCATTACGATGTTGTTTCTCCAATAAGGAAAGAAGGTGTAAAGAAATAGTTCTTCCATGTGTTAGTTACATTTGTTCATAATGATATATATAAATATCATATTAAAGAAACTCCATTTTTTATTACAGTTACATGTTGTTATCTGCAAAATCTTCCTCTGTAAGTACCGTAGGTTCTCAGAAGCAGACCCTCCTCTCCAAAGTGTTTCTGCTCTGAAAACTGGGACCTCTTCACTCTGTTTTCTTACCTGCATGATAATGATGAATGGAGGATCACCAGCAGGCTCCCTGGCTCCATGAGTTGGAATCCTGTGAGATCTGTCACAGGGAAATGTCAGCAAGGAGGCAAATACCTCCATTCTCTAGTTGTGTGGGCAAAGGGCATGAAGAAACATTGTCCTCCAAAACTGATATGCTGTTAATATTTGAAAGGAATATCCGGGTTTGCCATCTGTCATGACCCTGCACTCAGGTTTAGATAACTGAACAGTGACTCCACAGTCTGCTGGGAAAGAAAGGTTGTATTTTTCTCCTTTTTTTTTTTTGGTAATATACATAGACCAAAGATGCATTTTTTGTAATTTCTTCCTCAAATCCCCAATATTTGTCTCTTTTAGGAAGAAATTGCATAGTTGTCTTACTGACCTTCTCTGCCTCTTTTAACCCTCTTCTGTATCTGTCTCCGTGACTCAGTGGAGCCTGGTCCTGCACACAGCTGCAGACACTGCTCCCCCTTGGAGCACTCCCTCGTTCCATGCAGCTACAGCTGAGCACTGGCTGGCAATGTCCATGGGCTTCTCATCTGTTCTTCCCATGTGCCACACACAGGGAGGCACACAGCAAGACCCAGCAGCTGCTTAGACACAAATATGACATCCATGGCACAGTTAGAACAGAAATAAGGGGTAGCCACAGGTTCACTGTGGTGCCCAAGCTTTATAGAGCTGGTTTAGTGTGTGTCTAGTTTAGTGTTTTCTCTGTGGAGAGGTGGAAGTGAAATTAAAACAAAACAAAAACAACAACAGCACAGAAAAAAAAAAACAAAGCAGGAAAAAAAGGAAAAATAATAATTAAAAAACAAAACAAAACAAAAAACCCCCAACAAAACAACAAAACAAACAAACAAAAAACAAAACAAAACAAAAAAAACCAAACCAACCCACCACCAAAAAAACTAAACCAAGCAAAGAAAATAAAGGAAACCCCTAAAGCATAGGTTAATTGAAGGTTTAAAGCACATGCTGCAAAATGTAGATAATTGTCTTTGCTCTTTGAAACAGCTCACATGGGTGCTAATTGGCCCATTGAATTTACACTGTCTCTGAGGGTTGAATTTCTCGGCTATTATGGGCTATAGGCTCACAGTCCAGCTACTCCATTGCATACAGATCAGGGAAAAATGATTTGGCAGCTACTCAGGGTCCTACTTGGACAATAACACCAGTGTTTCTTCCTCAGTGTTCTTGGGTTCTGCCTTTGCTCAGAGAAGAAACAGTTTTTATACAGATAGTCTTAATCCCCATCCCTGTTGTGATGAGCACTGCCAAGCAAGGTCTTCCTTCCTTCCTTCCTTCCTTCCTTCCTTCCTTCCTTCCTTCCTTCCTTCCTTCCTTCCTTCCTTCCTTCCTTCCTTCCTTCCGCACGTTCCTTCCCTCCACACATTCCTTCTTTCCTTCTTTCTTTCTTTCTTTCCTTCCCTTCCCTTCCCTTTCTTTCCTTCTTTCCTTCCCTTTCTTTCCTTCCTGCCCTTCCTTCCCTTTCTTTCCTTCTTTCCTTCCCTTTCTTTCCTTCTTTTTCTTTCCTTCTTTTTTCCTTTTTTCCTTTCTTTCCTTCTTTCTTTCCTTCTTTTTTCTTTCTTTCTTTCTTTCTTTCTTTCTTTCTTTCTTTCTTTCTTTCTTTCTTTCTTTCTTTCTTTCTTTCTTTCTTTCTTTCTTTCTTTCTTTCTTTCTTTCTTTCTTTCTTTCTTTCTTTCTTTCTTTCTTTCTTTCTTTCTTTCTTTTCTTTCTTTCTTTTTCTTTTCTTTCTTTTCTTTCTTTCTTTTTCTTTTCTTTCTTTTCTTTCTTCATTTTCTTTCTTTCTTTCTTCATTTTCCTTCTTCATTTTCTTTCCTCCTTGCAGTCAAAAATGGCACTTCTTTGACTCAAACATAATCTCCCTTGTATAGCTGTAGAGTTTGTATTATTACCTTCCTGAGAGCAGAATATTCACGTATGGCACTGGCAAAGTATTCCTGATATGAATGCAGGTAAACAGCACTGACTAAAGAAACTGTGCCAGTCACAGAAGGACTTGGCCTCTTTACCTAAGGAGCTTCTGCCAGCTCACATTTGCCAGTCAGATGTCAGCCCTATTGGCACTCTTACTGCTGAGGCTGTGCCAACAGAACTCAATAAAAAGAAGCCTTTTTGGAAGCCAAACCATTCTGTGATTGACAGGAAGGGATATTGGCTATTTTCATGCCAGGGCAACTGCATGGCCACTCAAAGTGCATCTGCACACAAACTACATCTACCTGTGGGACAGACCTCAGGCTGTAACATTCTGGTTCTGGCAAAAAAAAGGGTTGTGTGAAAAGGTGTGAATAGAAATCCAGGTCTCCTGCTGCCCCACAGCTCTCCCTTAAGCACAAGTACATGCTCCTGGAGGGTTAAAGAATCTGTTTCTGAAAGTGGCTCTGTGGCACAGCAGTGTGATATAACACAGGACCATTCCTCCCTGTCCTACCCTCCTACTTTTATATCCAGTTTTTAGGCTGCAGCACACGTCTGCATGCCTGGCCCAGCTCCGTGCTGCTCATTAGCTCACAAGTGTTGCATTATTTCTCTGTCAAGAGTTTTGTTTGTTTTCCAGTTGTCATGCACAGATTCCTCCGGGAAATCAGAGAATACAGGTGGACTTCCTTATTACTGCTTTGTTGTCATTATGGTAATCTCTAAAAAAAGAACAAACCTGCAAAATAAAGCAGACAAAGGGCCCACAACATTCTTGTCAGAAGGAAGGTGCCTCTTTTGACTCTCTTTGAGAAATGATTGGTGTGCGTAAAAAAAAAATATACTAGGTACTTTATCTAACTGTCAATTTATTCAGCTCCTAACAAGCAGAAATGGGCTTGGGGAACTGGAAATGTGTACAAAGAGATAAAAGATATGACAATGTTAATCTTAAGCATTAAGTGTTGAACTTTCCACAGAAAACCTTGTGGTACATGATGATATTTTTCCCAAGTGATGGTCTTGAGACAGATGTGTTATATTTTTGTTATTCCTAGCGTCTTAGAGTTCTAGCCTGAGAAAAGCTTCACTAATCTCTTGAAACAGGAGGAGCTGGTTGCTGTCACAGGCAAAAAAGGTGGGAAAGGACTCTTTGTGTTAGAGTTATGTGAAAGCTAGAGATTAAATAATGTGCTGTGGGTCAGTTGGAGTTTACATCTATATTTGTGAGTTAGTAGCATTAGAGCATGGGCTTGAATATTTTCTGTGATGACCCATATCACTTGCTGTTGTGATCTCTGACATGGTTGCAGCCAAGACACACTATTCTGCTGGGCAGAGTCTACAGGGCAGCAAGAACCCCCATGGAATGAGGCTATCACCTGGTTTGGGGAGAAACAGCGATGACCTTTTGTGTTGCCAGTTGTGCTGTTTCACTCCAGCTCAGAAATACAGCTTGTTTTTTATTTAGATTATTGGACAAAGAGTGGCGTGATATCTGCTGAAACTCAAACTTCAACCTCATATGCAAGCAGGAGATGTGTGCCTGTAAAAGCATCCTTTATTTCTTTATGAGCAGTTTTCCTTCCAAACATAAGTACTAATTGCAGCCGTACCTTTTCATGCTCTCCTGCATTAGCAAAGGGAGATAGCAACTTGTAAATAAATCCACATGTGTAGGAGCATTTAATTAGATGGGACTAGATGAATTCTAGAAGGCTTAAGCTGGATACCATCAGTAGAATGCAGGGAATTTACTTGCTCTCTCATGAGACATGTTTATGGTTGGATATTCATAGCAATCATTAGCATTGTTAAGTGTTGCTTCATTTTCTATGAACCTTTTACAGCATGTTTTCTTATTTCCCCCCCTTGTTTGCCTGCTTGAAAAGCTGCAGAGAAATCTCTGTAGGGAAAAAGCACGATAGCTGTTATTTCAAATACCTGCAAATTGTTTTCTTTGTGATCATAAATACTCGCATTCTCAGAAACAAAATAACAGTTTCAATTCCTGTCCCATCTGTGTCATCCATGTGTCATTTGTGTCCATGACTGCCTGGGCTGTGCTGGAAGGCTGACAGGGAAGGACATGTACTGTCCTTAGCTGCACAAAATTGGCTAAATGTTTGGACATACATTCTTCAGGAAAGAAGACTTTTAACAATATGTGTGAACAGAATCTCTAATGTATTTTTAAAACTGTTTTGGAGCAAAATTTTGGCTGCCCAAATGAAAATCCTTGGTTGTCATTTGGAAAATAATCTTTTGCAGACCTTGTGCTTTGTCTATGCCACCAAAAGTTTTATTTGTGTAAAACAATTTCTGTTCAAACATTTTCACATGATGGGGAGAAAGAGGACAGACAGGTGTCTAAAAAAGAGCAGAGGTGGGTGAATAAGGGATTATGTGGTACGCTGAAGCAGAATTCCTGCTGAATTCCTCTTTCCATATGTGATCTGATGTGCCCAGCCCAGCACACACCTAATTCACCATTATTGAATATCTTAAGCATTGTGCAAAACACAGATTAACAACTTGAACTGCTTGGCTGCGTGCTTCTGCAAGAGCAACTTCTCTAGATCATTCTCAAGGATGTGACCTGTGTCTATTTATGTGGATTCTGCAGCAGGAGTCTCCCAGCAGAGCTTGGACCAACCAGGTGACTCACCAAGGATGTTAATCAGCACTGAATTAAACTGGTAGAGGGAATTCTGTGGGACTGACAGAAGTTCTCACACTGGAAAAGTCCCGTAGAAATAAGTGAAATGAGCTGCTGTGAAGCCACCTAAGAGTTCAGCCCATTACTTTGTTTTAGGTGGATGTGCTGTGTCATTTGGGCCACTGATGAGATGGGGACTTTCTGGACCAGTCTTAGGGGATCTTAACAAATTATGTTTACACAGAACAGCCCAGATGCATAACTATCTTACAAATATAAATTTGAATTTGATCCTTGTTTCACTTTTAGAACTTAAAGTCTATAGTTCTTACCTCAGCCTTAATGTTACTATGTGTCCTGACAATTTTAACCTACATTTTGCAGATTTTTTAACGTTACCTTTGAATTCAGTCTTACAAATGATGAAGCATCCTCTGGGTCTACTCATTCACTTCATCAATGATTATTTGCTCTATTTCAAAGATCAGCCACTGAATTTGTAATTTTTAGCAGCCAGCTGTTCAAGTTTTCATACCAGTAGGTGATTTGAAGAACTCAGTTAAGCAATTTTACATCCATCATAAGGCTTGAAAACACTGTCGTGGTTCCTCATTATACTTGACCTATAAAGGGGGTTTTGTTGGGTTTGGATGGTCTGTCAGGTTTGTTGGGGTTATAGGTATGTGTGTCTGAATTTCATAGGATCATAGGTGAGCTCTTTGACTTCTTTTATGTTGCTTCATTAATTCATCTGAATGATCCTTTAAGAGACAGATCAATGTGTTTCAAGATTGGAAATTTCAGCAAAAATTTATGAAAACTTATGAAGACAAAAAATAATCCCACAAAACAATGAAAGTCTGCTTTCACATAATGAATAAATAAGTGTCTGAATAATTTATTCAGCAAACCCTTGTATTGAATTCTTACCCACAGTGAAAGGCATGTGGCCAGTTTTAGCACTTGCCTATCTGTATCTTTTAAGGCTTAAGCCAATAAACATCACAATCCGTAAAATATCCTGAAAACACTTCCTTATTTGAGCATATACAGATTTTTTTTCTGATTTAAGAAATATGATGTATTCAAAATCATGTATTCCTCCCACATCTCTGGTTGGAAATAACATGACCTGTTTCTTCAAAAATGTTGGCCCAGTAATCTACTATTCTTGTAATAATCCAACATGAAAGAACATAAGTTATTCTCTATTATCCATTTTACAAGATGCAGAGAGATGTTTGCAGATTGCACTTGGGATGGGAGAATGTATCATGTAAAGAACAGCAGCTGGTGATATTTATGTCTAGTAGAGAACAATGTATGCTCTTACCTAAATTACCTCCAACTTTTATTTTGGCTTTGTGCCATGCCACATCTAAAAGATAATCAATGGGCTGACTCAATATTAATAATGCAATTCACAAGACAAATCTATTTGTGATTGAGCTGAATCTTGGAGGAAAATGTCTCAGGTAAAACTAGGAATCCTAGGTTTACCTACTCAAAGATATGTATATAAATATATAAGTTTAGACCAGTCAAAGAATAAGGCTGAGAGCAATAACTTTCCAGTTCTAATACTTCAAATGCTTGAGGAATAAGGGAAAGAATACGAGTGGCATTGTATACAGAGAGTGTTATCCTTTCTGCTGAGTGTGTATGAGCCCATGTGAGCTTTTGTGTGTGACGGATGTCCCTGTTATTTGCTGCTTTGTGGTTGTGTACACAAGCCAACAAAGCAACCTGTTTGAAACAAAGGGTGATGTTCCTTCCTTTCCATCACTGCTCGCTGTGATTTCTGAGCATTATTTCCAAACAAAAACAAAATAAAGCATCCTGTCAAACTTCCCTACAACTTTCTAAGTTACCTTGGGGTCTGTCTTGGAAACCTTTGAGGCTGATTGTAGTGAATCACTTTAACTGCCAGCTTAGCCACAGAGGAGACAGAGCTGTCATCGCATGAATGAGAGCTCTGCAACACAATATTGTCTGGAGTTTACACTGACATGGCTGAACAAAATTGCATAAGCCAAATTTCTAGTTTAAGGTGCACCTTTAAAGATTTTGCTTTTGAAATATGTGCTTAGAAAGTTTTCCAGCCTCGTGATGAACTGCTAATAAGGTGGGAAGACAATAAATTAAATGAACTACTAATACGCTGCCAAATATCACTATTCACAGATGACTGCTACAATTATTGCCAGGTAGTTTGGCACAGCTCCAAGGCTCCTAATGTATAGTATAGGGCAGTCAAACAAATGAGCAGCTCCTTGGTTCTGTGCTGCTGTAAGCACTGCCAGCTTTGCACTTGCTAAAAATACGATATCGTCCTCAGGTAGAAAATAAACCTCACTTCTGAAACGTCTCAGCTCTGAGCAGTATCTCTATCATGGGGAAAACATCTGGAATTACTTATTTCCAGGTGACAGTGATGCATTGGTTTTAGCACTATGGACAAATGCAAATCTTATTCTGACCATTTTAATTGTTCTTTGCTATTATTGCTATTTTTAAAAAGGTTTTGTCTTAATTGTGCTTGTTACTTGGTGGCATCAAAGGGAAGTGAGGACTGTATTTATTCCCGTTTGAACAAGAGGATAATTTCCCCAGATCTTGATTTCAAGTTTGAAGAAAGTTTTCATGTTCATTTCAGGTGAGGAAATGGGAGAAAGTAAGGGGCAGGAGATGGAGTTGTGATCTGAGAGGAAAAACAATCAATTGTACACGTGAAAGAGAGTGTGAGCTCACATCAGACACCTTTTTGCCACTTTACCAGGATCAGATGAGCCCCAGTTACATTTCCAAGGGTGAACTTTCTGTAAAGGAACTGAACTACTGTAATTGCCTGCAGCTCAGGCAGTCTGCAGTAAGCTGAGACTCAGGACCCTGATGCAGATTTCTTACACACACGTTGAAAAGTCCGAGTCCAGACTCCTGCTGCTGTCAGGTCACAGCCCTATCAGAGTCACAGAATTCACAGAATTCACAGAATTCACAAAATTCACAGAATGACTGGTTTGGAAGAGACCTCCAAGATCATTGAGTCCAACCCAGCCTGAACACCTCAACTAAACCACGGCACCAAGTGCCACATCCAGTCTTTCTTTAACACATCCAGGGATGGTGACTCCACCACCTCCCCAGGCAGGCCATTCCAATACTTTATCACTTCTTCCATGAAAAACTTTTTCTTGATATCCAGCCTATATTTCCCTTGGTGCAGCTTGAGGCTGTGTCCTCTCGTTCTGTCAGTTTCTGCCTGGAATCACTGGATTTGAAGCAGAAATATCAGATTCACATCACTTGGACAGAAGCAGTGATATGCTCTGAGAGCAGATCAGGGAACTGGAACAGGTTATCCTCTCATGTACATATATATTTCCGTTGCACAAAATGTGTGTTTTACTGTGTTCCTGCTAACTACAGGAGTGAGTGATTTTAGAGCATAATTGCAAATTTAACAAGAAGGTAAAATACCTTCCAAGCAAATCTTGCTGTGTTGCTCCTGTGGGGGTGAAAACCCCCCAGGCAAAGTCAGAGAGATAATGGCTTGTATTACATTAGAATTGATTCTCCCAAGACGTGTTGCCAATTTAGATGAGATAATAAGAATTTGTTCTGCATTTGCATGTAAACAGGTAGAATTCAGAAAGCCATATTTATTGTTAAATTAGCAAAATATCTTATTTCCATTAAAAAAAGTCTTTCTTAGAGAGTCTCAGGAGGGACAAGGCAATGAAGAGCAGTCCAGGCTGACACCCCTATAACATTGCTGATCCTTAGATCAGACCTTGATTAACCTCTGTTGTGTCAGACACAGTAATTAACACAAGCTTGGCTTCCTGAATAAAAGACTTCATTCTGAATAGAGCTTTTCTTATTGTCTTGGCCTGTTTTTGGCAATTTTTTTTGTTGTTATGCTAATTTCTAGTTTACATCAAATCCATAATCTTTTTACACGTAATTTTGGAAAGACTCATGTCAGTGCTCAGGTAATGTAGAGATGATCAGAACGGACACAGTGTCTACAGCCAGGTTTCTATCTGAGTGTGCTGCTCCTCAGCCTACTGGAAAAGGTAGATCTAATAGTGTAGGAAATTCTGATTAGTGACAAAGAACATTTTGCATTTTTTTAAATATTCCTCTGACTGAACTCATCTTCTTGCCCTCAGGGACTGTAAAATAGGAAAGAATTGAAAACATGAGAATTACTAGAGAAAGAAGAGGCAGGAGCTTTAAAACCACTTTGCTTAATGAGGATTCTATATATTTTAGTGTGAGTATACTTGCATAAGTATTTTCTCTCTGTTCATAAATTAAGTTCTGAGCATGTTGGCTATAAAGATGAATACTATTAGTTTTGTGTTTTTATGTATGTGTTTGACACCAGCATCTTTCTAAATAGATAAGGAGTTATCTATGAACCTGGTAGATAGATCTGAGACAATGTGGATACAAAAGGATTAAATTAGATAAAATGGAATTAGATTTGATGAGACTAGAGATGAAATTTAGAGTATATAGAATTGATTTCCTTAGGCATGAGTTGAGAGATTAATCTTACCTAACCTTAACTGTCTAAAAGTTTTCTGTCTGGATTATCATTTAAAATCAAACTACTGTCAATGAAGAGATAAATGAGCACTTCCAGAAGGTCATTCATCCCATTTTAAGATGTCTGTCTCTGGAGATCCCAATCTGTGTCTTTTATTCTCTGTACTGAGTCTAGATTAGCAGCATAGACTTAATCTCTAACTTGGAAAAAATATGATTATAAACTGTTGCATTTTAAAATTTGTCAAAGGAAACTGTGATCATTCATTGCTCAACCTTACATACTTGCATATCATTAGCCCTCTTCTCCAGCCAGAGATGAAGCAATCATCATTTTGGTCATAAATGACAAATAGATTTAAATACAGAGCGAATCTTAAATTTATTGAATTCATCTATGACTTGGACCTCAAAATTTTGTCAATATTTTCATTCTCTATGAAGTTTTATGAACCTTCTTCTCTTCTGTGACACAGCTTGCACTCTATATTTAAATGATTGAGGATTATTAAAATTTCTCTCTTTTTAAATTGATGTACATAAAATAAATACATGTGTTGTGATACCCATCAGTAGCAATGTTTTGGTTAAGAGGTTGACCTGCAGACTGCAAGAGTCTGAGGTCATACTGCTTTTAAGAGACCAGAGATACTGACTTGATCATAAATAAATCCCATACCTATCCAGAAATCAGGCACTGGGACAGTGTTTAGGCAAGTATCACTAACTATTTATTTATATTTTCTCATTGTTTTGTTTTAAGTACTCATTGTTGATTACTATCAAGAATAAGATGTTGTACTGCTTTTATATAGAGTCATTTTTAATTCTTATGCTCAATCATAGAATTATGAAATTTGGAAAATACCTCCAAGACCATCCAATTGAACCTTAAGTTGGTAGTATGCTGGGGTTTAGTTGGTTGGCTGATTTTTCCATTGCAAATGTAAATATATTATTGTTAACAGAAGCATTTTGTGTTCCACATTATGTCATGTTTAACTTCTTCAGTGAACCTGGTAATATCATCAGAAGTTTAGCCACCACAGTATCTGCCTTCTGTAATTATGCCAGACAGCATTTTCAGAAATGCTGAACTTCCAGTATCACTGAGAGGTGAGCTGTAGTAGAAATAAATTCAGCAATGCAGAGCTTGCTCTTCCTTTTTTTCTTTTTTTTTTTTTTTTTCCCTCTACTCTAGAGCATGAACAATATGCAGTTTCAAGGAAAATCTGGCTTTAACATATCTCCAGCCATCATGAAGCTAAATCACAACCTAAACTTGCAGGGATTGCATGAACAAATCAACTTTTTGTGTTGAAATCCACTCAATTTCTGCCCTGCTGCTATTCCCATGCTGCAGTTGGGAGAAGCTGTCCCATTTTATCCCATTGTTTATGGTATGGATCCAGTGACTCACATGGAGTCTTCTACCTAGTGTAATTGATTTCAGGACACTGTTCAAAATATAACCAAGAAATCAACACTCTGCCCTTCTACACTCCTGACAAGTCCATTTAGACTGAAATCCATTTGCCTAAATGTGTTTATAAAAGGTAATACAAAATTGTGGCCAACAGTAACTTCAGGTGCAGTTGCTTTTTAATCAAAAAATTTAGATTAAAGGTGAAGTAAGGAAATATAAGTGTCCATGTTGCCTAAGCTATAGTACACAATTTTCTTTTTCCTCTTCAGCAAAATAGAGTCTTTTGTTGGTTTTACACAACCTAGGATATCAATCACAGCTGTGAGCTCTTGAGACAAATGCATGAACATTGGGGTGAATGAGAACAGAGTCAGGTCTGAGGTGCTGCAGTATTTTAAACATGTATGAGATGAACAATGGAAAATGGCAAAGATAAAGGGGAGGGAAGGATAACTTCTGTGGAACAAGTAAGATCGAATCAGATTGTGACTGACAGAAGAAGGGGCTTTTGGTGGCAAAAAGATCCACTTCACATGACAAAGCAGGCACTACCTTCATTCAGGAATGTTTACTAGGCTGCTCATCCCCATTCCTGAATTCACTTCAGCTGGTGAGTTTGCATATCCAGCCTTTCCAGTCTACCCTCAGACACCTGCAGGGCAACAAAAGCAAATGAAGGGATAACACCTCACACTATTGCCAGGACTTTGCCCTGTTTTGTTTCAGAGACAGCTTTGCTATACTCACCTATTTTTCATGCTAGAACAGATGATTTTACAGAGCTGTCTGTAACTTATGGGAAATCTCAAGATTCTGAGAGCAATGAGAAAGAGACAAACTTTGCACTGGATAGTTAAATGAAGTCTTCTATTAATAGTAGGCAGCATGACATAGGTACCATGAAAAAAATTAAAACAGCATCAAAATATTTCTTGTATTGTTCCCCACCAAGTGCTACAACTATCAATTAAAGTGATTTATTGTTTCATGACCCATACTGCTCTGTCTTTATAATGAAAACTAGGACTGCATTGAGTGTAAAAAACAGAAGTAGGGTTCTGAGTCATGGTTCTAACCTGAATTTTTGATGTACTTTCAAGTTGCTATATTTTTAGTTAAAGTGAATATCAATGTGAAAAGATTTTTTACTGGATTAAATCTCTTCTTCTCAGACCTTTAAAGACATAGTAGGTTTTCATCCTCTCTTATATTCAGTGGTTTGTACTACTGACCAGCTTAGTGTAGCACCACAACCATGTGAAGTAACAGGCTGCCTGGGAGGGCAGGCAGTTCAGCCTTTCCCCCTCTCTTACACCCTCTGGATATATTTGGGGTTTTCTGGGAGCAATGTGGGAAGGGAATGAAAAAGCAGGTGTTCATGAACACTTCAAAATCCCTCCCTCCTTCATATTCCCAGGCAGATTTTTTCATTCCTGTGACATCTGTCATACAAGTACTTATGTTTCAAGGAGTCATTACAGCACTCTATACACTATACACAGTACAGGTTTGAGCAAAATAGTCAATAGAATTTGAAGTGATTTCACCAGATGTAGATATCTATTTTAAGATGAAATTGTCTCCTAATTTCATTAAGTATCCTGACCATCTCCCCAATAACCAGAAGATGAGCCTGGGGTCACTTGTTGGCATAAGCTCTTGCATTTGTAGATAAGCACACTTAGTCAGATGGGCTCCATCTCACTGGAAGGTGGAACCAGGGAATCACTGCTCAGCAACATGGGATGGATACCTGCAAGCTCTATGCCTTAGTTTGATATGACAACTCTTCTCTGAGTTATATCTAATTTCTTTGAGTTACACTTAAAGGCTTTGGAGTCACCTAATTGCAGCCTTCAAGTAAGATGGAGGAAGACAATTTACAAGAGCACGTAATGACAGGACAAGGAGGAATGGCTTCAAACTGAAAAAGAGTAGGTTTAGATTAGATATAAGGAAGAAATTATTTACTCTGAAGGAGGTGAGACACTGGAACAGGTTTCTCAGAGAAGTTGTGGATGCCCCATCCCTGGAAGTGTTCAAGGCCAGCTTGGATGGGGCTTTGAATGACCTGGTCTGGTGACCATTCCCCATGGCAGAGGAATTCAAACGAGGTCCCTTCCAACTCAAACCATTCTGTGATTCTATAGTTTCACTATTCTATGATTCTATGATTCATTGTTCTATCTCTCTGCTTTTCCTGCAAACGATAAAATAGGTCTTTAGAAATCTTGTATTTGTGCCTGAAAATGTCAGTATGGGTACGATTGCAAAAGTATAATTTGGATGCTACTTAGTTGTTGCTTTACTAACCCAAATTCATACATCAAGGCACATGGAGCTGAAGGAAGCATTAAGCAATCACCTTTTTCTGTCCAGTTCATTAATTCACAGGTATATTTGTAATTCTGACAGTCATTTCTTCCTCTCAGTTATTAAGAAAAAGACCAAAGATAAAGACTTCACAGTACCGCCATGCAGGTTGTTCACATCCAGAAATGTCTTTGGAGTTCCCAAACTGCAGCACCTCCGAAAAGTGGGAAAAACTGTCCTTTAAAACAATTCTTTCCCCTTCCAGTGCACAAATAGATGACTGAAGAGAAATTAGCTCAGGTGATGGATAATATGCTACATACCCAAGAGCCAAAATAGGGTGAGAATAATGTTGTAAACCTCAAGAACTTTAAGAAGTAAGAAAATTATTAACTTGGAAAAAAGATCTGATTTACCATTTTAAATAGCTGAAACACAACAGACATACACATGCAAGGAATTATTTGTGCCATGGTTGGGAACAAAGCCAAGAATAGCCACACTTCTACCCAATTTGAGAAATAAATAACCCATTAAGGAGCTTGATTTTATTGGTGGTATTTACCACTTGTGAATGTTCAAAGATATAAGAATACGTAGATGCTGGGTTTGTGTGGCAAGATTTTGGGGAAGCTGCAGGGGTGAATTCTCTGAAAAGCTGCCAGAAGCGTTTCTCATGTCTCACAGAACCAATGCTGGCTCCAAAACAGGCCCAGAGCTGACCAAGGCTGAGTCCATCACTGTCAGTGGCAGAGCCACAGCCCTGCAGACACCCAGGTGAGTGCACAAGGAAGGGCAGGAGCTGCTCCAGGTGCCAGAGCCGAGGTTCCCCTGCAGCCCCTGGTGCAGCCCATGGAGAGGCATCTGAGTCCCTGCAGCCCAGGGAGGGCACAGAGGTGCAGAGATCCACCTGCAGTCCATGTAGGAGCTCCATATTGGAGGAGATGAAGGACTTAGAGATGGATGAAACCCCAAGGGAAGCCCAGGCTGAAGGAGGCTTTTGACAGGACCTGTGGATCTGGGGAGAGAGGAGCCCATGCTGCACCAGGCTTTAAAAAAGATTTTTCAAAAATCTTATTCATCTAGGCATTCCTTAGTCACCACAGACAATAAACACTACCCTTCTTACACTCCATCTTGTAAATGGAAATGTTAATCTTATGATATTTTCTCAGTATAAGCACAACAGACAAATAGAAAATTCTAAAAATATTATCAAGAAAGAAAATTGATAAAACTCAACAAAATCCAAAAGAAAGCTAATATAAGACTCCACAGTGGAACACAGGTTTTTTGATCACCATATTCTGATCCTCATCTCATCCATCTTGGCTTTTGCTTTAACAGATTCCTGCCTGAGTCCAGGCTTTCTCTGTTCTGCTCACATACATGGGGAACAGTGTCTGTAAGCTCAGAAGGTTACTATGTTTAGTGCACAGCAACCATTATCTGAAGTTATAGTACAATAACTGTATCAGTACTTTATTCAAGACAAAAGCCTGCATATTTTTGTCAAATATTATCTTCAGCATCACAAACATACCAATACTTCTCCCACATTATATTAAGACTGATATCACACATTTATAAAATCCAGTAGGTGTTAAAAGGAAGTCTGGACAGGCTCATGCATTCACTTTAAACCTTTCTGATTTTTACACCTCCAGCCTATATAAAAGCCTTTCAGGCTTTGTTCCTTTCCTTTAAAAGCATGTTGATCTTTTAAGTCACACTCCTTGAAGTTTCAAGAGCTCCCAGGGAGCCAACACATATGCACAGTGATTCTGCTGTTTGTTCCTGCTCCACAGAAATCAGCCACAGATGTGCTCTTTTTTTTCCTTTGTGATGTTCAGATGAGCTAATCACACTCAGGAGGCTTTGTGAAGCTGTGCTGCTCTCCTCACAGCCACCCATTTGCAGAATTAGGTCTTTGAACACTTGAAGATGTGCACAGACAGGGTCCTGTGAAGATGCCTAGGCACAAAGGGACACCACGTGCACAAGTGACATCTTCAGAAGGGGCCAGTTCCACAGACAGAAACCCAGCTGGACACTGACTCTCCATCCAGTACAGATCCCTTGCAGTTAATCCCCAGGAAGTAGCAACCACCACCCTTTGGAAACCAGAGGGAAGAATTCTGGAAACAAGCAGGATTGCTTCATGATGATTCTGCTGATTGAGGCTGTCCACAAAAGGAATGTTCAGAGATTAGGGATGCACTGAATGCTCCTTCTGGGGTGTTGGCTGCGAGGGCCAAGGAGAGCACAGCTAATACAGATCTGCAGGTGTGAAGCAGAGGGTGAAAGCAGTGTGTTGGACAGGAGGCTGTGAGTGTTGGGTGGAAAAGGGAAGGCTCCAGGGAGACCTGATTGTGATCTTTCAGTACCTAAAAGGAACTTGCAAGAAAGCTGGAGAGGGTTTTTTTACAAAAGCATGGAATGAGTTTAAGCTGAAAGAGGAAAGGTTTATACCAGATATTAGGATAAAATTCTTTAGATGAGAGTGGTGAGGCAGTGGAACAGGTTTCTGTAGAAGCTCTAGATGCCCCATCTCTGGAGTGTTCAAGGCCAGCTTGGATGGGGCTTTAGCAACCTGGTCTAGTGGAAGGTGTTACAGGGGTGTTAGAAGAAGATCACTTCCAATCCAAACCATTCCATTATTTTTGTTTCTGTGATGGAAAGAAGGTGCAACTGCTGCAGCATGAGCAACAGGGTATTCTCAGGAAGGCTCTCACCATCTGGAAACTTCTTAGACAGCTCCGTGTCTGTGCTCTACAGCTGCATCTGCTCCGATGGACTGGCTGCCCCTGAGCAGTGGAGCTCCACTGTCTGCACTGTTTCATTGCTGCAGTGCTACAATTACCATCCACAAATTATTGTGTGTGGTTCAGGAGCTATCTCAGGCCCAAAATTAAATTTGTCACCACCTTGTTCCAGACACTAAGTGAAATTATAGTGTGTGGGCATCTCCATGCCAACATTAGAGGGTTATCTCAAGAACATCTAGTTTACCAGATATAGCTTTTTTCTCTTTCTAGTTTCTAGAGCTTCTGCAAACAGAGGAAACTTCAGTGAGTCTATGAATGGAATACCTTGCTTTCTTGAAAGCCAGCCTATACCAGAAATATCCTTGTAAGTGAAAAATGTTAGTATCAAAAAGCAAAATATTTACATTCATATTTTAGCTTGCGTTTGAAATATCTGCACTTTTTTTCTCTGTGCTCCACTGGAAAAAAGTATTGCAACATGTTCCCAATCCATTGATTTAACTAATGAGATCATTGTTACAGCCACAGATTTAGAACAACAACAAATGGCTATAAAATGATATCAACAGCTGAAGCAGATGTATGGAATGACCTTTTGGAGATTGCTTGAGGAAACCTTGTAAAAGCCATTTTTGTTGGCTAAACCCATGTTTACTGCATAGCTAATGTTTTTTCACTGCCTTATGTGCAGTTAAAGACAGTAATTTGGACTGACACCAGACATAACTTTTCATGCTTCATGGCAGCCCCCATCTAAGCTATTAATTTGCCACCTGCTTAAGTTCCTGAAGCAATGAGCTGTCAACAACTTTTCTTAAGCTCTATGACTGCTTTCAAACAATACCCAAGGCCTTCAAGAGAATGAAATATGTACAATATCCCAAAGAATTTCTTCAAATTATTTCACAGAGTTCATATGGAATTAAAAAGTTGAAGGTTGAGGATATTTAGCAAAGTTCTGGGCACAGTTTCAGTCCAGTCCTTCACTACCATTATTTACTCTGCTTGCTTGAAATTCACACTCAGTAATAATACAGTAGCTTGTTTAAATATGAGAGCAGCTGTTCCTTGTAATTCCTTTGAAATTCTACTAGGATAAAGGATATATATATAAAAAAAATTTGAGATATGATGTCCTAAATATAAAAGTTTGCATTTCAAAATTGGTTTTAAAAATACAAACTTTGCTAAACCTTTGAGTCAAAAATGTATCAGCTCTCTCTTACACATGAAAGGGTATATTTAAAAGCAGTGCCTTCCATGCAGGCTGGAAGCAAAAACTTGAGCTGGGTGGTTTAATAGTCCTCATTTTTTGGTTATTTTTTTTAACAAGTAAATGATTCAGTGTGTTTGTTGCCCTATACTCTGAATCTGTTGTGTCCAACACCTTCAGAAAGCCTCTGAATGCTCAAAGATCTTTGGGGAATATGAAGTCAAATCCACATTTGACACATTATTTTTTTTTTAATCTGCTTTATTTGGTTTCTATAATGACTCCAGTGTCCTGTGTAAAACTATCCTTTTTAATGGATTTTTAATGGATTTCCTAGGTAAAGTAAATCAACTTACTTCACTCCACAGCATGGGAAATACACATAGGCCTGAGTTAGTAGGCTCCATTTAGTCAAATTTCTTGTTCTGCTCATCTTGTGATCATGATGTGATTCAGGTATTTTATATGTGGAACATTAGTCATTCTTACTAAGTCTCCTGACTTTACATTTCCTCCTTACTGATTCCTGTCTTCCTGACTTGCTTCTGCTCTCCAACAAACTCTGAATCTTTGGTGAGAATACTTTCGATACAAAGCCTTTAGCACATTGTCATCTACACCTTGCTGGGAGTTGGAAGTAGTACCTTACCTAAACAAATATGCCTGATTTTAATAATTAATCATAATTAGAATCGTTCTTCACAAGTTTATCCAACAGGCAGTTGAAGAAAAAAGATGTGGACAGAGTAGGTGTCTGACACTGAGAAATATGAGTAAATCCATCCATAATATAGGTCAAGACAACAGGCAGACCCTGTTTCCCAGGGCTAAAATCCAAAGTCTCATACATGTAAAGGAATATCTTTTTCCTCTGCATTCTGTAAAATCGATCAGTTAATTCCACCCAACCAACTTCTAAGTAAGTCCTTCACTAAGGTACCTAATTCAGGATATCATTTCTCTACCCTCCCTTCTATAATCAATGCTGAGTGTGGGTAGTTCAGCCTGTCTGTAATCTGCACCAGACTGTAATTTGCTTAATTTTCTTCACTGCAAAGAACTTTAAAGGTTCATTGTTCAAATGTGACCTAAATCTGTGTGACACAACTCTCTTTCACCATCCCCAATCCTTTGAGATTTCAAATCATCAAACCCTTGAGAGAGCAGTCAACTTTATCTTGTGTTCAGTGTACCTCAGCTATTCATTTAAAGTTAAGCCCTTTGCTGGAGAGGGGTGAGGAAGAAAACAGCAAAATGTTTTGTTAATTTGGAACCTTATATTAAAGCTAAACTGGGCCCACTATTGGCCTGAAGCACAATAAAAGTACATTTCCTGACCAATTGTTTTTGAACAGTTGAAACACCCAGTCACAAATGAGAAGAGCAAGACTGTCACATAATCATTTGTATAACCTTGTTATCTGGGTATGTAGGGACAGAACTTTGACGATAAAATAATGTGAAGCTCCATTTAAAAGAGGAAAAAACAGTTGTGGCCATGATATGGAAGGTGGTGGCTCTGGAAAAAGTTGATGGTCACAGCAGATGTGACTTCTCCCTTCCAGTGCAATTATAAACTACTAATGAAGTCCTGGATGTTTAAACAAAGTACTACAGTAGAGAGGAGAACACATAATCAAATTTCTTGAAAGAATGGGCTTGATAATAGAGAAATTGTGAGCTTGTTTTGTTCAGCTTAACAAAAAAAGGAATTTGCTAAACCTGGACAAGGTGAAAAAAAAGTATCTGAGGATGAAATATTTTAAGGAGTAAAAAAAGAAAGCATTCAAGCTGTGTAATTTATCAAAGAGAATAGTGAAAGGTGACTTGTACACTTAAACTAATTTAAATTAACTCCTGATTGATGTTTTTATTTTAAAGAACCAATAAATCATGAGAATTCTTCTCTGAACACTGAAACACTCAAATTAGGAGAAGTATTTAATGAGGCTGTTGGAAGTAAAGGATTCTGTGCTTTCTTTTATATTTATAATATGCTATATCATCTTTTTCTGGATTTTTGACACACCTAGATCAAGGTCTCAATAATTGCTTCAGTTGCACATTGTAGATGTAAATGTTTACCAGAACTCACCTAAAGAAACTGTTCCTCCCCCAAAACTCTGTCCCACTGCTCCCCATCTGGTTGATCCACCCTTGTTCTCAACTCTGTGGTTTCATCCTGTTTCTCAAATTAGACAGAATCTGCTTTCTAATAATGGAACAATCCCCTCTTCCCCCTCCCAGGTGAGATTTCTGCAGGAATTTCACAGTGTTTTGGTGAGAATGGTCATTCAGTGGTCAGAGCTGGTGCGAAGGAGGGGATGGAAATGTGGTGCCAAGAGCACACAGGAGGAGCAGGTAATGACAGGGCAGAGAATCAATTCTTCCATCAGTGGAGCCATTGGAGCAGATGAACCCTAATGCACAGTACCCTTCCACTCTGGTAATTAAAAAAAAAAGTTTCTGCAGAATTTTTTATAGAAATGAACCTTAGAATGTTTTCATAACTGTTTCCTATACTTTCCAAGATGAGAAAGAGTTTATTACCAAACCAGAGGATGATGCAAAGTTTCTTCAAAGCAATTGGTTGATAATTCAGAGATCATTTCCTATATATAAAGCAATTAAATAATTTTATATTTACTACAATGGTATCTTATTGTTCATATTGTTTTCTAGTAAGTTTTTAATCTTCTGGGTATCTGGTTTTATTAGTTTCCCTTTGGAAAATATTTAATATATGAATTCACAGCTTTTGTTGAAACAGTGCATATAAAGTAAAATTCTGTTTAGTCAGCTTTTATTTGAAAAGCACAAAACCTTCTATAATATAAAATGTTAAATCCTTTAATACAAAATATTTGAAAATTAATTCTGTATGACAGAAGTCAATAAACATTGATAAGAATGTCAGCATTTTACCAATTTAGAGTTACACTACTTATTGTAACATATACAGCTTCTCTTTCTCAATGGTTATTCATTTTTTCTTTATATGTCTCTATATTTTTATAGATTGGCCTTTTCCCTTTTTTAGCAGAATTTAGGTCTATTTGGTTCTTATGCATGTTGAATTTCCACATTTTTGTTATTACTTGCATTACTTTGAACATTAATATATTGACTGTGTACTATATATTATATAGCAAACACTGTATAAAATTGTTTATCAATGAGAATATATTCTGTCTCTAATAAAATAGGAACAGAATAATTGAGTTAATTATAACAGTCTTAATGTTTATTAATGAAATTGTGCCATTTATTTTCATAAATAAAAAGCTTAATATATATTAGAATAGGGGGAAAAAAGCCAACATATTGCCACAAATTATCATCTGGCAAAATGATTTTTTTTAATGTATTATTTATTTATTATTTAGTCTCCTTGAAATATACATGAATATACTCTTTGAAATGCTAAGAAGATCCAGGCAAACAAGGATGTAACAGAAAAGCAAACATTAGAAATTATAAATAGTGAAGCATATCACTGAAGATAAACACTTTACATTCCCTAGGCTGATAATGTCCATATACACCATTTGGCAATTACACAACTAAATGTCAACACAAGCCTGCAAATAGGTACTGAGAAAGAATAAAGGTCTGCACTGCTGTGTCGTTAGGGTTTATTTATTGTTGTTTTAAGACAATTCAATTTGCTCTCAAGAAATACAGGGACTTTAAACCACAGGAACTTTAAAGAAAAACCCAGGTTATTTAATTTGCCAAAAGTTTCAAATGTACTCCTTCTCTTAAAGATTTTTCAGTAGGGGAAGGATTCAGGAATGACTCTTAACATGTAGCACTAAATTGTCCAGCAATTAGAAAATTAGGCAAATAGTCTCTCCTTTGTGGTGTATATCTCTTATCTAATCCTGTATTCACAATCCATATATGTTCTTTACTTCATTGGGACTTTCCATAGTGAATAGAATTCAGAAAATTATCAATTCTTTTGATAAGGAAAATCTAAATTAAAAATGGCTTGGCTACAGATTCGAATTCTTTCATTGATATAAATACATGAAAAGAAGCCTAAAGAAAATCAGTCCACGCTGGTTGACAAGGCACACTTGTCCATAATTTTTAGAAATCACCACTTCTGTGTGGTTTAAACAAGCATACAATTATAAAAGATTCTGAGGTTTTCTGAGTCACAAGCCAAAGAACAATAATGCCACATGCCCACATGCCCCCATTAATTTTCATTTTTTTATTTTTGCTTTGCTTACTGAGCCGATGAAATAATAATTAATTCATTAATTTATTTTCTATTTTCAATGTCTACTCTATCATAAACACACTTGACTATGAAAACCATTTAAATGTTTTAAAAACTACTAAGATTAGCCTTTCAGTTTGCATTCCAGGAAAAATAATTGTTCAGCCATTAGCTATAGCAGAAAGTTAATATAACTGCCAGGAATTATTAGAAGAAAAATGTCCGTGCCACACTAAGAGCAAATAAATAAATAAATGTAGCCAATTCAGAGTAAATGAAAACATATTGACCTCATTTCCAAGTGACTGTAAAAGCTTCATGAAGACCTGCTGGTATAAATTATGTATTTCCTATGTCAGCAGAGAGACAGAAATGAGCGACTGGTGACCAAATTTCCCCTGATAATTATCTTTACTTCTTCTCCTGGCTCTTCAGTGAACTGGAAAAAGCTAACAGTATTGCATTATCAGCATCAGATTTAGGATGCTGGATTTCTAATGAGCTGGAGGTCTCCAGAAGAGAAAATTGCTCATAAAGAGCAATGCAGGGCCAGGGGAGAAAGGAAGAGGCCTGGTTTCTGCCTTCTGCTTTCAGTAGCACAATGATAATTAGAGAAAACCTTATTGTGAGTACAGACGTGTCTTTAATTCCAATTGGAAAGTACAATTGTTCCATTCAACCTTCAGAACTTAATCTGAAAGCAAATGACCTGAAGCAAACAAGAAAGTTCCCAACTTCTGTGAGGGCATTTAGGATTCTGAAGAGCTCCACCCTTATGACATAGTGGTAAAAATTTCAAAAATCACAAGTCAGAGCTGAACATTAAACCCAGTTAAATGCCAGTATCCATCTGTGTTTTTTTCCTAACAATACCTTTCTGATAGTTTTCTCAGCCTCGAGATTGTGCTGAATTTTTGTACTCACTCCCTTACCCATGATCTCAATTTATGGAATAGTGTATAGCACATGACTAGCTGGGACCTAAAAGAATATTAAAAAAAAAAAAATAAAAAAGGCAAACATCACATCATGGGCTGGGAACATAATCATTCATATTTTCACACAGCTAAAAATTCTGTAAGACAAGACAAGAAGGTTTAGAGAGGAAGACATATGAGCTGTGAGTGAGGTCACTTGGTTTGTTCAGCCTGGAGAAGAGAAAAATGAGGGGAGAGCTCAGGTCGGTCTGCAGCTTCCTCATGAGGGCAAGAGGAAGAGCAGCACCAACCTCTTCTCTCTGGTGGCCCATGACAGGACCCAGGGGTACAGCACAAATCTCTGCCAGAGTCCTACAGCCTGGGTGTTAGGCAAAGGTTCTTTCACCCAGAGTGTGGCTGGGTACTGGAAATGATCCCAGCACCAACCTGACAGAGCCCAGGAAGAGTCTGGACAGTGTTCTCAGGCACGTGCTCTGTGCTCTCAGGGATTCTTGTGTTGTTGGAGATGGACTCGATGAACCTTGTGAGTTCCTTCCAATTCAGTGTATTCTGTGATTCTATGAGTCTGTGATTTATATTCCTCCCCTCAGCCCTCCTCAAGTGCTCTGCTGCTCCCAGGACAAGCATCCTCTGCCAAACCTTCAAGCCTCATGCACAGTAAAACACTGAATTGGCTTGGTTTTGTTGTCACTGACTTTCTTCACCACAGTTTTTGACTTCAGAGAGATGTTCACTGATCTGAAACAGCTTTGGAGTGGTGCTGCAGGGTAACGATTTGCCAGCATGCTAACATTAGAGAGTGCTTGCCCTTGCACGTTGAAAGTGATGCATTTTCAAACAGCTGCATGTGATTTACTCTGGATTGCTAATTGCAATGCCTGCAGTCACTAATTCCTGGCTTCAAAACCAAAAGCACAGAGTAGTTGCATTCGTGTTTCTCAGTGCCAGGCCTCTCTGAAAGTCACTGGTGACACATCAAAGAGCACCTGGCCTTGGGTCTCCTCTGTGCTCCAGGCAGTGTCCCAGAATCCTGACACATGCTGATGCGCATGGTCACACCATTTTGCATTATTTGGGTTCTAAGTGCAGCAATAATGGGAGGGCTGTGTTGTAGTCTTGTAAAGAATTTGTGTTTCATACCACAGAGCTGCAGATGTGAGTTGTGCACTTCTGTGAAAAGGAAGAAAATATGGGAGAGTTCTTGTGGACATAAAAGCTGCTGCAATGACATGGAGGATTGTTGAAGGCAAAGGGAGACAAAACTACCTTTCATCTTCTGTTTATTGGCACAAGCCCCTGAAACAAACTATTTATAGGATGCAAGTTTTGTTTTAGATGGAACTGAGTTATTCACTAGAAGAAACTAGCATCTATGCATTCTGGAGGATGAGAACTGTGAGCTAAGCTGTCTGACAGAGTAAACATATCTTTCATTTCAGCAATGCAGTCATCCTTCGAGTTGGGTTTATACAAAGGTTATCTTATTTTTATTTCACTGATATGAAATGAAAACAGGGAAAAGACAGAGAAGGGATACTCTTTTGTTCTGCCACTCACAAAACAATTGCTGGCAGAGTCTTAGCTGTAGTAAACTGCCAATCTATCTGGCTTAGCACACAATCTACTCAGTACCCTAGAGCTTAATCTAATATTCTTAACACTAAATTAACTTAGAATGTGAAATTAAAAGTGAGAGAAAATATGCAGTTATAGTGACAGAAAACAGATCTTAATGATTTCATACTTCTGGCCTAAAATTAACCAGTGTAAACCTTGAAAAAAATCTAATATTGTGGAGACTAGTTAATAACTTTAAAGGAAATTATTAGTATTTGAATTGCTATTTAATTTTTCGTTCCTGAAAGCATGTCTTTCTGAACATGGCAGTGCGAAAGACCAGTCTTACTCTGAGCATGGCTACTGCAAATTGATGGTAGGAAATGGGTGTGATTTCATCATTGGAAACATGGAACTGCATCGTGACTATTGGGGCTGATTGCATATTTTGAGAGGAATAAAAATTCAGGAGATTATGCAATCCTTGGCACACCTAAATGCACATTTCCTTGTGTCATGTCACATTCAGCTGTACATCTGTCAGCAGAATGCTGGGAAGAATAAATTTCTCTAACACCATAATTTCAGTATCAGAAAACATATATTTTATGTTGGAGCAGTGTGTAGGAGGAATTGCTCCTCCTATCATGCACATGCATGGAAAGTTCAAAAGCTGTCATTTATCTGTACACACCATATAAAATCAGTGTAAGTTCCTAGAATTGTCCTCCCCTTTCCCAGAAATCATTTGTGTGTGCAAATCTGTACACTTTATACGTGGGCCCATGCATACAATTTGGGAAAAAGTTTCAAGAGGGTGTATGGTGGTCACTTGGAGAATAGCCCCCACTTCACTTTGTCCTTTCACAGTCCCTTTCACCTGAGAGCATCACTCAAGAGTTGGCTCATGTCATGCTGTCTCAGTGTAGCAACTTGTCTCCTTGGCAAGGAAGAATTTTTGATGTTTGTGAACATTTAAACAATGAGTCTCATTTTCTTTTGTCACAATTGAGCTCTTGTAAACAATATTCCTGTTGGAATTTGTGTCATATTCTCTGTGTCTCTGCTCTTCACCCCTCTACTCTGCTTTCATGAGAACTTCCCTGGAGTCCTGTGTCCAGTTCTGGAGACCCCAGCAGAGAAAAGACACGGACCTGCTGGAGATGGTCCAGAGGAGCCACAGAAATGATCAGATGGATGCAAACCTCTTGTGATGACAGGCTGAGAGAACTGGGATTGTTCAGGTTGGAGAATACTCCAGGGAGACCTTGTTGCAGACTTTCAATATTTAAATGGAGCTTACAAGAAAGATGGGGAAAGATTCCTTTGTAGTGTCTGTAGTGATAGGACAAAGGGTAATGTTTTTAAACCAAAGGAGGTAGATTTAGACTAGACACAATGAAGAAATTTTTACAAGGATGAAACATTGGATCAGGTTGTCTGGAGCAGCTGTAAATCCCCCAACCCTGTAAACATTCAAGGTCAATTTAAACAGGACTTGGAGAAACCTGATCTAGTAGAAGATATTCCTGCTTATTGTAGGGGATTTGGACTAGGTGACCTTCAAAGATCTATTTCCAAACCATTCTTTCCCCTCAACAGGATTTTTATTTCATTATGAATCAAACAATATAGAACCTTGTCCATTTTCTCAATATAGGAAAGTAGGAGAAGAGGTTTCAACACACAAAGGAACAGCAAAGTCCTTTGAAGGTCTGGGAGGTGAGGCTTCCTCAGAGAAGGATCTTAGAGACACATGAGTTTTGTGAGCTCCTCAGAAGAAAAGTGGTCAGTGTAGTGGTCTCTCAGTGTCACAATATAGATTGAAGAGCTGAGAAACCAAAGCAGAGTGAATATGATACTTTTAATTTAAATATTACGTGTTGCAGAGTTTAGAGTCAGAGAGCTCAAAAACTTTGGCAACATTTCTACCTAAATCATTTGGAATATGAAGTAAATTCACCTTAAGGTTGCTGAGCCTCAAGTCACATTAAGAACTCCAAAAAAGTTTACAACTGCCTTCTCTGATTGGAGACTTAGTTCTAGATTGAAACCTAAGTCATGTGATGCAAGTGATACAAGATTAATCTCCATTGCTAAACACATAAAACATTACACCAAGTTCAAGTAGGTTCAAATTTAATTACAGCTTCCCAAGACTTATAATAAACACTGTGATTAACAAGCTACTCAAAGTAACCACGCCACAGCAATTATCATTTTATTTAATCCAGAAGTGAGAGGTCAGGTTATCTTCTTCAAGTATTTCAAGGTCTTAAGAGATGAAAATTAAACACCTTAGTTTTTGTTATCTACTTACAATATTTCTGTACTCATTCACAACAAATTCAGTTATTTTTAAACACTGACTTTAAACCAGATCTTTATAAGACATTTTATATATGATTAGAAGAAAATTTCTGAGATTCAGTAATTGTTTGCTAGAATCAAAATAACAAAATGTAGCTGTTGCCTTGCCCAGATTTCTTGCTAAAATGCTGTGTTTGAGTGCAGCTAAAAAGCACTGTGTTCCTTTCTTTATACCAAATAACAGTGAATGCAGTCAATACCACATGTCCACCTCAGCTCATAAAATATTTGCTCAAATAAAGTTAGAGCAGCTTGCATAGATGTATATTTTTTGTTAATACTGAAATCAAAAAACTATTGAAAACACAGAGATCAAGCTTTATTTTTACAAAATAAACAGTATGTTCTTTTTCCCTCAGACTTTGTTAAACATTTTAATTTACTGTGATTAATGCACAGTAAATTTACAAGATGTTCCAGTAAAACCAAGTACTCAGTTTTAAGAAAACTTATCAGTTAAAACATGTGACATAAGTGTTTTGCATTCTCAAATCTGATATTTTAAATAGCACTTAATTCTTACATTAGTAGATGACTGTATAAGCAAAAAACCCCAACAACTTAAAAAGGGGAAAAATTGAATTCTTAAATGGAACATTAAGACAGGAAATTGTGAAACATATATTTAATGAGAGGTAAACACTGAAAAATTAAAAGTCAGCTGGCATGCCCCTGAGCAACTGACCTAGAGATATATTTACAGGCTTCATCAATTTGCCAAGCCTGTGGGATGAGTGAGTCATAAAATCACTTTAATATAAAGAGGGAATCACATAAAGTCACTGTCTGATGTGAAGACCCTATGAGCTGGCAATGTCTGGCCAAGCAGTAAGATACGACTTTCTTCTTCTGAATAATGGTTACATGGAAGGTGTTATGTGTCAACAAGGCATGAACACCCCTCATGCAGAGGAAAAATGTTAGTGAACTGTCCTGCCAGTCATCTACCAGAAGCAGACTAGGTGGATTCCCACCAATTCCAACAGATGGTTTCACAGGTCTTGTCCAAAGTCACAAATTCTAGACAAAAAAACATATTCTGAGACAAAATGGGAGTGAATGACGAAAGGAGATCGAGTGCTGCGTGAATTGTTTTGAAAAATGTCTTCTGTTTAAAAGTCCAAATATAAACCTTCTACTTAGTTATGTCTTGATCAATGTAACAGTAAATATAACTGGGCAATCGATTTACATCTGGTGGAAGTGTCAGTGCCCCTTTAGTATTGTCTAGTACCTCCAGAAAAATAACTGCCTTTCTTATTTAAAGAATAAAATAATTCAAGAGCTTGCCAGAAAGCCACTGCATTTTAATGTGCCTTCAGTTTGCTCCTTATGCCCCCAGCCACTTGTGTTTTTTTCCGTAGTTCTCAAGGATTCTATGATGAGATGCTATAAACCAGAATGAAAGTGTTGGCAAAGCCATTCTGACATGAAAGGTTTGCACACAGCAGTCAAGAATTATCCTTGTTATCAGTTAAGCCATTGGGTCACAGCTATGGTTAACTCACTCACACCTGAATCAACACTTCCATTTTTTGAGGGATGATCTGAGACCTTTTACTGATGGAAGTGAGCAAAAAGGAGAAGGGAGAAAGCACAACTAAAGAAGGAATTCTGCCTTTTGAAATACAATTACCTGACAATCAGATCATTAGCATGGTTTAGTGGGCATGGTACCTGGTTAAAGGTTGGACTGGATGAACTTGGAGGCCTTTTCCAATCTTAACAATTCTATGAATCTCTCATTACAGTTATTAGTTGATTTATGCAACTAAACTACAGTTGGTGTGAAAGTTTGAAATGCTCACCCTAAAGGAAGGAAGGGAAGGTCAGAACATCTCAGGGACTTCACACCGTGTTTGCAAAGGTGAGAAGTTGTGGATTTGTGGCAGCTGACCAAACACAAATGGGTGGAGGTGAAAAGAGGGGTTGAAGTGTTTCAGTGCCAAATCCAGAAATTAACTGACATTATATCAAATGCTTAAAGAAAATCCCCAAGAGGAGGAGATGTGTTGTGTGCCTAAACAATAGCAAATACCGTCCTAAAAAAAGAAAAGTGAAGAGATAAAGAAGCAGAGAGTTCTGTCTCAATAGTAGAACTAAAAAAATCCTTGGTAAAAGTACTATATCCATTGGAAAGTAGAATTCTGATCTCACAAGACTCAGGAGTTTTGGAGAGGGAAAATAGTATCTATGGTTTGATTCATGAATGTGAGGGAAGAAATCTCACATTTCTATCTGCTGCCTTAGGCACAGCACTCACATTACCAGTAGGAACAATGCCTGACAGAGTTCCACCACTTTATTTTGCCTTCACTAAGCAGTGGATTACATGCTTCTGTCTTATTCAGTTTCTCTTGTTGACATTACTCAAGATATGTTTATATAAGTAATTAAAACTGTTCCAGGGCAAGGACAGGGTCTTGACTGTGTTTGAAGAAAAGGATATTTCTGCATGTTTTTAAGCTCAGCTTCATCCCATGGCTACTCTTGCTCTAAATAGTACCAGAGAGGTGTATAGACATTCACATATGATTCAGGGTATATTAATGTATTTTTATAATCCCATATTCCCAGGGACACTAACTGAAACAGGAAATGACACTTAAGAAAAAGTTACTTTTACTGTGAGAGTGCACAAACACTGGAAAAAATCAGTCAAAGAGATTTCACTGCCCCTATTATTAGAATTGTTAAAAACATGATTGGACACTGTCCTGAGCAGCCTGCTCTAGCTGACTTTGCTTTGGATAAGGGAGATGGTATTTCATAACTTCTACAGAATCATAGAATGAAATGTGGTTTGGTTTGGAAGGGACCTTAAAGATGATCTTGTTCCAACCCGCTGCAGAGACACCTTCCACTAGACCAGGTTGCTCCAAGCCCCACCCAAACTGGCCATGAACACTTCCAGGAATGCAGGATCCACAACATCTCTGGGAAACCTGCTCCAGTGCCTGATTGTTGCATGCATTGCAAATAAGCAACTTTCCCAGTCCTCCTCTTTCCTTATGGAAATTCATCACCTGCTCTGGTTGAAGAATAATCCTGTTTTTTGTCCCTTAGTTTACTCAAATGAAGGTGATTGTACACTTTCACAAAAAACCTTAAAGAAGAAAGAGTCAGTTTAATGACAGCCACAAAAATTATTCCTTTAAGGCCTTGAAAAATTATAAACATTTAATTTGAAGCAGCAGAACCAATGAAAAAAAGAGGGATGTTTGTTACTCTGACATCTGTGAGATTCAATTATTAGATGAGTAATCAGGTGAAATGAACTGAGAATGGTCAAACCAAATAAACACCCATTGTGAAGACAAATATGAGATGAACTGCTGCTGCTGTCAGCACTTGGAAATGCATGAAATTATTAACAATATTTTAGTGGGACAGGTCATACCTCAACAAGTTAAATCAATAGCAGCACCAAAATTACTGCTGAGCCTAATTTGTAGTGGAAGACTGGCACACCTGACCTTGACCCTCTCTAACAAGCATGCCATCATTAACAGAATACCTAATAAAGGATAAAAGCATTATTTCAGATAGTCTTAGAAACTGGCTTACAAATTAAAACCTCATCATGTAAATTCACAGATTGAAGACAAAATAATATCGAATGGTTTTGGTTTGTTTTGTTTTTTTCTGTTACCACCAACACTGCACAGATGCCGAGCTGTGGGTAAACCATGATACCTAGAAAGTAAGTGAAATTAATCAGGGCTGTATGGTATCCCCATTATTTCTGGAGGACTGATGCTGCTCTGGGTATTAGAAAGTCAAGTTTTGCTCAATCCCTGTCACTACACACTCATATTCAAAAGCTAAATAACACTATTACCCCACCCAAAAAGTGTTTTATTGTTTGTTTGTTTGTTTGGGATTTTGTTCATTTTGTTTCTGTGGGGGTTTTATTTATTTTAAATTCTCTTACAGGAGCTACATTATTGATGAACTTGAACCATAATTTGCTGATATGAGAGTAAAAGACTAGGTCTGTACGTGTGATGAACAACTTCCAGAAAAACCTACACTATCTTCATCATACACCTCCTATTAAACAAACAAACAAACAAAGACAAAGGTAGTTCAATTTATAAAAACATTGTATACAATAATCACAAACTTTATAATTAAAGTACCATTTCTTATCATTTTAAAAACAGCTATGAAAACGATGTTGATCCTTACCTGTTTTAGACTGTTATGTGTCATTGCATCTCTGGTCACCTCTGTGTAAAATTAGAGGCAATTGCAAAGGTCATATAAATGCTGAGAATTTTTTTATGGCATAGTAGTTTTTCAGTGGCAGAAAGTCTACAAGGTGGAATCTTATGGAAGGAAAAGGTATCGCTTTTCATCAGATTAAGATGTGGATATATTTTTATTAGCCCCTTCCCCTTTCCCTTTCCCTTCCCCTTTCCACCTTGAACTCCCACAATTGCAGCACATTTCTGGTGATTTTGATTCTTCTCTAAGTGCTTCTACCTTGCTACATTTCTTCCTGGCCCAGGTGTATACAATTAGGACCTACCAAGCAATAAACAGACAATAGTAATTTTTTTAGTATTATTTTTTATTCCTACTCTCATTCCTGTGGAATCATTTCACCCAGAGAAAGGGCCCACTGTGATTAACAGATCTCTGGAGACAGTGAAGTGACTTGATGGAAATGGGAAGCAGAATATCAAAATGCAGGCACAGATAAGATGAGGAGTTAGCAATGAGAAGGAAGGACTTTCCTTGTCACAGAACACAAGTTTTCCTGTTGCTTACCAGCTGTTCCTTGTGACAGCTCACTCTCTAGAGACTTGGACAAAATACTGGAGAAAATGATTATTCCTCAAGGCAACACACCAGCAGATTATTAAGCATCCCAGGGGTTAAACCACTTAAGATAGAAGTATGTTGACTACGATGCTTTTTTTCCTTGGAGGTGTTTTCTGGAGCTGGACAGGTTTTATTAGATGTTTCAGTGATATGGAGAGGATTTAGGTACATTAAATTTATCCCCCTTTGGGCACCTGCAGGCAGCACATGATTGGAGTATGTGGTTTCAGCTTTTATCTGGAGCTCAGTACCTGTGAATGGGAACTACCACCCTCACACTGTAAATATTCCTTAGGGCATTTACTGGCCTGCATGCCTTGATGGTGTCTCTTTAAATAAAAGAATTTATTAAAAGTAGATACAAGGGAAATAAAACAAGCTTTATTAGGACACAACATTGTGCTGCAAGACCAGCAATAAAAGGGGCTTAATGAGCTGATGAAGCTCAAGGGATAAATTTATCAATGGCCTCTGATTGGGGAACAGCAAAAAATGTGATACAGGGCACTGAATCATTTTTTGGTGGTGAAAAGAAGGAAAAGGAGGAAAAAAAAGGAAATGAAGGCATTCTGTCTATAACATAATTTCTTGTGTTTTGGTCAGCTAAATAGCCTTGTACTCTTAAACTTGGTCAGGCCTTCATAGGTAAAGTATGGATTTACTGTAAAAAAAAATCTTATTTTCTGTTTCAATGGGAATAAAATCTCTTTCTTATATGCTCCTTTGTTTTATTTGGCAATCTTCTCCAGCTGTCTAGCAACTTGCATACATGTAGCTCTTAATAAAAAGATACTTGTTTTAATGCAGTCTTTTCCATGACCTGCTGCAACTAAACAGAAAATACATTGTTCTTAAGTCTTTGACAATGGAAATAAATTTAGTGCATAGTTTTATTTTTATCCTTGCTTCTGAACTGTCTTTTCCTGGTAAAATTGCTATGAAATGCAGGTCTTATATGTGTCTACATAAAAGTGGATTTCTGACTTCATTTTATTTTTAATGGGCAGATGCAGCAGTGAACTTCAAAGACTCAAAAGCAATTTTGTTTTCTTCTCTGGATCTAGCCAAAGCCTGAGACTGATTTTTTTTTTCTCATGGTTCAGCATAGCTGCAAAAATTGCAACATTTAGAAGTGTATTTTTAATGAGCTCAAACGTCAGGATTTTTAAACATTTTTAGTTTTGTTTTCTTCTGTTTTCATTTAATGATTTTTAAAGGAGTCTTGAGCACTACAGAATGTGCATAGGATAATAAGAGGACCTAATGAGTTGGGAGTGAACCCCAGAGATATTTGAAAATTGTCATATCACTGTAAGCTGCAGCACAGACACCTCAGAGAGCTGAGCTGAGGGAAAGGCAATGATCATTCCCATCATCATTCCCAAGCTCACCTCCACCTTGTAATGGGAATGGGGATGGGGATGAGGATAGGGAAGGGGCAGATGGGCCATCGTGATGTTTGTACCCCATTAGCAACAGGTGTACCCCCCTTCCCACAGAATGGGTGACTTGGGTGGCATAGTCAAGGCATCTCCCACGTGGGAATGACAACTATTTTTCCTTCAAAATGTCACAAAAGCTTCCTGCCTTGTAGTTCAACAAGGCAGAGGGGGAGCTGTTGTAAATTCAGAAAGCCTGAGGGTGCAGTCAAAATAGGTCCAGGAGTGAGAAGTTTGGTGGTAGCTGAAGGAAGAAGGAGCTTCTCTTGGTCCCAGTCACTCCAAGATGTGTGGAATAGATCAGGAGGAGACAGCACAAAACTCCCCTCCTGTCACCCCCTGCCCCTGGGGCAGGCTAGCTGAAAGCTTTCTAACAAAAATTTCTTGGGGCGGATTAGAGTGAAATGACACTGAATGACAGGTATGAGGCAGATTTATTTTCAAACAATGCAATTGCAGTGGAGAAGAAAATAAGTATGTGGCTGTTTTAGTTTGGTTTGTTTTTTATTTTATATGAAGTATAAAATTATAAAATGAAGAAAATATATCAAAGAAAAAAAAAAAAAAGACTATGTAGTGGAAAGGAAATGCATCACCACCTGTAGATCCAGAGATTTGATTTTTTAAATTTTGACGTTCATGGTTGAAGTAAAGATCACAAGCTTAATTTGTTGGGGAAGTGCCCAGGAAACAAAGAGTTTGTCGTGCTGCGTACATGAAAATTAGCATGAAAACACCTAGATCCACCCCCAGGAGGGAAATTCTTTGTGTCTAATGCAACACTACGAGGCATGTGCAGTCTTCTGATGGAGGGAGCACTTTGGGATCCTTGATGTTCTTGATCCTCCTCTATTGCTGATGGTTGTTCCTTGGCCCCATTTCTGTACTTGTGCCATGTGATGTGTCATGGAGCTGAATGGAAAACTGGCTCCAGGGAGGTGGTGTTCTACCTTTGTACAGCCCCCTCATTCCAGATATGCCATTTTCTAGCTTGCCAATTGAATGGTCAGTGGTGTTTAAGGCTTAAAATAAATTAACTCCTTACTACCCAGTCTTCTAAAATTCCCTTTCCTTTCTCCTTCCTAGTTCTCTTTACCTTCTCCCATATTTTTACTTTTTTCTTTCCCAAACTGAACCTGAAAACTGAGACTGCTCTGACGTACTTACTGACATTCTCACCTTTTATTGTATTTCTGTGTATGTGATAAATACCTGTAGCACTGAAAGGATGGTAATGCAAGGTATGATAGATTTAAATAAATTTAATTTTTATTCATACACAGTGGCTTACACCAGTGACAGCTCTCTATACTTTTTTTTTTTTTTTTTTTTCTGTCAGGTATGTAAAATAAAGAAAATTTTGTGTGCACACACCTGTAAAATGCAATGGAGGTTTTAGAGAGCAATGTTATAGACAAGATACTGTACCCAAAAAGAACTACTGCTGAAGCACATCTTCGTAGGGCAAATACTTCACAACTGCTTCCTGATCAAATTCATGATCGTGGGACTGCCAAAGTGTTGGGACCTTTTAATTTTCTCCAAGGTTTCTCTTTTTCTCACATTTAGCCAAAGTTGACAAGGACCTGTTTGACATGGGTGAGTTTATGAATAATCAGTAAAATTCACCCTGTACATTTCTCTGCAGTGCAGACCATCCCCAGATCATATGGTTTTTTAGCCATTTATGAATGTGTATGCCTTAAAAAACTGCAGCTGTCTGAACCAAAACTGAATTAAACACAAACATCAAAAAAATCCCACCACATTTCATCTGTCTTGCCACTCTCAAGGATTTAGTAGCATTCATGGGAGAAGTGAATTTTGACATGGAACTTGAAGGCCAGAGGTATCCAGCAACCCAGGAGTCTGCACTGTTGTAAGGCAGGTCCTGTACATACATGAGAAACAAGATCAGGCCAGTTTTTCTAGACCAGTAGGTAAGTGCTCATGACAATTCATCTTAAGGGTGCTTTGATGAGATGCTTCCCCAGGTTTGTCTTTCAAAATTCAGTGAATTATTCATAAACTCTACAGGTTGATTCCATCTCTACAAAAAAATTGATGACCTCTTTATTCACTTCTTTGCTACTGTCAGGCTCCTCAGGGCTCAACAACTGTTTTATTAAAATGTCATTCTAACTACTGTGCACTATGGAATATAAACTTTTCTGGAGCTAGAAAATGAACTAAATCACATTTTGTTTTTTCCAGTGTTATCAGATATTATATGAATTAAAAGGACCCGTCATATCAGTATTAAAGGTCATATATTATTTTGCCACAGTCTCTGAGAGCATTACTAAAGGAAAATAAAACAAAACATAAACCCCTAAAGTTTAACATATGATTAAGTCTTAATTTTTCTGTGGTATAGAAATAAGAATGCTTTAATTATAGAGGAAAAAGATTTATAACTGTCTATTCCAAGATGTTAATGCACTTGTCCCATGTATCATATTTAGACAGAACTCTGCCATATTTAATGAAAATTATCTCCTTTAATGGCTGTTTTATGAAATGGATAAACATCAAAATAGCCAGAAAATACTTGCTTTTGAATGTGCAGCCATAGTTTCTTATGAAACATAACTTACTTGCCAAGATTATCTAAGAGAATCATCCCAGTGTGGAGAAAAGAGGGGAGAAAATTATATTTACAAAAAGTCTTATTTCAGACTAAACTTACTAATATTCTGAATATGAGCTTGTAAGTTAGAAACCTCAATTGTCCTATTTCCTCTCTATCTTTCCTGCCTCTGCACCATTCTCACAAGCTGTTGTCATTCCTGGTAAATAAAACTGGTGATTAAAGAGCCACACTCTAGTTACTGCTGAAACTTAAACCTCTCGTTTGCATGAGAATAAAGCACGGAAAACAGGAGTTATCACATTCTCAATTCTACTCACTAGTGCGGGGCTGCGTGGGTTTTGTTTTTGATTTGTTGTTTTTGTGTGGGTTTTTTCTGTGGGTTTTTTTTTGTTTTTTTTTTTTTTTAAATTATATAAAGCAAATCATATACAGGAAAGAAAAAAGGATGAGGGCTTTATTTTTCTTCTGTAACGGCTTAGCAAATTCAGATTCTGCCTGGGAAGTGATAAGGGTTTCCTGCACGGGTTCCCTGCTGTAAGCGGAACAAAAAATTGTTCAACACAGAGACCTGTGAGACAACAAATCCACATGACACTCTGGAGAGAACTTAGGGAGATAAAGACAAGTTTCTATTTACTGTGAAAAAATATTGTTTCAAAAGATCTAATTTCCAGACAAGATCACTTCTGTGGAGCATGAAGATGAGAAAAATGCCTCAGGCACCAAACCAGATTTGAGCTTGGAGTTTATGCTTTTAATTTGAGATCACAATATTCACACAACTTTTCCCCACTCCAACTTGCTCAAATGCTACTTTTGAAATAGTCCTCTTCTCCTCATTACACTGCCTGTCTGAGCTCTGTAGCCAGCCAGCACATCAATAGCCAGTATGTAAAAAGATGCAGGCCATCTTTTAGATTGGTCAGGTAGGTTTAGATCAGATAACAGGAAAAATTTCTTCACTGAAACAAAGAATTGGAACAGGCAGCCTGGGAGAGAGGTGGAGACACCATCCCTGGAAGGGTTCAGACAATGTTTGGTTGTGGCACTTGAGGACATGATTAAGTGACAATGTGCTGGGTTGATAGTTGCACTTGACAACTTTAGAGATCTTTTCTGTCCTTCATATTTCTATTGATTTTAGATTCTATGACCTGACTGAGCAATGCACTATATGCAACCTTCTTCTCAATGGGTATTTGAACTCTAAATCTAAAACCATGAGCCCCCCACACCATTGGATGAATTGTGACAGTCACAGCACATAACCTTTGGAGATCAGGATCTGGAGTTTATGGGAAGTGAGTTGTGTTTCAGGTGCTTGTCCTCATGCAACTATTGAGATGGTTTGTGACACTGTGTCCTTGAGCCTGAAGTTGCAAAATCATAACTGCTCATTTACTCTTCCTCAGCTAAATCAGTAACAGTCCTTCAACTCATCTGCAATCAGTTATCCACAGAAGATAAACCTTGGATTATAAAAAGAAAAAAGGAAAGTACTTTTCTATATGTATTTTTAAGTGATCTGCATAAATAACATGCTAACAGCAGAAATCAGGCTTGAAGGTATAATAACATATTGCATGGACAAAGAGAAACCAAACAGCATGATCCACAGAGGGATTTGGATTACTGGAACTAAACTTAACAGTCATGTTGTTCAGCTGCTCCTTCAGCCCCACCTGAGGGTATTTTTTTTCCTACTGCTTTCACACTGGTGCTTTCAACACTTTTCAACAGAAAACTAAAAACTGATGGTCTAATGCTGCCTAGAGAACCCATTAGAGTGCATCTTTCAAATGCACAGCTACTGAGTCAGACATCATAAAATCAAAGAAAGAGGCAATATTTCAATTTCCTCTTTTTTCTTGACATTATTTTTATGTAACACCTTCATGGCCTGCTACAGATTTCTTGTATAGTGAAACACTGTGTTTTTCTCTGGCACTTTTCTTCTTCCTGTGCATGTGTATTTTGCTGAGCTTTAAATTAATTTTCCAAAGGCAGCTAGCACCATTTACTAGACCACACAGACACAATTTATCAGGAGACTAGTAATTCTGGGTTCAAAAACAAGCATCCAAAATCAGTTGGGGAGTGCATAAAATATCCATGCTTAGCCAGATTCTATTACCATCTGATAAACCAGAGTTGTCTGCTGTTCCCTTTAATTCAGAATGATTGTTTTGCCACGAGCAGCATGATTACAGGATTCCTGTGTCCCAGCAGCAAGGTAGTGCTTGTATTAATATTAGGAAAAAACTGTATAAAAATTTGTCTTGTTAATTCTCATATTGCCTGCTGGCTTTGAGAGCTCTGAGACACCCCTGGACAGCAGTTGGAGGATCAAGTTGAACAGTGGATGTTACTTCTTAGTCATTCAAGGCTTGTTTTTGAAAAAAATATTCAAAACCTGTTTCTTGTAAGTAGTTGATGTGAATAAGTGGAGTTTCATTGCACTCAGTGGGACTGCATTGATTTTCCTCATCTGAGGACGCAGCTTCTGTGCAACACTGAAATAAACACACAAAAACCAGCCAAAAGGCAGAACTGTGGGGGTTGTTTCCATTTATTTGGGGTTGTATTTCTTTGTTTCTTTTATCCACACCAGCCGCTAAAACTATTGTAATTTCAGAAGATCAACGTTAAGTATTCACCTGCTAGAGAAATCACCGCCCAGTCAGTGACACAGGAAACTTTCCAGAGTTGAGGATGACAGATTGCTCCATAAACTATGCCAGAAACCAAGGAGTGGGCAGTGAATGCACAATTGTGCCAGTTGCTGAAATTAAGTGGCATTTTCTCTTGTCTTTCTACGTGGGCATCATGAAAGGTCTCCAGGAAAAGCACTTGTTGATTGACAGTAAGAATTCACATGTTGTGCACAGCACATGTATTGGATGACCTTCAACTGCTGCTCTATTAAAAGACAAAAGTCATTATCTCCTTCAAAAGGCAAGAGTGATATGTAAAAACTCATTTGGCCCTGAGATGCCACACTCCTCAGAAGAGATATCTTCTGTGATGTTCCTTGGAGATGGGACTTGTCTTTTTTTCTCCATGTTTTAAAGGCTACAAAGGGCACTGGATAACAACAACGCCTTAGAATCCAAAAAAGAATTCTCCCTTTTCTCTGATAAAATTACAGGCTTTAGGAAAGCTGATATTTTGGTATAATTCCAATTTAAATTATGGATGAATTAGCATGGAAGATTGTCAATAGGTGTCAATTGTCAAAGAGTAGGGCATAAAAAGCTCTAAATGCACCTTCAAAATTTAATAACAAAACTTCTAATTTCCTCTGGCAAAAGTGGGCAAGGGTGCAGAACCGGAAAACAACAAAAGTATTTGCATATACCTTAAGTGCAACTTTGTCCTTGAGACAGAGTATACAGAATTTTCACACATAAGCAGATATTTATATGTTCACATGTATCTGTATGGCCTTTTGGAGGATATGATTCCCTCTTTCTCTGCTGTGAGGCTGTCCAAGGTTAGGTTCAGCAAACATCTGGTTGTCCCTTGGGCCTTGTGCAGGTTGGGTTTCTGGCAGCAGCATCTCTGTGCTTGTCCTTGAAGTTCTAACACAGCCCTGATGCATTTTTTGTGCTATGTCTGGTCTGCCTCACTGGAGGGATCTCTTCCCCTTGTCTTTAAGTTTTCCCTGAATAATCTCTTTAATTGGAATTCATGTGATTTATGTCCAGTCATTGTTTCTAGGCAGGTATCTTTTTGCATTTTAGGCTAAACAATAAGGCAATTGTGAAAATTTAATCACACTGTATTGTTCAACAAGTTATCATCCTGATTAGAGGGAAAGACTTCCCGAAATCACTCAGTACAAGTATAGTTCAACCCATGACATTTGATGGTCAGTAGTGTCAGGGAGTCCAACCTGTAATATTCCAATATTCCACTGCCTTCCCCTTAATAAACACAAAGCTTCATGAGAGAGTTGGCAAGATAATTAGGGACACAGGAAGAGAGAAAAATCAATGTGTTAATTCCACATCTCCTGTTCTGATTATAGTAAATTTTGCTTTGCTTTGAGTTAGTTGTTTTGGGGTTTTTGGAGGGGTTTTTTGGAGGGTTTTGGAGGGTTTTTTTAATATTTGGTTGGGGGTTTGTTTGTTTGTTTGCTTTTCTTTCTTTCTTAAAGGATAGAAAGGTTTAGATTACATAGTTTTATCAGAATGATGTCTTTGTCTAGTGTTGAACCCATGATGATAGAAGACTGTCAGAGAACACTAGGTAGAGTTAGATGTATGTAAAAATATATATCATAATTTTAATAGTGTAAACATCCTATGCTAAATATTATATAATAATATGCTACAAATATACATTATATAAAAATATGTAGCAATATTAACATATAATGCTATTATATAAAATTATTTACTGTTGTATTAAATTATATATTATATATGAAATAGAGTCTATTATATCTAAAATATAAAATGTATGTATACATTCTTTTTACAAAAAGAGACATAAAATTAAAATAAGGACAATTATCTTCACAGTCAATATATATTTCTGGTAAACAAATTTAATCTCCTTGTGCAGTTTAGAGCTAGAGATGATTTTTTTTTAAATAAAGTTCAGAAATGTACTTTTTTCTGATTTTCCACTAGGCCTAAAACTAGACTAATAACTCTGGCTGCAAAAAATGTTCAGTTAATTTAAGGAATTTCCATCCATTTTCTGGAAGCTGTTGGTACCCAGTGTCATGTCATGTCATGGAAATGTTGGTTTGGGAAGCGCTTTGAGTTCATCCTGTTTGACAGGGAGCATGTGCTCTGTTTGACCCTTGCCACACACAGATCTGGGTTATTTCTAGAGCAATACCCAAATCATGACATCCTGACCAGGGTCCACATCTTTTTATTCCCTCTAAATCTCCACTTGCCATCAGGAGTCTGCATGACACAGAAGAAAATGTAACTTAGAAGCTCACTAACCTGAGGTTAGAAAAGGTTTCTGAACCGTCTCTGTGAAAATTCTGTGGGCAGGAGCCTTGCTTGGAGCATTTGAGCAACAGCAGCAGTGAAACACAGACATCACCCAGAGGAAAGCACAGCTCTGTCTTCATGAGGGTCTAAAGATTATGTGTTACTAAATACCTGCCTATTCAGTTTAAATTCATCTCTTTTTTTTTTTCCACATGCAGGGGCTAAGTAAAAGTAGTTCTTTGAGACCATGGGGGACAACAGGAGGACAGAGGTCACTGTAGTAAAGAGGAGAGATAGATTAATAACCACTTTGATTGAAAAACATGAGATATGAAAAACTGATCCCTTTGCTCTTCAATTTGCTTTTGGTAAATGATCAGTTGACTTCAGGACAAGGGGATTGTTACCTATTATTACTCTTTACCACCAAGTTTCTTTTTAGCTTCCGTAAATCTGTTTTATTTTTTCATCTGTTGTTATTTTTTGTGGGTTTGTTTGTTTGTTTTAGGACAGGAGGAGTATTTTAACACTCTAGAAGATTTCTAAAGCCTGACACATTTCAGAGATACCTCCAAAAGGCTGAAAAAACCAAGATACATAATTTATAAAATTATTTACATGTTCTTACTTTAGATGTCTTAGAAGGTAGATGCTATGAAAAAATGTATCTGATTGGCAAGTACCACGAGTGGCATTGCTGAAAAAAAGCAGAAAATTTTATCATCTTTCATCTGATGTCTGTTCCTTTATGAATATCTGGTGTACCTGATGTTGACTGATGCTGCTGAAGGCAAGTAATATATAGTAGATTCCTTTTGAAAAAGTTATCAGTATACTTAATGTGAAATTCTTAAAATATAGACTCCTGAAAAAGAGCCTGTTAGTGCTAGGATGACCAATGCCATGTACTACTCTAGGGAATAGGTCCCAAAATTGCCATTTCTTGACTATCCATAAGGACTGGATATTTTCTGTTGTCCAGGTCTTGAAGACTGATATCCAGACAAAACTGATCATGTTACAAGTGAAAATTAAACCTTCTAAATACAATCCCATGAATTTGCACTGATCATTTTCTGCACAGTTCATTGACCTGCTTCAGCATGCTTCATTTGTAATTCAGAATTCCAACTTGGAAAATATTCATAGAAAAAAGAGTCTAAGCAGAACTCACACTGGTGAGTTGTTAGAGCAAGGAGGGTTGAAGTACAGAAACCAAATCTCTGTTCCATAAGAAAGGTTAATTTGGGAGGCAATCAGCTCTAAAAAGAGCTTTGGATGAGGAATTTTGCAGTAGTAATGGTAATAATCCTGCTTCTCTGGGCATCCTGTTAGAACTAAAATATTTCTATTGATAAGCTCTGGTACCTCCACCCTGTTTCTGTATTTAAATTTATGAGAATTGAGGGGCAATGTCAACAGACTTTTCAGCAATTGGCATTCACCCAGTCACTGCTAGAGTGTCGAATGGAAAGTGTAGGTTTGACAAAAAAATGTTTTGGGGTTTTTTCCCCACTAGGAAAAAAAAAACCCAAACATATCATGCTCCCTGCACTTCAATTCACATACACATTCTCTGAAAAACCAAAAACCAACAACAACAAAAAAAAAAACCCCACCCTCAAATCTTTAAAATTTTGACTAGAAATGTAGTTAAAAACTCAAGCTTAATAATAATAAAATAACAAATTGTTGGTATTTCTGTTTTTTGCTTTCTTATAGTAGTGATTTTTGTGTATGTTTTAATGGACAAAATACAAAAAAAATTAGAAAATGAAAATTTTTGTTGCAACACTGTGTATATGTCTGTGTGTGTTCAATAATGCTTTATTCCTAGCAGCAATTCTTGAGTCTTGATGTGCTAAGATTGGTTTACAGCAAACTAAATCTTGTGTAGAAAAGACAGGAAACTCTCAGTGATAAATGTACCACTTCATGAAGACTCAGGATTGACCTGTAAATCAGTTCATGAAACCCCTTTTCTTTCTGCCCTCCAACCTGATCAGGGAAGCTGGATTAAAAGATATTGTTATGTGGTGTGGTCACATAATACCTACCTCAGGAAGAGGCTGGACAAAAAAAGAATAACACAGGAATAAAAATACAGGGACAAATCACAGGACTCTACAATGTGTCAGAGAAGCAGGACATGAGGGAAAAGAAGCAGGCCCAGTGTTTGTGTGGGGGAGAAAAATGTAGAATTAAAACAAATTTTAAAAAATAGCAAATAATTAAAAAATAAGGAAAGAAAAATAGGAAAAATTGAGAAAAATATTTCAAAGACAAACATGAGAACATATGCCTGGTGTAAAATACTGGGCTTGAAAATTAAGCAAATGCAGATGTGGCAGATCAAAGCCTTCACAAATAGAATTCAAAAAGAGAGAACTTGATACAAAATGAAAAATCAAGAGAAGATGAGGGAGATCTGTGGAAAAGACAGGAAAAGGACAGGCTCAAATGCTGCCTAGCTACCAAGCACCCTGAGGACTGCCCTGTGTTGATTCTGCTGCTTCTTTATTTTGTTTTCTTGGGTCATTCCTCTCTTCTTTATGGTAAGAGCTGCAGGGGTGAAGCCCTGGAGGTGTCAGTGGAGATGTAGGGAGGAAACAACACCCAGGCAGTGGCTGCATCATCACTCCCATGGACTGAAGGGGCAGCTGAGCAGCTGACACAACTGACCATGTTTCACCAGATTTTATCATTTTCTGCCAAGAACTGCAACAAAATCCATCATATCTGGGGGGAAAATAGCTTTCACTGCAAAAAACTGTTTTGGTGTACCTTAACCAAGCTCAGGTCTGGGAGAGAAAGAAAGAAGAGTTCTGTCCTTGGGCTTACCTTTGCAGAAAAGACATTTAAGGTCTATTACCTAATAAGAAATCACACCTTGCAGTGATGGAGTTTTGCTATTGTTTGGGGGTTCTTTTTGTTTTGGTGGGGTTTTTTGGTCTCTTTTTGCCTTTATTTTTTTAAATCTGTCACTTAATTCTCATTAACTCAATGAGTTTGGAGTTGGATACTTTGTTCAAATAATGTTGGCAAAGATTGTCATAAGTCTTTTGCTACCAAACTAATTGAATTAACACCTGTATTAACTAATTAAATTTCTCTTCGCTCCAAACCATGACAGAGGACAGTATTTTTTATTCTCCTCTTCATGAGAAGACACACACATCTGAGTTGCTGTTTTTGGATTTTGAAAATTGTCAAAGCAGAATATGCAAGGAAAAAAAGAAGAGAGAAAAAAAGAAAAGGCTAGAAATAGATAAAGAAAGGATAATCCTGGATGCAGAAAGAAATCCAAAAAGCCATCATAGAAAGCAGCCTCTGTTGAGGGGTTTTGGTGTAATTTATGACACCATATTTAAGGTGATCAGGAGTAGGAAGACTTGGTTTCATACATTTGCAGCTCCACAAATCCTTTACATCATGATTCAAGCTTGAGTTCTGTGCCTACACCTCCAAATTTCAAAGAGAGGATATCTCCCTTTCTGTCAGGATAAACAGATGAATATTTAAGTACTCACAGTTAAGGGAGTCTGATGGTTGAAATAAGACACTACCAGTTGTTAGTTAGACCTCAGTGTGTAGTGCTCTAATACTAAGACTGCATCAGGCAAAATTATCTTAATTTTAAATATAATTTTCATAAATATAAATGCGTTCAGAGTTGTGCCCTCTATAAACAAAAATGGTCTCTCCATTTTGTGAAATTAGCTGAGAAGTGATCCTGTCTCTGCCCTCACCTCCCTCAGAGCTGTCCAAATCCATCTGTCAAGAGCACTGTCCCCTAAAAGCCTACCAGTCTTTGCAAACCTCTGCATCTAAAGAAGAGAAATCATTTCACGTGGAAGATTTCCATTATGCAAGCAAAGGCTGCAGATGGCAAGAGTTCTTCAGAAAAATTAGGAATGTGTATAAGAGGGCTTGCTTATATTTACTTTAAAATAAATATCATTTAACCTGGACACTCATTCACTGTGACCCTGCTAAATGATTTGCTAAACAAAACATTGGAGACTTGTTTTGTTCTTAAGACTGAAAAAAACTCTTCAGCCCAAGGGAGTACTCTGGCAAATAGATTAATATTCTGTCAGGTCACAGGCTGTTTGCATCATGTCTGAGGCTAAACCCAGCTGAAGCAGGAATGGTCAAAAATCAATCTTTTTGTAGAGGTTGTAAAATCCAGAAGCTTAGTAATTGTATACACAATTATTCAAAAAGTATATGAAAGTATTTTTTCTGCATAAATGCAACATAAATCAGCACAGGATTATATGCCACTGTCAGTTCTTGGAAAAGGGTGGATAATGTATTTTATGAAACGACAGTGCCTTGAAAGAACAAGTCCTTTCCAAGATGGGAACAGAGTCATACACAAGATGCATACTTAAAAGGAGGACAGGACTATCACCTTCTGCATGCCAATATTTCTCCAGTGCTGTCATGGGCATTTCATTTCAAGGGCAAGGACAAAACTGAAGAAAGGACACTGCTCCCAGTCACCAATGCAAATTACTCCCAATGGAAATAATGGTATTTTAATAATCATCTCTAATTATGATATCATTACCATTGTTTGAATCTTTTGGTTTCTTTTTTTTTTTTTTTTTTTTAAATGGATTTGCAAATCTTCATATTACTCCCAGGGAATAAAAATGAATTCAGACTGAAAATGAAAAAGTAGGAGGAAAAAAGAGATCTTCTGACTCAAGGTTTGAAAATATTGGGAGACTTGAAAAATAAATTTGCTGTTTGTCAAAGATGGGGTATCAGTTTGCTTCTAGGAGCCACCTCACCATCCTTGGTGTATCAATCAAGGAAACTGCATTGGAAGTGATCCACAGATCATGGTAGGTCCTTGAATACATTCAGAGCTTTCTAACATTTGTGCTGGCAAAATTTTTTGAGTGACTAAGGACAAAGTCATTAGGCTTGCAGCAAAGATGCATGCATAAATGTTTGTTGAGTTGCCAAAGTGTTGCCCCAAAACAGAATAAAAATCTCATTTGTTCATAAACTTCAAGAGGATAAACTGAAAGAAAAAAAAAAGTGAAGAAAGGCATCTGTTAAATTTGTGTTGTGTAACCCTCATCATGCTCTTGTGAGACAAGGGAATTTTTATGTAAGGATTACATAATATTTTCTTTCCCAGTGTTAGATACAAATCTAATCCTCAGGAATCAGACAGCAGAAATGGATCTTCCTACCAGATTTTTTGTAATTGTTATTACTAATCATTAACTATACTCTATGCACTATTAGACACCTCAAAACTATCAAATAAGTTGGTCTTCCATACCTTAGAAAAATCTAAAAACTATTACTTGAGTTTTCAGAATATCTGATGCTGTATGTGCCAGTGCCATGACTCCTACTGACATTTCACACCACTGCTCATGGCCAGCACCTGCACAGATCAGACACTGAACACCTCAACCTGTGACTGACACCATGAGAACCTCGGGTATCACAAGAGGAGGGGATTCGGCATCACCTCCATCTGATGGGGCTCCCCAAACCTCTGCTCTGCTGGGTTTCTGTATTTGTAGCCTATGGTCCCACATGACTGCTGCAGGGTATGCACAATCTCATGCTAGTATCCTAAACTTTTTCCAAACATAACAAAAATACTTTATTTTTTGTGGTTTAACCTCTGTCAGCAGCTCAGCCTCACACAGCCAGTCTTTGGGGTAAATGTTTTCCATTTACTAAAACAATGGCTAAACAAAGAATATAAAGGTCATAATTTTAGTATGAGGGGCCCAGCCTTGGAATATGAAGGGTAACTACACTTCATTACTAAGGAACTTTTTGCTTCTATCCTAGATTTGAGCACAAACAGTGGTTTTGGCATGTATGGTAGCTAGAGATTACAACCCACAGCAAACTTGGTCAGAAAATTCTTGTTTCATATACAATGGCTGTAGGGTGAGGTGAGGGGGTGGGGGGGATAAGTCCTTCTCTGAAAAAAAATGTGAAAAAAGCTACTTATCTGGAATCAAACAAGTGAGACGCATTTTGTGAATTTTGAGCAGATGAAATGCAGAATACCTCTTTGGCTTTGGGAAAAACAAACAAACAAACAAACAAACAAAAACCCAAAAAAACTAAAAAAACCAAAACAAACAAAAAAAATTAAAAAAACAAACAAAACAAACAAACAAACAAAACAAACAAACAAACAAAAACCCAAAAAAACCCAAAAAACCCCAAAACAGGTAGATTCAAAGCACAGAAAGGAAGGTCTTCTAGGGTCTGACAGTTTCCTACTGGAAGTTTGGATTATTATTTCAGCCAGCTAGCTTTTAGGACACTTTGTGTATTCTCCTGGGAGAAGGTGAAAGAACTAGAGGAGGATAAGCAGTTTTATCCTTTATTTAAGCTGAAGGTTGCCCCCATGAGGTGCTAATCTTATTCGCTTGTCATCAATCAATTTATGATGCAAGAGGGAAAGCTGTGGGTGTGGGCTTTTAAACCACTGAGTGTTTGTAACGTGACTGGGAGCAGCTCTGGCTCTTTAGGAAAGCACTGCAGCTTCTTCAATTGGCAGCACTGTCTACAGCAAAAAAGTGAAATCCTCTTTCAAGCCTGTCTCCTTTAATTATAATCTTCTGAAGGCTTTGCAGATAATAGTTCCCATTTCTTTCATAGTAAATTGAGTACAAGGAATCTGTGCTGGCTTCCCAATGCCTAAGAAAAATAAAGCTTTTGGTCTCTCCTCAGAAGTTTGTCCCTCAGCAGAAATGTGTTGCTATTACATGTTGTGGTACAGACTTCCATTCTTGACTTGAGGAGGTGAGAGGAACACAGACCCTCCACATCCCAAGAGAGTGATTGTTAGGAAATCAGTAAGAGTATTGCTCAGTTTCTGGTTTGTTTTTTTTTTTGTTTTTTTTTTTTTGTTTGTTTGTTTGGGTTTTTTTGTTGGTTGGTTGGTTTGGGGTTTTTTTTGTGTTTTTTTTGTGGTTTTTTTTTGTTTTTTGTTTTGTTTCGTTTTTGGTTTTTGTTTGTTTGTTTTTTCTTTGGGTTGCTTTACTGCTTTTCTGTAAGAGCTCTGAAACTTTCTGGTCTACAGCTTATTGAATTTCTTACTACAAACTATCCTTTAAAAGCATGAAAACGTAAAGCTCTTTGTGGTGGTTCAACAGCAGCAAGAAATTAAACTCCAAATCAGCCACTCCCTTTCTCTCTGCCCCTTCCAGTAAGGAAGGGAACTAAAGCAGAAGCTACTATTGCAAAAAGCTATAGAATAAAAAAAAAAAAAAAAAGTTCAATAACAGCAACAATATTAACACCAAAAGTATACAAAGAGAGGTGTTTTACCCACAAAAAGGTATTCACAACCAGGACCAAAACAAGACTGAGGTCACATCCACACCATGCTAAGCTCTGCTCCCATCTTTGCAACCAGGACAGTGCAGCTTCAGAGCAAGAATCCATCTGGACAAAGCTGTGCCTAACTGGGAATGAGCAGACCCAAAAAAACAGAAAGAGCAGGGCAGAAATACTTCCCTGGAGTATCCTCTTAGCCTTTGACCATTTTCTGCTCAGAGCATATCCTGAGCCTAACAGTCAATACCAACCCTCAGAAAATTTCTTTTCCTCAGCCTTTCCTTTCACAGTTCCAACTGTAGGAGCTGTGTCTGCATTACTTCTGTTGTGCTTCAATCCATGATTAGTGATGAGATTGTGATTAAGAATATAGTCTCCATGGAAGTACTTCTGGAGTTTTTTGTCACCAGGGAGAATTTAATAGGGTTTTGGCAGTCATGACACCTAAACTGGAAACAAGGATGGGTTTTAGATTTCCTGGAGTGATTTCTCAAAGGAAGAATAATAAAAACATAGATCATAGAACTATAAAATCATAAAATACTTTGAGTTGGAAGAAACTTTAAACATCATCTAATTCCAATCCCCTACCATGGTCAGGGACAACTTCCACTAGACCAAATTGCTCAAAATCTCATTCAACCTGACCTTGGTAACCTTTGATCTCTGCTGGATGGAGGGTAGGGTGGATTTCTCCAACTAGAGATACTCTTACACTTGGATAACCAGATTTGAAGAACAGAAGGGTTTTTCCTTCCTTTCCCTTCTCTGTAAGCACAAAGAACAAGGGAGCCATGGAACACAATCAAGACCTCTACCACTAATGGCTGGAAAAATAATAACCTCTTTCTGTTTCCTCTAAAGAATCACATTTATATTTGATAGAGAGTGATTGATTTTTTTGTAGTTAACTTTGAACATTAAGATATTCAGAATTAAAAGTGTTCAAAAATCTTACACACGACTTTTTTAACCTCTGAAATTTTAAGAGATGTGATAATGCATGTCACATATTTGTCAGAGAAAAAGATTTTCTAGTCAAATGATTGGGGTCTACTGAAGATCCAAATCTGTGAATGTTTAAGACTTTATTAAAATATTGAGAATTCTAATAAAAGAGATCAACTGTATTTGTATAAATAATTGTCCCAATTTGAATTTAAAGGCAAACTTTATTTTGGATTATCAATTAGATCACTTCAAGAGAAATCTCAAACACTGCATAAGCTTTGGTTTCCTCCTCTTCCACAGACTTTCCAGCTTCCCTCTCAAGGTTTCAAATTCTCAAGCATCCTCACATGGAAGGGCATGCAGCACATGGCTTTATCTATTGTTATAAAAATACCGATCTGGTGATCTGCAGTGAACACAGCATCATTGTACTTGTTTTCAACTAAAACAAACAAAAAGAGAACCAAATCAACTAAACAAAATTTTAAAAACCCAACAAAACAAACACACAAAAAAGATATAATTTTTATTTTTGGACCTAATGAGGCCAAGAGGAGACAGAAGGTTAAGGGCTCCACGGTGCAAGTATAGTTAGTTTGCTCTAAGAGAAATAACCCTGAACAAATGGTCAGAAGTCCATGGCACTTGCTCTCAGAACCAGGGATCGTTCTCTGTTTCACATTCAATTTAGGAGTTAACAGTAAATAGAAGCTGTTTACAAGGTTAGGATACCTTAATAAGTCACAGGAGCAATCTGAAATCTGCTTTTTCTTGAGAATGACATAAGCAACTGGGTGCATTTCCATCAGCAAAGGTCCACATGCTTGTCCAGAACTGCCACCCTTGCATTAAAAACATTTTTCCAACAATGCTGCCAACCTTTTGCGACCAAATAAAAATTGCTTTCTAGAACTCACCATTTCTCTGTATGGAATGATTTTAAGCAAGTGGTATAGACTAAAAGCCTGATTTGGGGGTCTTTACAGTGAAGGAAAAAGAATCTTAACCCATATCTGCCTTTAATTCGGTATGGTTTTGTTATATCACCATTACATTTTTCTTGAGTAAAAGAGGTAGATTTGTGTTTCTTGTTGGTATGTATACCAACATATGGTATATCTTGTGATATATTGGTATGAACTAAACATTTTACTGTAGTCATCCAGACAGTTTCCCCATGCTGGCAGAAGATTTTTTTTTTCTGGCAACTATATAGTCAAGACTTTCTAGAAGACAGTATGTCCATAAACTTCTTAGTTAGAATCTTTTACTTTGGCTTTTTATTTCTCATTGAGACCTTTCCAATCCCCTCTTTTGTTTTAACTCTGGCAAGCCATCACCCTGCCAGACTATAGTGGTTTTGGTCTTGGATGTTTTTGACAGTGACCATGTCAAATGATAAGGACTGGATGTTTGGAAGAAGAAAAAAGAGACCAAAAATCTTTATTCATCTTTACACTCATACTTGTATCATAAAGCTACTACTTCAAAATACAGAGATGAGCCATATCCTGTAGATATGTTTTGGATTTGTAGATCTCAATTTGTCCCATCATCCAAAATCATGCGTGGAGAGAGACTCTCCTTCTTTCAATTCACTGCTCTCCCTTCACCACTGAGGTTTTAAAACACTTCCAGCCTGCTGAACTGCAAATTCAGAAACGTTGTTACCTGCAGCAGGTTACAATTTGTGTGCCAGAATTACAAAAATCCCCCTGATGCTTCAGTGGTCCAGTGCTGAGGTGGATTCCCCAGGGCTGCAGAAAGCCTCACACAGAAGATTTCAACTCTTTATGGTAAAGTAGCAGAAGGACCAGCCACAGCAGCATGGTAGCTTGAAGGTGGCTCAAAAAGTGATGTCTGCTGTGTTTGAAATTTGACCAGAGCTGCAGAGCCACAGCAAGGTTGAGACAAGAAGGGAGCTCTAAGTTTATGGTGCTGAAACACAGCACAGGAAGGAATGCACAGGATCATAGATGTCACAGTGTTGGTCAGGGCTCAGGAAATCCAGAGCTGAAGGTTGTGTGCAGCTGTATCTGCCTTAGAAATGCACAGGTTTCACTGGGGAGTCATATCTGAACTGTCTGAAAATGGGACAATTCAGGTACTGCTGGGCAGTGGCGTGCAGAGAGGTCAGGGATCACAGGGGCTGCACAGCCTTGCTGGGATCCTGGGAAAGCCTCAGAGCAGCCAGACTGCAGCTCAGTGCCAGAACACTGCCAGCAGTAATGAGCTTAAAGCCAGGCTGGGAATGTCCTCCTGCCCTGTGGCTGTTCTCTGAGCTGCATTCACACACCCCCAAATCCCTTGCTGCTGTCAAGTCTCTGTGGCTTGACAAAGCACAAATTCCCCTTCTTCTTGTTTGCTTCTCCTCTCCCTCAGCAAAGTGCAGAAAGGCAGCTGCTGGGAGAGTTGTTTGTGCTGTTCAGCACCAGGTGAGAGCTCCTGTATGCCACAGAGAATTACAGACCTTTCAGCAGCTCCCTGAGCAGTGTAAAGTGGCAGGAAGGAAAAGAGGGATTCTGGCACATGGCTGCATGCACTGTTGTGTCCTCCTGTCGAAAAGCTCGAGCTGGAGCAGCCACTGAACACAAGAGTGAGCAGGACAACCTCTCTGGGGTGTTGGGGATCACACAGTTATATGAGCTTGGGACAAGATTCTGGAAAAGAGCCAGGCAGAGACTGGAAATAGATAGGAAAAAAAAGTAGTTAAAACAAAGGCTTTGGGATTTTGATAAAAACCTTATGCAGTTCAGACATTATTTTCTCCATCCTGATCTCAGCAGCTGTTTTCTCCCCTGTTTCCAGCCTGCCTGGGTTTATCCTCCCAGCACTGCTCCATACCATTCCCTCTAAACCCCTCCCAGCTTTTCTGCTTCTCTCCTGTATTCTTTCTCTCAGCAAACATAGTTTTGGAGGTGTCAGGAACAGGCAGCTACAAATAAATAAATAAACTAGTAAAGGAGATGAAAAATGGTGAGCAGAAAATTACAGGGCAAATGAGCCTCTCAGGGAAACTTTCATTCTGAATGCCTGAAGAGGTGATAAGTTAAGTGGTGTTTAGTTTCCTTACTCCAGACATATTTTAAAATTCTTTTTGACAGTTCTCAAAAGACATATCATTGCTTTACATGAAACACAATGGGGAGATTTTACCAAAATAATAATTTTTGCTCCTATCTTTTCTATCTTTAACTCCTACAGCAGTTGAGACTCTCTTACCAGCTATCCAGTAGGACTTAATTTACCATAATTTAGTCCTGCCTTGCTTCTGGTGGCTTAATTACTTTCTAATTATTTTTTACTGTAGGAGGAAGCCAGGTGAAGGCAGAAGAATGAGCTGTTATAAATTATTTGTAATCTAGTAAAGTTTCAGTCTCACTCCAAAATCAAGCCTGTCTCTTGCTTAGCATAACACATAGAGTGATAATCCCAACACACAATGGAGGAGGGAAAGTTGTATTATGAGCATCCCAGTTTGGACTGAAGAGGTGGTTAAAGATCAATCAATTTATTGCCTGTCAAAAAGTAAGTTCCTTTCAGAAATAGTATTCCAGTCCTTCCTGCCAGCCCCCAACAGACTCATATTCTCTGTACTTCTATTTTATTATAAATAAGAGGTCTTGTGTTGCTGTTGATCTTATTTCATTCATGAGTAACAAGAACAACAAACAGATTGAGAAATCCCTCTACTGCAACATCAAAGGTTATCAGCCAGGAGCAGAAGTGTATTCTGAATTTTGAGTTACTTTCCAAACCCTGGTTTTAGTAGGTTTCTCATATAGGCCTTTTTTGTTTGTTTTCTTTTTCTTTTTTCTTCCAAATATTAAATATGAGTCTGAATTACCTAATGTTAACCATCTAATTATGTTTGCATTTTCATAGAAATCACACCCACTCTGTTTCAGAGCAAGGATTTTCTTTCCAGGTTACTTTGATTCACACCAGTCACTCCCAACACTTCCATGGTTGTTTGCAGTTCGCTTTCATTAGACAATTCTTCCCTTCTCCTGTTCTCTCCATAATCTTAAATTCTCAAGCACAAAATCCTCCAGACTTCATAGAACAACCTCTGAAAGAGTGGGATATTTTACTTTTCCTATAACAAAACTCAGGTGGTATTTCATTTATTAAAACATAACAGTTAGCTGTAATGTAGTTCAGCATACAAATATTTTGTCTTCATCAGTGTATGAGCATGTCTATCTATATCTAGAAAGATATATAGCATGCTTATGTACATAGCTACATAGAAAGTTTGAAAATGCAAATTAAATCTGTGATTTTTTTTAGTCTGAAAGAGCAAGAAAGAAAAATTAGCATAGATTTTGTGCTAGGCATTAACTAGCAACTGCACACACATAGACACAAACACTTTCTGACAAATAACATAGTATTGTGGTGCTTGGCTCATTCACATCCAAGAAGACAAAAAAAAGTGCAGTGCAGTGCAATGCAATGCAATGCAATAAAAAAAATTAAAAATAAAATAAAATAAGCTTCAAGCATCAGACTCCAGGCCAATGATAGCGATTTCAAGAGAAAAAATGAGCTGCAGGCCAAGCATTGCTATGTTTGCCAACTTTGACATATTTTGTGACAGCACAATGCATTCAGCCCTAATCTAGCACATAGTCCCATTGTAATTATAATCTAGCATATTTTGCACAAGGCCAATTTAGTTTTATTGTCCACTGTGATGCTGGAAAAATATTTATGAAGATGGCTTTAAAAGTCTCAAGTGCTAAAGCTAATGTGAAATGTTTCCAACTTGAAATCCAGGTAGGTAATTGTCCTTTTCTTCTGTGATTTCTGAAGAAATCTCTCTTTTTCTGATGTCTGTGATATACCAGTCAGAAAATTCTCTGTGCCATTATCAGTAAGCTGAAGATTTTTGAAATGTCAGCTATGAAGTAAGGCCATAAGTGTGCTAAGTTTTTTTTCCATAGGTAGCAGGATTTTGTAGATGCTCTAACAGCTTCAGGACACCAACAGAAAATATTTTTTCTCCTGCCATCTGATGTGATTCCTTTGAATCCCTTACTAAACTGAGCATGGATAAGAACAGGTTTTCCTTTTCCATCCTTAATGGAGACAGAGTGGATGTGCTGTAGCTGGTTAGGCTGAGATGGAAATTGAGTAGGACCTATGCTGGCTTTGTGCAAGGCTGGTATTTGGAAGCTGCAATTGTAATTGAAAAAGTTTGAATTCTCATTTAAGTACAACACTTACATCACTTTAGCTAAGTGTGCAAGGCTTAAAATCAGAGCAGCAGTGCTGAATATCTTTCTTACTGAATAAATTCAGTTTTGAATTTCATTGGAATACTCTGTACTGTCAGGGTCTGCTTCAACCAATGGAAATTACCAGATTATAATAAGTTTGGTCTGTTTTCTATGCTTACATCCTCAGTAACAGAAGAGAAAGCAAAAAGTAGTTAATTTTTCTAGCAACTATCCAACTTCTTTAATAAATTAGCAATCCAGTGATAGTGATTGTTAGTACAGATTCTTTATTCAGGAAAGGGGAAGTTTTACCTTTCAATATAAATATACTAAAATGCAAAATACTCTTTAATCAAATCTGTGTGACTCAAGGCAGTAAGAATGAATTTCATTTTGAGATGACAAGACATAAATTTACATATCTACATGTTTGTGTCTGTAGTCATTATGGATATTTTCTAAGTGTGTCTGATGGGTGTTTAAACTTTAATTGTATTCAGCAGAACTCTAAACAATTTGGTTAGTAGATGTTAAACATCTTATAAAACATTTTGGTTTATCTTTATGTTTACAGAGAGTGTGGTTTAGACTAACTATTCACTTTCTATTTGCTATGCCTAAATGTCTAACACCATTTTTCTAAAGGCTGATATTCTACTTGGCTTTCAGATCTGGGAAATGGGGCTGCTGTCTGAGCCAAAAATTTGTGGAATTCATACCAAAGGATGGATCACCTGTCTAATCACAGTTGTGTCACAATGGTTGCATGTCAAAAACTCCCCATTTGCTGGCTCTTTGGATCAAGGGAAGGAATGGAAACAGCATAGCAAAAAAAAAAAAAAATTAATAGGATAAACTCTGTCTAAGGTTTAGAGTTTTTAATTAGGTAGTTATAATGATAAGCTTCTATTAAATAATTTTTAAAATAATAATAATTTTTTACATTTCTATGTTTATAGTAAACGAGAGAAAAGTGAAAATAACACACAGACTAACACAGAATGTTCATACTTGAGCATTTTAATTTTTCAGAAAATAAATATGCAAATTTTGTATATCTTAGCTCCAAGACTTGATTTTGAGACTCTCAGTTTCAAAAGTGTTTTACTGCTGAGACAAAGAATTTGCAAATAAAATTATCTCCACTAACCTGTTTATTCAGGGACTGAATTTTAATGGGAGGAAACATGGAATGGATCCATCATATTGACCACACCCCCTTGACTGGTGGCCACAACTGTGAGATTGCTCCAGAGCAAAGCCCATGTGGATGGTCTGATGCTGACCACTGAAGGTGAGGGATGCTGGATGTTTGCAGGGAAGGTATTGTTGCAATTCTGAAACTTGCTGGCAGGGAGGAATTGTAAACAGAAATAATGAAGCATTTGGTACTATTTAAAAGCAGAGAAGACTGGGGGATTCTGCGTGGAGAATTAAGAGCACTGTTAAAACACCAACAGTCCAGCATGCTACAGAAGAAATGATGACACAGGAATCATATGCAAGAAAAAAACCACCACAGAAAACAAGAATAATAACAGAGGGCTGGGACACAACTGCTATCTAAACTTTGTTTGGAGTTTCACTTAAATCTCCAGGGAAAATTGCCTTGTTTAAGCAACTAAATTTCTTGAGATAAGCATTAAAGGTTTATATTGCTCTGTGGAAAGAGCAGGTTTCTCTGGAGGGCAATAAAAATGCCCAAATTACATCTTCCTAAGAGTCATTCCCAGAAGAATCTCTATTGGCTAAACTTTGCCTGTGTAATGCTGCCATACAGAACAGCTCCTGGCAGTAAAACGTTGTAAGCTTTGTAGCAAGTTTGCAACACCTCAGGACTGAGGCTTGCCAGCTTTGCTCTGTCTGAACCTTTCCTGACCTGGTTGCAGCTTTGTTGTACTTGATTTATCTGTGACAGCAATTTCTCTAACTAACTAGGTGTCTGTAATTAATTTGATTTTTTTTTTTTTTTTAAATCATGAGTCAGTTTTATAAAGGTGACAATAACAAGCAGTTGTTCTTTGCAGGATGCAAAGGTCATGACTAACAAAATGGTGATAGGTAGAGAAATGCAGGGTTTTTAAGACAGTGGATGCCTTGAAAAGTGGAGACATGGATGGAGCTGAAGATCAAAGGAAGGGCCAAAAGTATAAAAGCATTTTACAAAACACTAAAAATTACCCCAGATGGATCCTGGAGAAGAAGCCATTAATGTCTTACTAATCCCTGTGGAAGATTCTGGGTGCTGACAACTATCCATAGCATCCCCATCAGCATTGCCCAATATCTCAGGTATTAGTGCCTAACATCTTTTAATCACCCATGGGGAATTGAATAGAGCATTTTTCACTGGCATTGCTTTTATTTTCCCTATTGAGCCCGATGTAAGTACCAGGGAATGGTCAGCAGAGAGAGGCCTAAAACAGCCCCAGTGTGAAAGATGCTCTTTGCTTGGCTCGGGAAAGGAGCTAAAAAACTTTGAGGGATTTACCTTAAGTGGATTTTTGAGCATTTCATTATCCATGGGGTACTGTGAAGGTCTTGGCAGCCTTGCACACATGATTAAGTGAAAATTAAGAATCTGATTCATTCTACGTTTAGACATTAACTGAGGTGTTAAAATCATGAGTATGACTGTTTCAAATTGTCTCATAGAGAGAGAAATCTGCCTTCAGATTGATTTAAGACCTAAACTATTTTCAAAGTTTACTTATCTTTATTGTAAGCAAGGTCTGAGACAACCAACAAAGACAAATCCTTAAAATGCTAATTTTGGATGAAATTAATCCAGGTGTAAGGTTGACTATCAAGTTAAGTTCTGGTAAATTAAGGCTCTGAGAATGTCAATAGTGCTCACCGTGGTGGATTACCTGCTAAAATCATTACAGAGGTTGAAGCTTTACATCATTTGCAGACTAAGTGAATGTGTGACTTTCTAGGGCAAAACTCTTAATATGATTGAACTTCATGTATATTAAAGGTTGATAAAATGAAGCTGTCTTCAGTTTGATAAGAATGTGTCTATTTCAGAGTGATATTAGCCAACATATAAGCTCTGGCTATTTTGTACCCTGAGTTGTCTTGTGATCTCTGCTGGTTCACATCCTGCCTGTTTAGAGCAAAGATAAATCTTGCAGATGACCCAGGAGGAGACTGAAATTTCTCACTGTCTTAGAGCCACTGGAAAAAGGTTTTCAATGCATGTAAATGTATATCCAAGTCCTTTGTTTCTGTTTCTAACACCATCTCTTGACTATTTACAATCATCATATTTTTGGATGATATATTAATATTTAATTCATTTTCACCCCATCGAGAAATCAATAGAAGAATAGAAGCTAAACCAATAGAAGAAAAAACAAGGAAATAAGAACATGGGAATGTAACTCCCATTCGTCTTCAAATCTTTCATTAATCATTTTCTTTTGTTTCTAAAAGATGTCATGTGTGTGTTCAAAAAGAGATTTATTGTACCTTGAATCATATAATCTGATTTTTTCATGACCTTATCACAGACAGTCTTACAATGACTTTGGTTATGTGAACAGTGATCTATGGATGTATTCAGTAGTGCAGCTGAGATTTCCTAAACCAGTGATTAATGGTGGGTTCAGGCTGTCCATTGTACATCCTCTGCTATGGCATAAACACTATATTCCCAGCCTAGAACTATGTTGTAAATGTACAATAATAACATAATTTGGTGTCATAGCACTGACAGGAGTTTTCAGCTGTAATTAATCACCATTTATTATAACAGATTTAAGGTGTAGTTTAAATAGGAACAGATTGGTGTAGGATCTCAAACTGAAACACTCTGGGAATGGTCGCTCAAGCCAACAGCCACCAATCACGAGTGAAATTAATACCTTATAATAAAATGCCCTTTAATTACAAGAATTAATATTTGGCTCTGAGTCCAATACACTTATCAAAAGTTTGAGCTGCCTGAATTCTGTTCCCCTAACTCAGTCCTGCCTTCTTAGTAGATTTTCTGTTTCTCCATGACATAGTAATGGGGCAACCACAGCTTGTCTGGCCAATCTGTTCCAGTATCTTATCGTTCTCATCACAACAAATTACTTCCTCTTGTTCAATCTAAACCTGCCATCTTTCAGTTTAAATCCATTGCCTCTTGTCTAGTCCCTGGAGTCTTTGGTGTTTCTCTTTCTTTTGAGTTTTTTTAATATATTAAAAGGCCACAATAAGGTCTTCCTATGACTTCTCGTAGCTGAAAAATCCCAACTTTCTTGGCCTTTCCTCACAGGAGAGGTGTTCCAGTCCCCTGGTCATTGTCATTCTCCTCTGAACAATCTGGACAATGTCCATATTTTTCTTGCACTGGGGTCTCCTGACCTCTTATTCCTTGGGATGGAGGTCTTCTGATCTTTGAGGATGTGATACTTGAACATTTTTACCCCATCCAATATGTGATAAAGCCCTCTTTCCTCCAGGGCCTTATCCCATGGGACACTTACAAACAGATCTCCTTACCATCAAGATCTTGAACTCAACCACCTCGTGGCCCAGACATCCAAGGCTGCCTTTGATCTTCACACCTCTGAGGAGCCCCTGCATGTCAGTGAGTGTGAATTTACCATTATCTTTAATGTTAGCTCCCAAACATGTCTAAACATTTAAAATCAAAGGAAATTTTGCAATTTCTGATAAAAATTTCTGATTGATTTCTGATAAAAATGTTTAACAGCATCAGTCCCAGTATCAATCTCTGTAAAAGTCCTCTCCTAGTAATAAATATTTTTTGAATGTTTACTTTCTATTTCTGAATAAAACTAGCTTCTAAATTTAATATTGCAAAGGGTTTTTTCTACTATTCTTAGGTTTTCCTGCTATCTTTCTTTTTCACTCCTGAATAATTTCCTTGCACTCCCAGAATTCAACGCTACAGAAGTCTAAGAGGTCTGATCTGCAGATTGCTTTTTATATATTTCTATCACACTGATGGAACAAGGATAATTAGAATATAAAAGAATATCTTGCAGCAACCCAAAATTGCCCCTCCAATTCAATGAATATTTTCTAGAGCATGTGGTTTATTATACAAAAAGGAAATAATTAAATAGTATTTCACCTCATTTCACACAGAGGGTTAAAGCACATAGAACTAAAAGAGTAATTCAAGAACTTGTGAAACATTGATTCTTAAACTGTGAGCAATTAAAAGCACTACAAACTTCTGCTAATCTAGATCTCATTCGGGATCACAGGGTCTTGCTCCAAATATTATAGTACAGTTAAATGTAGCTGAGAGGCTATTTAATCCTTGCAGAGAGATATCGTAAAAATGATAATAAAAACCACACGAAAATGTGAGCTTAACCAGGAAATTATGATCTGGGAAATTTATAGAATGGATGAGAAGAAAGTTCATGTTCCCCTTACTTTTTCACTAGCACTATAAAGGCACAGCAATTTTAGAGAAAAGCCTTAGTATGAAATACAGGGATAAGAAGTAAGTTTCTCCTATGTATGACTTGGAGCAATTCCAGGTTTCACCATATCACTGCTGATTGTGATCAGATTGGACTCATTTCCTTATAGTGGTAAACTGTGATTATTAATTTCTCTTTAAATAAAGAAGAGAAACAAAAGTTAACTGCAACCTGCTATTTAATTTTGTCATCTCCTGTAGCGAGATCATGCTTTTAAAATTATTTTCTGACAACATTTTATTGGTAACTGCATATTACAATAATTATTTGGCTGATAAACAGACTTATCCCACTATCCTACACTGATGCAGAACAGACTATGGAGAGGAAGAAAAATAAAAATTAGGAAAGAAAGTTTCTTGTAAACATGGATTTTACAAGTTTGTGTCAGAATTCCCAGTATCAGCCCTAAGATCACCAAACTGGTATCTTCGTTGTTTTATATGTATTTGTGGGATTGAGAATTGAGCTGAAAATATGGTTAAGCAGCAGGCAAACATTGACATCACTCAAGTAACAGTGCCTTAGCACAGTTTAGTTCTCTTGAAAACTGTGTGTAATTCCTCATGCAGAGTCAACACTTGGTATGAAAGGTTGCTGTAATAATTTTTTTTTCCTCCATATAGATCCAGGAACAGCTTGATCTAATGAGTGGCATCCCTGCCCATGTGAGGAGGGTTGGAGCTTGTTGATCTTTAGGATGCCTTCCAGCCCAAGCCATCCTCTGTTTCTGTGATAGGTGAAGGCTGGAGAGTGTCTTTACAGAGATGTACAGGCTGTGAGAGAGCTCTTCCCACTCAGAATGAGAGTGAAACACAGCTCAGAATTCCTGCATGCACTTCACTGCTGCATCCCCCTGATGCTGTCTGGTGCAATTCAGAACTCAGAGCACAAGAAAAATCACTGCAGTTGACTGAGCCAAGAGAAACCAATTATATTAATAATGGGAATAGTCTGAAAAAAATGTTCTGCTTCACCTAGATTTAAACGGCTCTGTTTTCCACAGCTCATCAAATTTCCTGCTGTATCCAAGCTGATAATTTCAGAATTGTTTGGTTTGGGGTGTTTTTTATTTGGTTGCTTTATTTGTGGTGTTCAGGTTTAGTTTCTCTGCTTGGCTGTGGTTAACACACACCTTTTCAAATATCATGTTTTTCAAATAAATCTATCAATATTTTGGAAAACACAAATACTTCATACAGCTTTCATTTTTCATGTAATTATGTAATTGTTAAAACTCCATTAAAGCTACACCAGAAAATGTGATGAAAAAGGGAAAATCACTGTCATTATTATTCATAAAAAAATTCTCAAGTTTTAAAAAAGGCCTTATTTTCTAACAAAGTTTGTCTTGCATGAAAATTGATGTCTTTTTTTCAGTCATTGTGGTATAGTTATTTATTACTCACTTCATGTATTATAAATTATAAACTACATTAAGCATACCAGAAAAAAAAATAAAGTTATCTAAGTATCCTTTTGCTTTAGAAGAAGACATTGCCTTTCACTGAAATGAATTTTCATTTATCAAGTATTAGTACATTATGTTTTGCAATGCTGTCCTAAAAGAAAACAAAAATAATTGTGCTATCAGGTTTCCTGTTAATTAAATAAGCAAAGATTTATTGTCATAACAGTTTTCTCATGTTGAAATTTTTAACTTAACAGCTTACATTATTGCAGTCTGGTCTATATAAACACATCCTTGTCTTATCTCCATCTGTGACTAGGTTTTATTTCTGTTATTGCAAGTTGTTATTTTTCTTCATTCCTCAAATCAGGTAAGAATAACTTGTTTGTTTCTTTTCTGTTGACACCCTCTTACACTAAATTTCCTTTCCAATCTAAATTACACATATTTCTAGCCTGCTTCCTTCACACTCTCTGAGTCTACCTGTTGTGATTATTTAAAATAAAATTAATTATTTTCCAATGTTTTGAAGTGGACAGCTTCTGTTCTCAGTTCTACCTTGCCTAAAAAGAAGGAAACTTGAATAACACCAAACATGCTACCCTACATAGAAACGATCAGATACAATGAAATTCTGTTTGCAGGGTGCATTTACACCTTGGTTTTGTCTGAATTCTCTTTGAAGTTTTGATATGATGGCGTCCTTTTGGACTTTACTATGATTTTTATTAGAACTGAAAGAATTTATTTAAACCTAAACTGAGTTGTTTTGGGTTTGGGGTTTTTTTGTTTGGTTGATTTTGTTTGAGTTTTGTTGTTGTTGTTTTTGGTTTTTTTTTTTTTTTTTTTTTTTTTTTTTTGGGGGGGGGGGTTGTTTTGTTTTGTTTCTTTAACAAAAGGATTCCAGTAACAAAAGTGGAATATGACTTACGACTTTTTCCTCCTTGCGCATTTTTCTCTTTCTCTTCTTGGTGTTCCCCCCTGATTCTGCTACTACAAAGAGTTACTGGGCTGCCAGTGAAGTGTACCTGAGAGCTCACCTGGGCTAACTCGGTGTGTTATGGGGTAAAAGGACTGTTAATAGAACACAAACATAACAGTGGCAGTACCAGAGATGGAGGGAATGAGAGGATCTAGTGGGAATGAAGAGTGAGCCTGGGACGTTTGGTGCACAGAGGAGAGGAACCTTCTAAAACTGTTGAAAACTGACTGTCCTGTCCAAGACACAGTGGGCATCAGTCTGGGCAAGGAGGTGCTGGATGTTACTGCAGGTTTTTTAAATGTTTCCTATTGTTCAATGAGAAGGGATGACTTCTCCAGTGTCTGAGCTGTCATTTCTGTTCAGCAGGAGGCTGCCAGCATTTCCAACTGACACACTGAGATAGGTTCTGACTGAGATCACTTCACAAGTTTTGAAAATTTCATCAAAGTATTTGCCTATGTTTTGGGGTTGTTTTTTTCATTTTGCTGTTGTTGTGGTTTGTGTGGCTGTCTCTAAAAAGCTGGGTTTATATATTCACATCTTGTAGCTGAAAGCAGAGCATGTCCTGCAGGCAAAAGGTTTTCCTAATGCTGCAAAGAGTGAGAATCCACAATTTGGAAATAGGAACTATCCTAGAAATTTATCCCAGGTGTTAGGGATAATGATAATTTCCAGTAGTTTGCTCATCAGAGTAAAGAAGGAAGGATAAAGGTAGGGTTTACTGCAAACCTGGTGTGCACTTCCCAAGATGGAAGTCAGTTCGAGTCTAAAGATGAGTAAAATTTAGAAGACCAATTCAACAGATGTGCATTTGTATATTGATTAGGATGGAGACAATAACCAACCAAATGTATGCAGCATATGCTCCCAACCCTAAGCAAAGCTCCAGTGAGGCAAAAGTTCAAACAGGCAACCTCAGCATAACATCTGAGGCAGGGATATTTATACAGACTTGTTTACAACTTCCAGCACTACAGAATTACCCAATCTCCATCTGCTGATCTCAAGCAGAAATAGCAGAGAACCAGACAGGCAAACCATTTCTGCTGGCATCTGTGTGCCATTCATGAAAAAGGAAATTTAGAAGACATGCTGATGGTACAGAGGAAAGAGAGACCAAAATAAGCCTGGATATCACATCTTAAAACTGGACTAAAAACATGCCAAAGTTTCTAACTGGGCCCTCACTATAATTGTCTAAACCTTGAATTTCACTGCAGCTATGGACAGAATTGTAAAAGATTAATAGGCAGAAGAAATAACAACAAAAAAATGTAAACCAGCAAATATCAGTAGAGGAAAAAAGTCTGTACAGGGAGATACAACTTGTCGAACTAAATAGCTGAAGTATTTTAAACAAATCAATATTGGGGGAAAAAAGACCTTTCTGATCATTTTCCTAATTGACACTCCAGTTTTAAAAATTAGGGAATGTTTTTCTACTTACATGCAAGTAATTAAGAGAGATGTACATTACACTGGTACAAGGTCTCTTTGCAATTTGCTGTCAGAGTGATGGGACATTACCTGGATACAAATGTAACCTACAATGATTGTAAAACAGATTCCAGGCTACCAGCACTGTTTTCACGGATGTGTAATGCTGTATCATGAATTTAGCACTTCTTGTTTCAGTGAAGTAAAAGTTTAATTACTAAAGCATTAATTTCATTGTATAAATTGAACTCAAGTCAAGAACACAAAATTAAACATAAATTGCAACTGACCTTTTCTTCATGTATAGTATTCAAGACCAGAGAGTTATTTGGAGGCTAAATAATCTCTTGTCTGGGGAGAAAGTAGACTTCCAGTTTCAACATATGAATATGTAAAGCAATTAATACTGACACTGTGTCATGTCTTTCATCAGATGAGATGCACCTCTCTCATCAGATGAGTTGAAATGTACACCAGTAAAATAATCTGTAAGCATGTTAATAATAATAAGCTGATATCAAAACCAGCTATTATAAAATCTTTAATCCACTAAGAATTCTGTAAAATGAAAAATGTAAAATTTGTATTAATTTAAAGGGTTTTAATGTGGACAAAGCAAGGAAAGACAAACAACAATCTTTAAAATTAGGGAAGAAAAGTTTTGATCTCTTCCAGGGTTTCTTCTGGAAAACAACTTATAGAGTTAACATATTTATGCCCAACCAGTTACTATAACTAAGTCTTCACATACTACAACTTTTGCAGGAAATTAGATATTGGGGAAAATGAACCTTTGCTCTGATTCAAGTACTACCCATCCTTATTTAAAGAAGATATAATAATTGTTGGAGGAAGAATCCCTCTATTTTCTTTGCACACAGGGCATTTTGAATCAACTCTGAAGAAAAGAGATATTATACCTTCAAAATGGATAGCAGTAGGTGGTTAAACTTCAAGCTTCTGCTACAAGCAGCTCCACATTCATTTCCTGCTAAAATCTGAAGGCGTGGGAATTTCTTTGCTGCTTCAGACTGTATGGATTTCCATGGCCATTAAAACAGAGACCTTCCAGGGAAGAAACTCAGTTTTAATAGGATGGAGCAGCTGAGCGTACAACACAAACCTCAGTTTAGGTTTCAGAAACAAGGGGTAGGACTCATCAGTCTCACCTGACTTTCAGCACAAGCACCAACCATTTTAATTGGTTATTTGTGATTTGTGCTTCCATTATCATCAACAGAGATCTGATCAATTCAGTCAATGGAGTTTAGGATGCAATTCCTCTGAACAAATGTAGGCATCTGTTTAGGATAAGACGAATCACAATCTAAATTCCATTGTCTCTATTACTAGATCTTCTCTGGCAATAAAGAGAATTGAAAGTGACTAGCTGAAATGCTCATCAGCATCCACATTTAGTCAGATGAATCCTGCTGTAAGGGATGCCACCTGAAGAACTCAGAATTACAAATGTTCTAGCAATTTGTCTAACCCAGCCTGATAGGACTGAGAAGGTCACCAAACAGCAGCTCTCTTTTCATCTCATAAAGAGGGCTTTCCTCTAACTTATTTTCTCTGCAGTGTGGTGGAAAAAGGTGACACTTGACTTGTAAACTGGGAGAAATTACGCTACATAACCATCTGAAAACAGACAGAATGGCCATTTGAAAATCTGAGGTCAGGCTCTCTCAAAGAAATAGCACATTTTATTCTGACTTCTCCAGGAGGAAATATTCACCTTTGGAACAAGGCTAAAAAAAACTTTTAAAAGTTTTACCACACATATGCAGCTACCTTTAGAAAATCAGGCCAGAATAATTTCCATTAGGCAATATATTTGCATTGTAGTGTCCATGCCCATGGCATAAACAAGTTGAAAGAGTTGCTGAGAAATTACATCATGCAGGGAGCTCTGAAAGGGACTGACCCAGGAATCTGAAGTAGCATGTCATGTCTGACAAGCTGAGAGTCAAGCTCTTAGCCCAAACACTTAAGCACCTTGTGCCACACAGTGTGGCAGATTTAAGCTAAATTTGTTCTCCCATGACACTTGTACTGATCCATATCCAATATCCCCTAAGGGTTGTGTAAATTGCACCGCCTGATAAACTGGTAACAACTCACAGTTCAGCTGAGCACGTTGAAAACCCTTGCTCATATTCCCTTTAGGGCATTCAGTTTTATTGGACATGAATACCAGCAGAATAATTTCATTTCTGTTTTCATCTCTCTTTCTTCCCCCTCCATCTCTTTTTTTCTCCTTAATTCATGAGGTAGTAAGAGAAACTGGAAAACACTATTCTTTCAGCTGCCATGTTCACCCTCCTTTTAATGTGTCTGTATTTTGAATACTAGAAAGACTCTGGAAGTGAATACCAATGATTGCTATGTTCATTAATGATGAAATTTTTAAAAAAGAAAAATAATAATAATTTTTAAAAAGCAGCTGAGGTATGGCTCCATGTACAGGGATATAAATATCACTCAGCATTTAACCAGAGCTCATGTTGTCTGTTGTAAAAATCCAATAAACCTCCTCTTTAAAGGCAAGTTATTTACAGTGTTTTTCCTCCCTTAGGGAATACATTTACAAGCTCGATGCCAATAATTCTAGGCAGGAAACATTGTGATTACATCTGAAAATAGTGTTCAGCAACAGATGAATTAGCTGTCCCCTTTGCTGGCAGATAAATTTATTTGTGTTCCACAGACATTGTTTTAGTTAAAAAAAAAAGGAATTTTTAAAAGTTTATCAGGGATTAGAAGTATAGAGTATCATGGATATACGGAATAACTGTGGCTGGAAAGGATGTCTGGATATTGTGTGGTTTGACCTGCATCCCAAAGCTGGTCTAGTTTCAAAGTTCCACAGACACCCACATATTAGAGCTTCAGTGGTTCCAAAAATCTGTCAAAGGCCCGTAACTGTCATTAGATCAATTTTCAGTTTTTAGACTTATTTGCATAAAATTCTTTTGTGTTTGGAAGCCAATCAGCTTTCACTAAAAAATGAGGACAACTGACTGCAGAGGGCACTGCTACTGCAGGGTGTGGACCAATTTACACATCTGGTTTAGTCTTCCAATGATTTTGAGCTTCTAGATTTATTTCTGTAATGCATTTTCTGATTTTTACTCAGCAAAAAGGAAGTCTTATATTGCAAACCCTAAAGAAGAACCTGTGAGTAAGAGCATGGAATAGGCTGAATATTGTTTGGAGTCCTGAGGGAAATTTTCTCTATTGAATTTGGGTTTGATATCATTCTTAGCATGCAAAGCCTAAGGGTGAGATAATGATGCCTAAGGTGTGTCTAAAAAAAACTCCCAAACTGTTTATATTATTCACACTCCTAATGAGAAATGCACAGCGAGGCAGTCTGGGAATCACTGGAGACCAGCTACATGACTACAGCTGCTTTCATTATCCTTATATCCAGTTTCCAACTGTGCCACAGTGCACCTGGAAATAAACGTAGTATGAAGGCACATGATGGGTATTTTGAGCTGATACAAGAGCAGAATGCAAATGCTCTGATGCTGAGTAGTCATTCCCAAAATACAGGTTAGGTTGTGACAGAGGTTAATATCAGAGTAATGAGGGTTTATTTTGTTTTTATATGGCAAGGTTTAGGGAGTGAGGGAAGCTTTTGTCAGAAGAGGTCAGGGCCTCACCCTATGCTGGACACAGCTGTGTCCAGCTGACTCCTAAATGGCCTCACCACCGGCCAAAGGCTGCTTCTTCAGCAAAACTGGGGATGTCTCTGCAAAAGACAGTTCAAAGAAGGAACTAAACACACTGTAGCAACTGTGAGAGAGGAGTGAGAAAACATGTGCAAGAAAAAATCCTGCCTTTACATCTTTTCTTCTGCTGTCCTGTTGAGGAGGAGGAGGAGTGAGGAAGTGTCTAGGTGTCGGAACCCAGGGCATCCCTTTGGCTGCCCTGAGAGCTCAGGAAACCCTGGCCAAACTGTCTGGGAACTGAGCAAGGGAAATTTGAGTTGTGTTCAAGAGCACCTGTGATACCCTGGGCCTGTCCAGGGGGGTGAACAGGGGGGTTTTGCCTCTGTTCATGGGGGTCACAGACCCTGGCACAAAGCAGGGATGGATTACAAATCTCAAGAGTGTGAAACAGAGTAGTTTAGCTTATTACTGTGTAAGAAATATGTAGTTTTAGGTTTTTATAATAGAAGCAGATGGA
>VZSR01000824.1:4879934-4944166 GCA_013398615.1 Brachypodius melanocephalos
AAGAACAGAAAAATGACCAGTAGCATAGATTAACATGAAGCTGTTTCTGCTGATTTTCTTCAGAATCAGGCCCTTACTCACCTTTGAAATAATCAAATAAATGTCATGAAACCTCAGTCCTTTTGAGGTCTCCATCTCCAGTTCTATCACCTCAGCTGGTGCCAGGTAGTTGGATTTTAAAGGTTATCATCCTGTGCTATTGGATACTTTCTCCAGAGTTTAGAAATAGAAAACGATGACATGCAGGATTAAAACCCATTTTGATATATAGTAAAGAAAATGAATATAAAAAGCACCACTAAATTTAGACTTTTTAAATGTATTTGGGATTAATTGAAAGTATTGTTCATGATACACTTGAGTGAAAATAGGTTTTTACCTCACATTTTCATTTTCCTGGAAGTTAAGAACACTGAAGAAATCTACACTTTCTAGAAGTGACCATTTTTTCTTTTCCTTTACAACATACCATGTGAAATTCTTGCTTAATTCCTTTTTTTAAGTCTTAGGTCCTCTTTTTAGTCTTAGTTCCTCATGCTTACAGTTATGGCATACCTGCCAAAAAGGACAAAAGAGATTATCTAGAAATGTGAGGGAATTACTTACAAGAATTTAAGGAAGATATCTGCTTTGTATGATCACAAAACAAAATACCTCAAACCCCTTACTCACCTAAGAATACCTGATTGACAGGATTAACCTTCCTGACTTACACAGTGTCACAGCACGAGCAAGGAATACACAGGGGAGGAACTTTTGTAGGATTGGGCCCTCAAGTGACCCTCAGTGGTGATTGGTTTCTCCTTTGGCAATAAACTTCTGTGAAAACAAATTGCCCAATCTACAATTTGTCCCTGTAATGTTCTACTGTTTACGGATCATTTACAGCACTCCTGTGAGCACCTTGCTGAAAGTACTTTGAAATATCGAAATGGACATTATTTGTGTAATAAGGTTTGGGGTTTAATAGCTTCATTCACACATGAGGAATCACAGGCTTTGCTGATAGGCATCTATTAAACAAAATGCTTTGCAACCTCTGCTTAAGCAGAGAAAACCTTTGTGTTACTGCTCTGGACTAAGATTAAATAGGTCTTATGTCTAAGCAGGAAGGTTTTTTTGTAGCAAGAAAAAGCAGAAGATGTTTATTATAATGCTTTTGTTAGAGTGATGACTGAAGTGGGAAATAATCCATGTGGCTGTCAGAAACAAAGAGATTGGGAGAGAAGTTTAAAGCATAAGGAAACCTAATTCCTGAAACTATGTCCTTAGGTCTAATTTCCAATTGTATTAATGCTTTTGGAATTGAAGGTGGGTGACCTGGAGAATTTTCTAAAATTCTTTTTTTTCCAGCTTCTTAGCAGTCAAAGAAATTCTATTCTCAAACCATTTGTGGCACTAAAGGCACTCATCAAGATGGGAGGAGCAAAAGTATCTCTTCCAGGTACAGAAGCCATTTATTGTCTATTTTATAAATCATTTCACTATGTCTTTTCTACTTAATTAAATAGCTTGAAGAAACTTTGATGGGTTCTGAAGTTTCATTCTTCCTACAGTGAAATTGTGATTAACTTTGGCATGATTTTAATCTGGTACAGCCCTAGGACAGCCTCATTTTAGGCCTTCATGCAAGCTTGAGATCATTCCCAATTGGCATTTTGTATGTGGCTGCTCTGATCTGGAGGCTAAGAGAGTTTTATAGGGAAAGCAGAGGCCATTCTGTTTCACACAAATTTAGTGTCAGAAGGAAATTCTGATCAAATTTATTTTAAATAATTGATGGCTTGCTGCCCCAGTTTACCATATAAACTCTTAATACTAGCACTTGTTAGAATACCTTAAGAGATTTTTGGTTGATGCAGTTTTTCTCCCTGAGCTATCTACTGTAATTTCAGATGCTTTAGAGTATCATTTGTGGCTGCCACTTTCCAGAAGGACCTAAGTTCTGTATTATATTTGCGAGTTCAATTTGAAGGTTTCTGGCAGCTTTAGACAACCCATTTGGTGACAGAACTCTTTGTATAGAAAAGTGAAATCCAGTTCTGGTGACGTGGTGAAAACGCATTCACTTAAGCAACTATAATGGAAATCTACTGCTTGATTCACACTTTAAACAGCTCTGATTTTCTGGGGTTTTTTTCACTCAACTTATGTCACTGCAGAATGACACAGGTCCCATGACAGATATCTCTATCTCCTTAGCTCTCAAACATTTATGACATTTCACATGGCTTTACATACCAACATTTAGACAACTAGCCCATGTGTTTGTGTAATAGGTATTTTGATCTGAAGCTGAATTCTGCCCTCTGTGACTGTTAATCAGAGAGCTTGTCCTGAAAGAGATACTAAAAAATCATTGCAGTGAACAGCTGTAGTGATTGTGGATACTAATAAATTAAAAATGGCCAGGCCAACGGCTTGGGTCAATTTTCACTTTATTGAATAATGCCTGAGGGCATTCAGGAGTTAGATAAGACAGGGACTGCTGTAATTAGGCACTTAGTACCTCACTATTTTGAGTAAAAGGACTGGTTTATGTTGTGGACAAGAAAGCTATCCCAACTTGACCTCTGTTTCTTGTAACCCTGTTCAGGTGATAATCCCCAGTGACAGATGTAATTTATTTGTCTGGTCAGCCAAATTGGATTCAGGGGAAGCAGATAACAACATAATAGCCAAGGGCTAATTTAAGCAATGCACCTGTTTAACCAAGAGTGCAGGTCAAGGTTTGACTCAAGCCAGGTTTGGAGAAATCTAACATCCACAGTGTGCAAATATAACTGGATCTATCACCTTTCTCCATAAATATTGGACATAAATAGTGTGGCAGTGAGCTGCATGCCAGGATCCCTCCTTGAGCAGTGACACCTCTCAAGGTTACTGCTGGGGACCAAGAGAGTGTTTATTGTGTCTAATACTCAGTGAATTGGAAAACTTTGAAATCTAAGATAAGTGATATAAAGGATTGATTGCACAGATATCATACTTTAGGCATAATCCATTAACCAAGTCTGGGTCAAAATCTGCATCCAGCCTCACCTAAACTCCTCACTGAGAAGGAATTCAGAATCAATGCATCAATGAAAAGCTCTCTCTGAACCCATTCTCCATGCAGTAACCACTCAAAAATGCCTTACCTTTGAATCTTGTTAAATCACTGTCACATTTACCATCAATTTTGTAAAATCATTCTTTATATCAATAAACATGCTACTTCTGTCTCATGACACTCTGAGAGTGTCATTTAACTCTCAACGAAGCTGCTGTGCTAAACCATCTCAATGGCAGAGAATGTACTTTATTCTGCTTTATTTACTAGCCTTACTAGGGTGTTTTCTCTGTGAACAGTTAAGTTGCAGTTCTGTATCACAGTGAAAGTGGTGTCACACCTTGGTCTCTCTCTGCCACAGGATGCTCTCACTGCCTTTCTCTTCAGGCCCTGAGTAACTTCCATTTTCATCTGCTACTTCACACCAGTGTTGAGGCTTGTTTGATGTCTCAGAGGAGCAGTTCAGAGAAAGCTGCACATTTTTCTACTGTACTTTTTTATGGGTCACCTGAGGGTTTCATGCCCACAGAGATCACATTTATGCAAGTGTTTTCACACAGGAAACAACCCATGGGTGCATCAAGTCACAGAAGGGAAAGAGAAAAGAGCATGACTCAAAGACATTAAATCGGTATTTCTTTAATCCATGCTGTCACAGTGCTGCCTGTGGGTGCAGATACCCTACAAAGATGTGCTAATTTAAAAATGGTGGTGCAGCAGTGAAGTGACTGAAATGGTGTCCCCTCCTTCTGCTTCAGCAGTTGGAGGTTTAAGTGATTTGTTTTGGCCTCTCCATAGGGTGACCCAGATCAAGGATCTGCTGCTAACTAACTCTGCCTGGTGGGTTAACTTTGCCCTCCTTCCCTGGACAGTCTTTCCCTGCCTTTCTCATGAGAAGAGGAGAAAAGAGTAAGGAACAGCTCAAGGACTGAGGTAAAGAGAGGGGAATTACTCACCAGTTACACCACAGCAAAAAGACCTGACTTGGCAATAGCAGCTAAATCTATTGCCAGTTAAAATAGATTCAGGTAGCGAGAAATAAAGTGAGAGTAAAACATATCCTTCCCACCATGACTCTTCCCCAGTCCTCTCTTCTTTGCTATGTTCCTGACTCCTCTTTCCTGGGCTGGAGGGGTGTCTCTGTTCCAGTGGGGTCTCTCCAGGCCTTTCAGGGAAAGATCCCTGCTCCAGGATCCCTTCTGCTCTCCTCCTTAGGCTCCTCTTGGGGTCCCTCTGCTGCTGTTCCCTCCTTGGCTCTTCCTCTGCTGCTGTTGCCTGCAGCCCTTTCTGGAATCTGTTTCTCCTGGCTCCCTCACCTTGGCTGAGAGTCTTGTCTGCTCCCTGGGTGAGTCACTGGAGCTGGCTGGGACTTTGTGTGTCCAGCAGGAAAAGGATTTTTGGTGGTCAGAAATGTAAACCACCACCTCACGTGGTCACAGACTACCCTGGAACTGACTGGCAGGAGCAATGGCCCTGTTGCCACCTGAGCTGGTTTATTCAGAGGGGTGATACAGCAGGAAATACTTTCCTACTGAATACTTGGTGCTGCCGTTTTGTTACAGATTCCATACCTCAGGGAGTTGCCATTTTATGAAATGCCATACCGTATGTGCTTTTTGTGTGTGTTTTCATACTGCCTTTGCATTGCCTGGCAGTGACACGTTCCAGTAGAAAAGCTTGTTCAAAGCCCCACAAGAGCTAAAGGCCAAACAATCTACCCTTGACCATTTCCAGGCTTGGGCCATCCACCTTTTCTCTGGGCAGCCTGTTCCAGTATCACCACCTCCCCCATAAAGAATTTATTCCTAAAATCTATAATAAAGCTTCTCTCTTTCAGTTTAAAGCCACTTGCCCTCATCCTATCACTCCTTGCCTTTGTAACACCTCCCTCTCTTGCTTTCCTGTACGGGTCATCTTCAAGTTCTGGAATGTGCTAAAAGGTTCCACCAGACCCTTCTCTTCTCCAGCCTGAACAGCCCCAACTCTCCCAGCCTGTCTCGATAGGAGAGGTGCTCCAGCCTTCTCTCTGATCATTTAATGATCGTCCTCTGGACTCACTTCAACAGGTCCATGACCTTCTTACCTTGGAGACCCCCAAAATGAGCACAACAATCCAGATAGCAGCATCACCCCCTTGACCTGCTGGCCGTGTTGCCTTTGAAGCAGCCCAGGATACAATTGGTTTTCTGGGCTGTGAGTTTACATTGCTGGGTCATGATGAGCCTCTGTGTGCTCCTCCCAGGTTCTTGTCTTTGCTTCTACCCTCTGTAGGCTTCCTGTTTGTGTTCGAGTTTTGTGATTCCACTTTCAAATAACGTTTTAAATACTCTTGGTGATCTGTCACTCTTTCATCAATGTCCTCCTACAAGTGTGTCAAGGGCTACAGTGTTGGTTAAGCATAACTTTATTATTTATAATGGATATTTCAGTCGACAATCTCTTTTAACTATCTTCATCCATATTCTATACTCGTCATTTGTGATTGGGAAAGGCAGCTGGTTCTCTCCTGAGATTAGCAACATAATGATCAGTGCTAGAGGGAGTTCAGTTCCACAGACTCTGTTGTGAGAAAGCCAGGATGTTGAAAGGAAAATGGAGCTGTGCAAGAACCAGGCAAGCATATTTAATGAACCCATACTAACAAGAAGAACCTTGTTTTCTGCACATGGTTACCTCACAGACCATATTTCCTACAATATCTGACATTGAAATAGAACTTCAAAAAGCATACAATGTTTGTATATTCAGACTTACATTCTGTTAGGAACAGCTGGAGGAAAAAAAATTGCCATAAGTGGAAGAAATTATTCAACTACTTTATCATCAGATGATTAAGATAATTTGGCAAATTGTTTCAGAACCATTAGAATAATCATGAGAATCTGCTGATAAAAATGGAAAAAATATAAAGCTTCAAAAGCAGACTAAGTCACTAAAGAGCAGCCTCTTCAGGCTATTTTCTTGGTTAGTGTTGCTGTCCTCATGGCACATCCAGCTTCAAATACTGTGGTTCACATGAAGGGAAAATACGTAAAATAAATAAATAACTAAATTGTGTTCCGTGTGCTTCTGCATTTCCCTGATACATATACTATCAGAACAGCCCAAAAGAAATCTCAAAATGAAGGATATTTGCTTGGCCAGCAAGAAAATTCCGTTTTAGTGAATTGTTACATTCGAATAGAGTGCTATAAATCAGATAAATAGGTAAAAGGAAATATTGTCCAAAAGCAGACCCACAAATATGACAAAGAGAATGCAAAGCTAGTATTTCCTTCATGTCATTGGTCCTGGTCCTGTTTTTTGTCAGACATAATTCCTTGTTCACTGAGGAAGGAAGTAGTACTCAATTACTTACTGTAGGTCACCAAATTCTAACGTGGGGAAAAAAAACCCACTTCATCTAAAATGATGTATCAGTTGAAATATCACGTAGGCAGTTCAAACTGCTAAAGAGTCCAACTTTATTCACATATGGTGTACAGTTCCTGAAATCAACAGTATGAGAGTGATAAATAATCTATAGTTCTTTGAGCAAAACACAAAAACTGGTTTGAGACCCTGGGTTGATCATCCTAAATGATCAGGCCAAAATCTCTTCTAATAAATCTTACCTTTGCATGCAATGTCAAGTTAAAAATACTCACTAACAAACTTTATGTAAACAATGACATTTTTATGTAATCATCAGAATATGAAAAAAAGTAAATGGAAAAAAAGAAATCTCATCTAAAGAAACTCTTTGAATAATCATTAATATATGAATAACATCAGTATTTATGATGGAGAGTTCAATTTTTTTGTGCTAACCATTTTTTCTTTTAAAGCACACTTTTGTCAGATTTTATGAACTCTGAGTGTCCCATCTTCCAAGCCAAGTTTCTATGAACCTTCTGTTCAACACAGCAGTTTATTTGTCAGCTGTTTTAAAGAGGGGATTTTAACCCACAAGTCTCCCATCTCCCTGGGAGAATAATCAGTTTTTTTAACAGAGATGATGTTATATCTGCTGACATGCTTCTAACCACATACATGTGAGAAATGGAATACTGAGCAGAGTGTAATTTAAACAAAGCACAGAAAAATGTTATTAGCAGGTTGTAATGAGGACTGGATATTGGCTTACACAGCTTTTTCCCTTCTTTCCTTGAATTCCTAAGGGATTTCTCTTTCCTATGCCCATTTCAAGTACATCAACAGATGGCAGCATGTTTGTTTTCTGCCTCCTTCATCACACAGATGCAGCATTTTGAAGATTTCCAAGAGGTCATTGACTTGTGGATAAGGATTTAACACAAGCCTCCTCCCACATCCACCCTCTCTGTGTACAGTTTTTCTCAAAATAAAGCTTCCAGTTCACAGGCCATGAAGAGTCAGTCATAGTTTTGATATTCTTCTAAGATGTTTTGTACATTATATTGGGATGATGGATGTCGTAGGGTCATGAAGGAGCACATGAGATTATTTCATGAGAGTTCATCTTAACAGCCTTCAAAATACTGTGAATGTTTTACTGCTTTAAGTGTTTGTTTAATGGATGCTTTAAAAATTCTTTAAAAACTCTTTATCTTGTCTGCAATGTCCTGGGTTTGTACCACTGCTAGAAGTTGTTTTAAAAGCCCCGGCTCTTTCAGGCCATTTTCACTTCTAATCCAATTGCCCAAGCACTTTAATACACATAGGTGCATTATGATGTAGTTAACACTGGTGCTGCTTGGCAAAGCAGGTTGCCAAGTTGCTTCTGGTCAGCTTGAAAATTCTCCTGTTAGATTTTTCACCACTGTAACTTTTGCCACTTTTGTGGAAGTTTGGTTTCTCAGGCAAGATGTCATAGTCATGTCTACTGATACACTACTGCTGCTAGGGACACATAAGAAATTACATTCTGGACAATCAATTTTACTCTCACACAGAAATGTGTTAAATGTATGGAGTGTGTGGCTTACTGGTCAGAATTCTTCAATCTTTTTCTTACTTTCCTCAAATGCTGCTGTCCCATCTGTGCCTTTTTGCCTTTCTTTGAAGCCCATGGGCTCAGAGGGCAACACAATTTTGTCATGACACAAATCTGTCTTCTCAGGAGTTATCCTAGTTTAATTCCTCATGAAACTACACCTAATTTGATATATTTGTGTTTTATTTGCTTTGGAAGGAGGGAAATTCAGTTAAATTTGCTTTTATTCCATTTAGAATAACCACATAGTAATTTCATATGCTTAAACAATCCATTTCAAATAACAAGTTTAATTCAGAATAATTTTATTGAAAGTGGCTGTGTGGGCAAGCTTAAGAACTCAATCAAGTAACTATTAAGAAAATCAAGGAAATCTGTAATAATAGACATGCAGACAAAATTGCATCTCTGAAGTTCATTGAAAATAGAAGACAAAAAGAAAATTGCATATGCACATGTACATATATAAACAGAGCTGCTCTTTATCTTAATGCAATGCATTGGTAGATCACAACAGAACATACCAGAATTCTTCACTTAAAATGACTGTGAAAGAGCAAAAGCAGTAGGGATGATGGGAGTGCTTTCATGTGATCAAAAAGACATGACAAAATGAAGACTTCAGCTAAAAAAAAAAAAAAAAAGAAAAAAAAAAAAGAAAAAAAAAAAAAAAAAAAAAAAAAAAAAAAAAAAAAAAAAAAAAAAAAAAAAAAAAAAAGAAAAAATTACATGGAGATTGCTTTGATATTGTTGTAATTGAGCTGGTCGGAACCTGGATCAGTCATGCCAACACACTGGGTCATGAACATCTCAGAGGAGTGTCCTGTGCCTTTTGTAATAATTCTTGGTTGAGGTTAAGACTTGTTCTCCAAGGACTCATTTATGTGTTTTCATTTTCAAATAGCTGCTTATTTTTTAGAATGAACAGGACTTTTCATCAAGAAATGGCTGCTTAAATGTAGGTGAAATTGAATAAGAAAGAAAGCCACACTGGAGTAGCAGGGATACTTCATCAGGTTGTAAGAGTCTCCAATAGATTTCCTTACCCTGCTTACTGCTGAGCAGTGATTTGAATGTTGGTTCTGGCACATGAATTTTTTCCAAAGTAGTCTTTCATCTAAAAGAAACAACTTCATTTTTATAGTCTGTCAGCTTTCTGTTTTCTCTGGAGTTGTAGTAAGCAGCAGAGAGACTACAGCTTAAACTTCTTGTCTGTTGCACTTGAACCTATTAGCCCCTTAAGTATTTTTAATATGGACTTTGCACCCATCTTCACATTTCTGCTCAAAGGCAGACTTTGAAAGATGTGTCTTTTCACCTGATTTGGAAGAAAAAGCTTTCAGTGCTTATAATTCGAAGTAATTTTCTGCTCATCTATAACCTAGAAATACCTAGCTCTGTCCCTCAAATAATGTGTGACATGAAAAAGATGAAAAGGTTTTAAGCCCAGATGAATAAGCTTGTTTTCTTTCTTATCCCTTTTCTAGAGGATGAGCTGCTATATGTGTATTTATTTAAATAACCATCTCAGACACTTAAAAACCCTGAGAGGAGGGATATTCATGTGAAGACTCTTCACATCCAGAGGTAATCCTTTGTGGAATCATATCTTTAAACAGTAAGAATAAATCCGGGCAGTCTCAAATATGTGAGGGAAGAAGTTACAGAGAATTAGTAGGAGATGCAGAGTGGCTCTGCCAAAGCTAAAACAATGGGTTACCAAGTAAATGTCTGCAATATTTTGAGGAGGACTGAGAAGGGTATGTATCCCATACCCTAATACACTCCAGATATTAACGAGTTATTCTACTAAAGTGTTTACATTTGAGATATTTAAATAACAAATTTTAAAAATAAATAAAATTTAGATGTTTGTTAGCCTAGACTATCTTTTCATTAGAGAAAAACTCCATGTTCAGACTTCATGTTATCCATTATAGCTAAATCAGCCCTGCAAAAACTCCAAGTACTTTAAAAGTTGAGTTGTCAGTGCTTCATGTTGCTCATTCAAAACTACTCAGCAGTTGTGCCTTTCATCTCCCAAGCCTTCACTTTGCAGGACATTGCACAGTGCAGATAAAAAATGACCACTTCCCACACACAGGAATAACCTTTAAACCAAAATATTAATTGAATAAAATGACTGCAAGGAGCTCGTATGTACCAAATTTATTCCTCATTGAATTAATTCTGCTTCATAAATAAAATTCCATCTTAAAGTGGGATAAAAATGACAAGACCAGTAAAGCCAGATAATGCCTTCAATTTAAACTCTCTAATACCTAGCTGTTGCATAAAAGTCAATTAGTCACTGTCAGACATATTTTCTCAAAATATTCCTCTTGGTAAATATATTTAAAGGATAACTGTGATTGGCATGAGGTTCCAACAGATGGATGTGATTTTTCAAAAATCGTGCTTGCAAGTGTTGTAGGAAAGAGGTTGATGAATACCATATATCACCATTTTATAATGAATGTCATAGGAAATTGGAGTGTAGAGACAAGACCTTTATTTCTTTCTTCCATTCATTTATATTTTCAAATGTTATTTTGTTGTTAGGAAACAGTGTGTGTTGAAGAATCCATGCTCACATGGAAGTCAATAAAAGTCGATATTTAATATGATTTCTGTTTAAAAAAGAGCACTTTCAATTTAATTTTTTGTCCCTGTATCTCAGAATTAATCTCAATTTCATCCATATATTTGTTGTTCACAATATTTTGATGCACAAAGAGTAGCACAAGGTCCAGGCTTCTCCCTTTTACAGTTTAGAACAAGACCCTGATCATCTACTTGGATGTCTTTATCTGAGATGCTCTTTGTCTTATAAATCAGGTTCCCATGGGAAAAAAGTCAACATTCAACATATCATGAGAACAAAGAATATTTTGGGTTGGGCAGGACCTAATGAGCATGGGCATCTTCAACTAGATCAGGTTGCTCATAGCCCCATCCAACCTGACCTTAAAAATTTCCAGGGATGGGGCATCTACAGCCACTCTGGGCAACATGTTCCAGTATTTTACCATGCTGATCATAAAAAAAAGTCTTCCTTATATCTATCCTGAACATACCCATTACCTCTTGTCCTACCAACACTATTACACTGGAATGTATTCTCTATAAAGTACCAGGCACCTTGAAAATGGGCTTGTAACAAAATTTTCCTTTGCAATTCATTGGGCTCCTTCCTGCTTCAGAACCTCTTGGACATACAACCCCCAGAAAATGGGCAGAGATCTATTATTATCTGCTGACAAGAAGTTTTGGGTATTTTCAGAATTGTGAGAAGCAGTAACATGACTCAACAATAATTCTCAGAAAAATACATACAAACATTGCTTTGTTTTTTTTGATGAGATGTTTGTGAGATGATCCTAAAATCATCCGATATGTTTGGTGTCAAAATATTTTTTTTTTAAAAATCAAGACATATTTGCCTCGCTTTTAAAAAATTACATATCTAGTGTGTATTATAATCTTTTCCCTACATAGAAGATAACAATACTAACAATTGCATTACTCTGATCTGGGAACTTCTAATAAAACACAAATGCCCAAATGAACAAACAAATAAACAAACCAATAAACACCCCAACCTCTCTTTCTAAGTCATTTTTATCAAAAGGTTTACTTCAAAAGAATCACAAGTGTGCCTTTTTTTTTTTAAGTTTCTGCATAGTTCTAGTCACAAATTTAATTGAACTAAATTATTTTCTTCATTTGAGTAGATATCTCAAAGGTCTTTTTTTCCTCTGATACTATCCAACTTCAAAAAGGTACAAAGACAAAAGACTGCATTGTGGTCAAATTACCATGATCATTCTCCTAAAGGAGGCTAAAGAATGGCAGCAGTGGTTGCTTCAATTATGGCTCAAGCACCTGGGAAGTCTTTAACAGGACACATTCTGTGTGCATGGAGGACTGGTGTTCCCAGCCCATCCACATGTAGAAATGTTTTGAAAAATGTTCAGTTATCCGAATGCTGTAGTTAATCCTAGGATAAAGTTCAAAAATCAGATTGTTTCAGCTTTTTTTGTAAACTTCACTTGAGTTTTATTCATTTCTAATCATATTCTTTTCACTTCAACATTTTGTTATAAAGTTAATATAACCTGTGCAGTATAAAACATCAGGACTCGATTTTTTCACCTTGTGTCTCCCTTGTGAGCTATGGGATTGCAACAGGAGCTGAATTTCTCACTTTTTGTCTCCTTTGTGAGATATGGATTGCATGCAATTAGGAAACAAAATTGAAATATCTCCACTAACTCAGTATTGGTGTTCTAAAGTCCATTTTTCTCATCAGCAGCTTTTATTTCTCATATTGGACTGAAGCCCAGATACTCAAAGGTCTCTGAGTAGGCAAAGTCCATTGATTTCACAGCAAACAGTTGCTTTCAATAACACTGAAATCCCTTCTGAAAAATGTGGGTTTCATTCATGCAATCACCAAATCTCTGTAGTACAGCAAGAGCCCCAAAGCCCAACAAACTTTGTAGCAGTTCTGCAGGGTTTTATTGTTTAAGAGCAATAACCTTTACCTTTCTCACAGCTCCTTCAGGAAGTACTTTCCAGGTACTCTCTCCCTGTTGCAAATTGACTTACACTCCTGATTATTCTGCTGTTACAGAGTGAAAATTCAATTCAGCAATTCTGAAAGAATACTATATTGATGCCAGCTCATGGAGTTCCAGTCACCTGAATCCACTTCCCTTTTCTGCTCTTCATATGGAGTGTGAAATTGGGTGTTTGATTGGTCTCCAGACAATCAAGATGCTCCAAGATTTTAATCCTGAATCCCTTCATAAAAATGAATTTAAACTCTTCCACATTCTTCATTTGACATCTGGTTTCTGGCCTATATTGCAATTGAGGCATCACAGCTTCACCAAGACCATTGTATCACATCACAAGTCTTCATTTCATCAGCCTTGGAGCTGTCAGTTAAAAAGGATTGGTCTATTAGAGAAAATATTTGCATATTTATAAACCTTATAAACTTAAAAGAAGAACTGGCAAAACAACAGTGATGAGATGGACAAGACACCTTCCTGGTGCTGCAAGGACCTGCATTCAAGATCTTTGTATCAGTAGATAAAATTATGTCTGGCTCACTTAGCAACATATTCCATCCCAGTCTGAGAAAGCAGAAAGTCACAACCCCCACATCCTGCTGTGCTGACAAGATGAAAATCCTCCTGCTTGTTCTGTGTCCAGCCACAGACACCAGCCTCACCAAAGAGACAGAGGCAGGTTACAGTGTTCACAGCCAGTCTTGGCTCAGCACTGTGTGCAGAGTTATAGCTATGTATAACAGGGTTATAACTGCTCTATTCTGAAGCAGAAAGTCTGTATTTTCCCAAAAGTCACATTGCTCAATAATTGAGATGGATAAAGAGATCATGTTTCAGGAGAGTTTATGGCTCTCTTATTACATGAGAATAATAGCAATAGTAATAGTAGAAGGTGGTTTTCAATGACAGGAGCATTCTGATGTCAAGATGTCTTTCTCTTTAAGGAAATTGCATTAAAACTTGTCTACTAAAAATAGTTGATGAGAAAGCAGCATTTTCCCTTATGGACTTTTTTATTTTGGTGTTTATTAACTAACCTGTTTTACTAAAAACTCCACTTTTTTTTTTTGGCTGTAAATGAGAAATCTCCTTAATCACGACCCAAAGTTGCCCCAGAGAATTTCCCTGGTATGTGATGACAAACAGAAGTTCGTCCAAAGGCGAAGATCACCCTAATTTAGAAAGAGATTTGGAATTAAGGCACACACAAAGCAAAACTTAAAAGTTATAAAAAAGAACTGTCGGTGAATCAAAACACTTAGAAATCAAGATGAGTTTTGTGCTAAATTCTGCCAGACTTTGATCAAATTCCTAAAAAAAATCCCAAAACCAAGATGACGTGTTAATATTTGAAATTTTTCTGGTATTTCCTGGCTGATCATAAGGAACGGATGGATTGTAACATTATTGGATGTATATAATAGAATCATAGAACAATAGAATCACTTAGGTTGGAAAAAATCTTTAAGATCATCAAGCCCAAAATCTTTAAGATCATCAAGACCAACCACTAAGCCATCACTGCCAACTCATCACTGAACAATGTCCCCAGGTGCCACATTTACACTTCTTTTAAACACTTCCAGGGATGATGACTCCACCTGCCCAGGGCAGCCTATTACAATGCTTGACAACTCTTTTGGTAAAGAAAATTTTCCTTTAATCTAAACCTTCTCTGACACAATTTAAGGCCATTTAATCTTGTCCTATCACTTGCTTTCTGGAAGAAGAGACCAGCCCCCACCTCACTACAGCCTCTTTTCCAGTAACTGCGCAGAGCAATGTCTCCCCTGAGCCTCCTTTCCTCCAGGCTAAAAATATTCCAGTTCCCTCCTCATAAAGAGTTTTCAGTGATCATCAGTGTAGCCCACCTGTGGTTTTTTTTACATGGATTATTACAGACCAGTTGTCCTTGGATAAAATAAGATCTGGATTTGCTTTTTGACTCTGCTCCTGGACAAATCTTCTGATTATTTTGTGCCTTAACATTCCATCTCATGAAACAGCATAATCAATGGTGATAATTTTGAGATAGGTTTATTAAAACACTATGAACTTTGATACTGTTCAGTTACTGGGGAAATCTGCTCCAAAAAAAATCACATAGAGGTCTTTAAACATGTGGTTTCATTCTATAAGATGAAGAAAAAACTAGAAGGCAGTTATGAATTATTAGTGAGGATAAAATTACTCATCTGAATCATGTGCTAAATTCTCCTTGATAAATACAGTTTGGTGAGACCTTCAGTCCTCTGGCAAGCATAAACAGTATTTTCCTGGACTGTATCTGCCTTCTTAAAAGCAGGGAATGGAACAGATCAGAGTAGCTGGTGACATGGATAGAATGTCAAATATCATGCTACTGTGTGTTTATGTACACAAATGCAGCACTCTGAAACCGTGTTTATGAATATTGGCTAAGAAACACTGAGCAAATAGAAATTCAGCTGGAAATAAGGCCCCACACAGGTACTCCCTTCTGCCCCACCCCTCAAATGAGAGCGATAAAAGGCAGAGATTAACTGTTGAGACAATAATTTACTGGAAACAGCAATGAGATAAGAAAATGGACATAACAGCAATAATCCTCAAAACAAAGTCTATTAAAAATTGTTTTACAGGCAAAATGCTCACTGACATGGTGCAACCACAGCCAGTGCCACAAGACAAGAATAAAATGGCCCCCCAGACCCCTCTGTGTGCATGTCCTCTCCCCCAAGCCCAAGGCAATTTAAAAAAAAACAGAGATGGACAAAAGGTCAGCATCCACACACACTCCTCCCCCAAGCCTGAGACAATGAAAAACAATAATGAGCAAACCCTCTGCTAGGGACCAGGCTCCAGTCATGAGACTGGTTCAAGAAAACAAACAAATTCTTGGTTCAGCAGCATACTTGATTTAACTGTTTTTTTCCTAAAATTTCTGTCATGGAGTATATTGATGAGAGTTCCCAGACAACCAGTGGTCAGTGTGGTTTCAGATTGTTTGAGATTCACTAAAAACATCATCAGCAGTGGATATAGGACATCATAGTCCTCTGTGTCAGCTTGTTCTGTGTTTCAGTATAGCATGGCTGAAAGATGTAATGAGTATAAATAAGGTAGAACCAGTCTCTGAACACAAGTTTTCCCTGTTCCAAATCCTCTGAATCATCTGAGATCCCCATAGCTCCTAAGCAAATAAAGCCTGTGTTTATTTAGAATGTGGTCCAAGTTTACCACAGGGATTTTCAATATTGGATAAACTTCAGGTTTGTAACAAAGGGAAAGGTCAGTATTTTTCATACTCCATGTAACATCTATCTATGGATTAGCAGGGTTAGTTTATTAAATTGGAGAATTAAGAATAACCCAAAATGCATAATCAGCGCCTAAATTACTTCAAAAACACCTTCTCTGACAATTTAAAATTGGATACTGTCTCTGCTGTTAGTTCCACACATACTCATGCATAGATCTATATGTATTTTCCTAATTGAGAACAAATACCTCAGTATCAACAGGTGTGTTTCAGTCCCTGCAAAGCTGGAAACCATGATCCTCTATTTCCAGTCTGTCCTAGTTATTTTTTATGTCTATTTTTGTAATATCTAAGTGGGGAAAACATATCCACATTTAAAGCTTTCTAAGTCTGGAAAGATGCCACTAATGATTAAGTCTCTGTGGCTTAAGCTTTAGTGTTACAGTGCATAAACCTCCTATCTTCATTGTATTGTGCTTTATCCATGTAAATCTCTTCATCATCCCCTCTCACAGATAAGTAGTTGCTGCATCCAAAGCCAATATTAATATAAACATAAACAATTGCAATGTGCTTAGGTCTGTCACGTCTCCCTAAATACCCTTTCAGGACCATTTTCTAAATCATTCTGGCCAAGTACTGTAGATATCTTGCTTATGAAATGCTATCTTATTCCATTTTTTTAGGAAACTTTGCTTGATCTGTGCAGCTGAAAGGATATTATAAATGGAGTGTAAGTCATGTTTTTGAGAGGGACAAGCTGATTTCCTGAGATGTGCATGGGTTTATGTAGGCAACTATTGAGAAGAGTCCATCAGATCACTTGTGGAATCAAAGTGCTTTCATTTTACACACCTCTTTATTCCTGGACTGGTCATGCCCAACAGAATTAAAAATTGTCTTGACAGTTGCACACCTCCTTCATCTCCCAGCTGTTCTCCAAAAGTCCTTGTGTCCCATCAGGGTCCTTCAGTCACTAGCTTTTCTTGAGCCACTGCACATTGTTAAATCTCCTCCTTGAACAGTCAACCATTTATTGTGTGCTGAATGTCCATTAGTATTGCCACAATTTCTACCTGCTGCACTTATCTAGTCCAATAGGTTATTTTATTGTTCTTTTTTCCCTTTCATTTAGTTGGCAAATAGTTGAAGAAGAAACAAACTCCTTTTTTCATGATCTGAAGAATGTGCCACCTTGCATCCCTGTCAGTGGCAAAGTGGATAGTGTTGTATGTCGAGTGTGGATTCAGATCTAATTCTGAAGTCATACTAAAAGTGCTCCTGTTCTTCCTAGTTAATTTGATAGTCTGGTGGATCTTGAGCATTATATTGTGTTTGTCATATTTTCTCTTGGTGTGTGATTAGCAAATGATGCCAGTCTTAATTGCAGCAGTCTGATGAGGTGCCTACACTCAGGATAAATATCAGATCATCACAGCTCTGCAAAAATGCTTATTTCTGGTAAAGTAGGATCAAGTGTTCTCTGTCTAGGATGAATCACTCTTTCTACATGATATGTGTATGGAGTATTTCCTGCACTTTTGCTATTTGAACACAGAGGTTATATCTATACAAATGCATTAAATATACACAAACCATGCCCTGGCACTGAAATCTGTCAGCACAGAATATCCTGTTTTCAGGTTGTGAAACTTTTGGTCTTCCAAACACAGCACCCACACACAGGCTGCCTGCTGGGAATAGTACATGGCCTGTATTACCTCAGAACTGTGCCCTGAGGATGCAATTTGGTCTGAGTCAAACTCACCAGGCATCAAAGCTGGCACATAAAGGAGGATGCCCTGATACCCTTTCAGTGATGAGATGTACAGGTATAAGTGTGGGTAGAGAAGGATTTTGTGCATGAAAGAAAAATTGCCGTTTCTAGGCAGTAGATTTCTTGGAAAACAGACAGTTATAATTTATCGATGAACACCAACTTCACTATATCACAGCAAATTAAAGAACCCTCGGAGAAAGCCAGCTTTCAAAAACCATGATAGGGAAGAATTTACTCAAAATTGTCGCAATCACTCTGGTAGATATGTAAATCATAGCCACAATATGTTTTCAGTGTTGTCATATTGTTTGATGTGATGTCCAGTAGTATATCATGGTAATTTTTTTTGTTCTGTATAGTGCAGAGACAAATGCAGTTCTGGTTTCAAACATTTCACTGGTGCTAAGGATTTAAAAGGAATTTCAAGAAAGTCATTGACAATTTCTCACTGATGATGCAGTTTGTAGATTCTGCAACTCATTCTCACACTGCCTGAATATTTCCCCTACTGAAGGCAAGTAAATTTCTGGTCCTCTTTATTTACATCGAAAGAGGTCTGAGCTCTCAAGAGAAACAGAAAGAAATTTATCTGAATTAAAACAACAAATTTGATGGCCACACTTCTGGTAGCACTTTAAGCCAATTAATTCACTATGGGAATAGTGTTTTATATACACTGGCTCTACATACAAGTGCTGGTAAAATTAGTGCATCAAACACTGCCAGGGAATGTTTCTAGATAAGGAAATATAATTGTTCACAGTATTAAAATGCATGCTGTGATGCTGTTGAACTGTGACAGATAGCAGTCTCCCCAACACTGCTGGGAATGGTTTGGAACTTATGACAGGCCAGGAATCACTCCCTGAATACAATTTGCATGTGGCCATGTGATTTTGGAGACTGAGATAATTTATGGCATTAGCCAAAGGCATTTCCTGCCAGCTGGCCTTAGAACCAGAGAACAGCCCTGGCAGATCTAGCAAAGGGCTGGATGAGGAGAGCTGTGCACCCATTTCTGCTTGTGTGACCCAATGCCAGCATCCTTCTGTGCTGCAATTAGTGGGATGGGAAAGAGGGGAAGAGCCACCTCTTTTCTTATTTCCCAGTTTGCTGATGAAGCTGGATTTGAATTTGATAAAGCACTGCTGGTACCTCACCTGCACATTTGGCCACATCTTCTGGCAGTGTCTTCTACTACAATATTTCTGGCTCTTTGTTCTGAGGAAATTATTTGGAGTTTAAGGTAAAAAAGGTGAATCCAAAGAAGCATCATATATTTATGTCAGTGCAGCAATGTTAACAACTCACTGCTTATGTGCCCAGGAAGGATGCTCCTCCTAATCCCATATCTAGTGTTCTGTGTCTCTGCCATGTCTTAAAATATCAGTCTTCTTTCTAAAGGTAAACCATTTTTTATGGTCCTTTTGGAGCTACAGAGCAGTACTTCAACCTAACCAAGAGAGAAGGAACCTTGCCAGCACTAATTAATCACTCCAGCAGAAATTGTTATCAGATTTCGATGCTTTTCGATTTTTTAATAGCATTTAGGAATATCTGTCTGGAATTACTGTCAGCATGCAAATTTTTGACAAATTACCCCAGGATCTTGGTCAGGGTACTCTCACAGCTGGATCTTGTTGAGAAGGCAGTGACTCAAGTCAGGTTTAACAATGTCAGGTCCACCCACTAACACACAGGGGGGGTTTGTGGTGGCAGCAAAGGGCATAGAGCTGAGAGATGAAGCATCCTTAATACTAGCATTTACATTGATGCAGAAGGCAAAATATATTCTTAACACGTTGTAATTCTGACTGGAATAATCCAGTTGACATGTTTGCTTCATCAATTTTGTGACATTGCTTTAAATTCAGTATAGACTGATGAATATGAGTATTATAGAGATGAATGCTATCTTCATTCCAATAAATTTTTTAATCTCATAGCAGAACATTTCTGTTAGTATTTTTATTCAAATGCTCAGTCCAATATGTAACTTCAAAGTACAAAATTCACGTTATGTTAGTGTGTGATCTTGGGTTAGATGAAATGTACTACAACTTTCCCATTAACTCTACAAGCAGAGGATCTGATTCCATGGAATTATTTGCTAATGTCAAGAGAAAAAGATTATTGTAAATTTTATAAAAATATTTTTAACAGCTGAAGATATAGGTGGGAAAAAACCAAACAAATACTCCAAAATATACAATGTTTAAATGCAAAGAGAACATAGACAACATGGGTGAGAGGAACATGTGGTTAAGTTAAAAGTTAGGGAGAAATTCTCAAGCTTTTATTAAAGATACCTAACCCTGATGACCTGTCTCTCAGATCAATTAATTTAGGAAATTATATTACAGAACCTCTGAAAGTCATGAATTTCCAGCTGAAAATTGTTTTACTGTCTTCCCTCTTGATTCTAATGTATAGATATTCCAGGACTTTACAATTTAACAAATTAGTCCTGATATTTCAGGAGCTTTTAAAAGTGTGAGGTACTGTATTACCAGGAATTATGAAAATAAATTACCTTTTTAATTTCCCTCAGTGTAATTTAATGTTACTGTGTTAGATTGAATGGCAGAAGCAGAGCAGCCCTTCATTTCATCGTGGTAGACATATTATCAAGCTGTGCCAGACACCCATGGTCTAATCACAGAATCATGGGAATCTATGTTTCCTCTTGATCAGTTGTCCTCAAGATGCATCAAATAAATCTCATTAAGTAAAATAAAAAGAACACAGGTTTCATTGGTGCAAGGGGCAACTACAGCAAGGCAAGAAAAGGAGATAGAAGGGAAAAGCTTCTTATCCTGCAACTCGTTGCTGAGTGTTTCACAAACATGATGGTGGCATGGAATCTTGAAAGGGATAAAATGAGCTTGTGGGAAACAGATTTTTATAAAAGGAGTTTGCTGTGGGTTTTAATTTTTTTTTAACTCCAAGTGTTTTGTTTTTTTAAATCAAATTATGTAAATTGTGTCACTGTTGGTGTGAGGCACACACTCTAAGTGCTGTTCTGTTCCCTGTGCTGTCAGCTAAACCACCATTAATTCGAACGTTCTTCAAAGAGCGTGGCACTGATGGTGTGCAGTTATCCTACATCCACACAACAGCAGTACTACTGAATCAAAGGCAGCCAAGTGAATGGGTAACATGGGACATGTTTTGGGGATCTATTTCAACCTTCTAATGGCTCAAGAGTTCCTTTATTTTTCTCTCATTTATACTAAACTAATTAGGACGAAGTTCCCTGACTCGTCCTTGGTAACACTGGTGAATGGCTCGTTTGAGCAGAGTCAAGCCTCCCTGGTTATATATTTTCATGCATGCAGAGATTTAGTGCCTCAAATTCTGTGCAAATGTCATGCATATAAACATAAAAATGTATGTACAGACACACTTGAGTGTACATATATCAAATATATCTTGGAGTTCAGCACCAAGAATTTTTGTCTAGAGGAGTGTGCACATACAAAAAGGCTTTGTGCCCACACAGACTGCAATAAAAATACAATTAAAATTGTATGAATATTTTCATCTTAGGTATACTGAAGTGATAAAGCACAAAATTTGATCTGAGTCATAAACCCAGGAAAATAGCCTTTCCACTGCTGTGGAAAACTCCCATTTGAAATCAGAAACACCAAGATGCTCATTAAGAATAGAATATATGCCATTGCAAGGAGGTAAATTGCTCTCCATGCCTCAGCATCCTTCTGTAATGGAGCAGCAGGTTGTACCCTTCTCTGTCAATCACCTTGTTAAGAAGGGAACTGTGTCTGTGGAACAAGTACCTCCTTTCATCCATCTTTGTTTCTGATCATGAAAGTGTCGTTAGTACTTGAATCCAGGTAGGCAGAATCATCCCACTTATTTTTCCTTACAGAGCTTCTGAAACCACAAAAAAATCCAAAAAATGTCTTAAAAAATTTTAAAAAAGGTAAATGTAAATAACACTTGCACAATAAGACAGTGTGTTAGTTCTGCTCATTGTTTTTTCATTCTGTTTTTCAGAGAATATATTTTCTCACCCTTTCTGTCAGTTGAGAGCAACAAACTAAGGACAATGAAGGAGTTGCTCAAAGGGCACATGTTGTTTGTCATAGTTATTGACAAGCAAGGAAGGTTAAAACAGATCTCACTGCATGTCTGGGTGAGATGGCTCACGTGCACCAGGCACAGAGAAAACAGAATTAATTCCTCCTTGCTGGATTGTCCCTCCAGGTGCAGTCACCTCTGCCTTTCCACTGTTGTGTTTATTCCAGCTGAGTGACATCCAGGCTGCTGTCAAGGCCAGAGTCAGCTGTTTCCAAATAGGTTTCCTGTGTTTTGAGGACAGGACTGAGGACCACTGCCCAACTGTTGGAGCCATTTCTGGAGACCAGGGAAGTGGTCCTGAGTAGCCAGCCAGTGTTGGACCAGCATTGGTGTCCCAATCCTCATGAGCTATTTTGACAGTACCCAAAGCACAGGTCTCTGGTGAATCATGAATCATATCAGATTAATAAATCCATTCAAAAAATTAAAGACTATTTATTTTCCCTGCTGTCCCCTCACCTCAGCCCTTCCAATGCAGATCTGCATGCTGTCACCAGAATTCAGAACCTGTCAGCTGTCAAGGTGTAGGCGAGAGTGCAAGCCAGCTTGCTTTTTATTGCAATGAATTAGGCATGCTTTCATGGTTTATTACTGTGTCTCATTTTAGAGCTGATAACATCTTGCAGAGGAATGGCAGTTTCTCCTAATGAGCCAAAAGGATGGCTAGTCACTGCTGGAAAATACCTGAAAACACCATATAGGAGTTTATGAACAACCGGTTGATGCCCCCCTTCATCAGGAAGCAGAGTTCAGAGAAAATTGTCCAGATGGTAAAAAAGGACAAAACAGGCTATTCATGCCTGTTTGAAAGGCATGGAAAGCACTACTTCCAAAAAAAAGGCTTTAGCTCACTTGATCAAGATGACATTGGAAGAGTTTATTTGTTGCTTCCTTCCACAGGTGAAACATGTGAAGTGGAAAGCACAAGGTAATGAAGAAACTTGAACAATTGCTTTCTTTTTCAGCTCATGTGCTGATGTCAGCCCCAGACAACAAAATAAGCAGATTCTGATGGCGAAAGCAAAACTGTTGATCCTAATTAGAACAGACAAAGGCATTTTTCATCCTGAATCCCTTGTTTAAAGGTTGGCTCCTGGCAGACATGTGATTGCTCGGTGCACTAATGGCACTGTTGACCAGGGTGTTCATCACACAGGGAATGTGCTGCAAGTCCAGAACCAGAATTCATGCCTAGAACTGAAATGCCTGCCAGAAGCAGATAGGCCATTCTCTTCAAATGATGACAGAATAATTGCCTCCCAGTGGATGGCTAGAATCTGCTGGCAGACCTTTCAGGGATTCTGCAGATATTGCTTATCTGCCTGATTGTTGCTGAATTTAAGGAGATTGTAAGAGGTTACCCAGGAATCTTCAGCATGACACTAAACCTAGAAAGAAAGTAATTTTGGAACTTAGATCAAAGACAAACTTAACACCAGGGACCATCACTTTTTATTTACTTTTTCTCATAGTGTCTAACATTAGCAACCTCTGGCCTCACATCATTGGCTTTAAAGTGGTAAAAAAGACAAATGCAAAAGAAATTCAATATGAGAGAACATTAATCAAAAATATAGTTGAACTGCTGCCCAATGTTATTGGGATGATTCCAAATGTAAATGTTCTTTCTCATACTTTGTTTAAGGTCAGAGATATTCTAGAGGTTAGCTTAGATTAAGTTTTTTTTGTCATTTTGGCTACACTGAAGCACACTGTGCTGACAGATTTTATGTGTGGAGTGGTTTCATAAAGGAAACTGGTGAGGCAGTCCTGTTGTGCAGATGTGTGCTATAAAAAGCTGCTCTTGGGAGTGTAAATGTGGTACCAGATCTTGTCTTCACAGTTTGGCATCAAATGGAAGATAACACATTCTGATACCCAGGGTTAATATCTGCACATTTTTTAGGACAGTTTATAAGTGGAAAAGAAAGCCATACGCAGAATCAAAAATAAGTTATAAAATCCTTGGAGTTGGAGGGGACCTTTAAAGGTCATCTAGTCCAACCCCCAAATAAAGGAAAAGACAGATTTATTCTCTTTTTCCACATCAGAGTCTGGTACTATAAACAGAGCATGGGTTTGGATCTGGCTGAGGGAAAGACATTTTCACTGTTGCCTGATTACTCTTTATGGGGCTGGTCCCTCTCCACCACTCTGGTGTCTCATTTGCCTCTGCTCACAACCACAGCCACATATTTGTGATTTCCCTTTCTGTGAGTTTCAAGGAATTGACATTTTTCTGATGTTCTTGGAATGTAACAATATAAAAAGTGAATAGATGTTCTACTCTCTGAGGACAGTTTGAGATGCAACCCCTTGAAAAGTTATGTCCTGACTCTGATACAGTAGGAAATTACTCTGTGATCTCAGGAAGAGGCAAAGGAGGGCTCTGGACATTTACTGTAGCATTCCTTGGTGTGGGTCTGATGCTGTGTCTGGGGTAAAACCATCTGAAATCTAAGCAAGGTCAGATACTTCTTTTGTACAGAAAGCAGACCAGCCCAGTGTGCAGTTGTAGACATGATGGGTTTTTCAATGTTCTCATATTCATTCGCATTCCTAAACTGACTGGGAAGATCATCTTCATTTTTGGGAGGTCATAGATTCTAAAGGTTAAACTAATATGATGAGGTAACTGATATTATTGAAACAATGTTTGAATTCAGTGGCAAGGACTTCAAGGAGGAGAAAGAGCTTAAAGAGATGAAATTGCTCATTGGGAGAAGTGACAAGTTGAATACATGCAAATAAGTAACGGAGAAGTTGCAAACTAAAATTTCCCTTTATCTTTTTTTCTCTGTATATACATATGTATAAAGCAATGTGAGTAAATGTAATCTCAGGGTGCTACATCATTACCTGATGTAAATTGGCTGAGCTTCATTGATTTTGGTAAGACTATATGCATGCATTATAAAGGGGGACATTAGCTGGTGGTTTATTTTTTTATGAAGTCTGTCATCAGTCCATCCTACACTCCTGCAGCAATTAATTAAATTGCTAGGTAATACAAATTTCAGTCAAGTACAGAAATGTCTTCAAAAGCTAAATCAGCACCTAGTAAAAAACCCCCCAAAAAACAAAACCAAACCAAATGTGAGAAATGTCAAATATTTTGCCAACTTTACACAGTGAGGAAAATAACAATATGTATCTAATATTTTGAAATTATCAATTGTACACTTCAGTTCAGCTTCAGTTCCAACTTAGTTCTGAACTACCTAGTGTAGAAAGAAGTGCATGTGTTTTATGACCACCATAGAATGTGATGTTAGTATTCTTTTATTGCTCCTCTTTTTTAAGTAATATTTCAAAGTGTTTCAGTTTGAGTGCTAAAGCTATTAGGTTGCCATGTTTATTCTCCAAGGTATTTTTGTACGTGATTAGTCAAGAAAAGACAGAATCTTTATTGACCTCATTTGCTGGAAAAATAAGATAAAATAAAATAAAACAAAATAAAATAAAACAAAACAAAACCACAAAACTCATAGAATAAATTAAGTGTACTACTTTGTGGGTTATAACACATAACTCTTGATAAAAAGCATTACAAATACGTAGTTCAAGACTGCTAGTCCCAGCTACATGGTACATGGCTCCAGCTCAAGCAGGATTCACAAGCAGCTGTGTGGTCCCTCCCAAATGGAACCTGCTGTTGCTGAGATCTTTGTGGGACATTTTTTACCCAAAGAGCACTTTTGAATGGGATTCCTCATTGCCTGTTTCTGTATTTGGATACTCAAGAAGGAGGAAGATGGGGCAATGCTCAGCTGCACTCAAATCCTTTTCTGACCTCCTTCTCTCTCCTCCACTTCTCAAAGCTGTATTCAGGAGGAAACAGAAACAGTGCTGAAGCCTGAGGATTTCATTCCAAATCTGACCAGGAAAATATGTTTGTGGCCTCAGCAAATATGAAATTTGAAAGAGAAATTAAAATGATTGGAAGTTTCTTTTTCCCCCTCTCTCTCTCCCTCTCCGCCATCACCCCCTGAACTAAAAGTCTTTAAGAAATCCTTTTTGGTGAAGGCAAATGGAGACTTTTGTTTGTTGTCAACTTGCTGCCAGCAGAGCACTCCGGTCACTTTCACCTCCCAAACTCTCGTCACTTTTATTTTCTGCCAGAAGGCAGCCAGTGACTCTGATGAGAATCATCCAGGCAGGGAGCCAGAGCCAGATGCTGCTCACCTGCTTCCTCTGCCTCTCCAGTTCTCAGCATCCCCATCTGTACCAAGCCTACTTCCAGATCTCTAATTCTTCACATGGAGAGTTTTTGACAATCTTGTTTTCTTTCTTCATTTTTTTTTTCTCACTTAGATAATAGCAACCAAAACTGTAATCACAATTTTTCAACAGAAAATCCTACAGATTTTTTTTTTTCCTTTGGAGAGTTTAGATTTTTTTTTCTGAATGGATTGTTCTCTGCTTGAAAATCATTCTGCCATAAAATTGGCTATCAGTTCACTTCCTTTTTTTCCTCCTCCAGTGCCTAAAAAGGAGCTTAGCTGACTCCAGAATATGAAGGAATGATGATTCCTAATGTACTCAGCATGACTGCTTGTGTTGGAAATGAGATGAAAGCACTTGAATAATTTTCCTTTTCAAATGGTAGGCTAATTAACATATAGATCAGCTGGCTAACACTTCCATGAAATATGTACAGTACTTGTTATTAAAATACAAGCACTCTTTGAACTTCAGCAGTCACTTGAAAATTTTAATCTTCCAATTCTGCCTTTGTTTGTAATAGTTTAGATAAGAAATTGGACAGCCAGGATGCTAAATCTAAGGGATAATTTGGACACTCTTAATGTGGTGGTTGTGCCTCTATTTGTTTAACAGCATATATTATGCATATATTATGCATAAGAATCCCAGTTCAAGAATTTATCTAAATTGAATGTGTTCTAGCAGATGACAGCCAGAGGATTTCTTTCAAAATTAGCATGTGTCTTTTTAGGCAGAGGGAATTATCCCCGGGTCCCATGAATTCAACTACAATAACTTTTACTGTCTCTTGGCAGCAATGGTGCCTTCTGCTGAGAAGAGGCAATCAACTAGAATATGCTTTTGTTGCTGGAGCTGCATGAGATTGGATCATGATGCATGAAAATTGGGAAAACCTGAGGGTAGGGTTGCTAGTCCCAGACCTTTACACCCTGGATATAAAAGACAGGGTGATTTGAATGCCCAATTCATGGTGGGTGAGACAGAAGCCACACGAGAAAACATTTGTTTAAGTCTAAAAGTGCTATACAACAGGTAAGAGAAAGCACAGCCTTGATTTTAATGCATTAAGTAGCCTTTCTGTTTAATAAAAAAAATCCCTGTTATAAAATTACCTTCCTTGCTCAATATTTATGATTGTTTGATTTACTTCGTAATAAACAAGTACAACAGATAAAATGATTGTAGAATTGAAAGATTTTTTTGCTTAAGCTCACTTTCTCTACATATTATGATATTGTCTGTGGTTGAAAAAAAAAATGTGGGTTGTTTTTTTGGTTGGCTGGGGTTGGGTTGCTTCTTTTTGTATCTGATTTCCGCAATTTCAATGAGTAAATTACAATGTATTTGGGAGAAAAAATCCCAACCCACTCTCAACAAATTATTTCACTTCTTTTTTAATACATATATGAAAACAGTTGAGTAAAGTTAACTATTGGCAGTTTCAATAGATATATTTCAGTGCTCACCAGACTGATAAGGAATTTGGTGATGGCCTTCTTTAGACATCTGGTAAAATTGCCATATTGCAACATTTTGATTTTTTTCTTTAAGGATAAATTTGGTCTTGTTTTTTGAGCTGAATCTTTATCTCTAGGACCAGTTTTGTTCCTAGTTTTCCACAGAGAATCACAGGGGAAAGTAATGCAAAAAAGATAGGTGAAAAGCTAGAGGGACCATTCATTTTATATGTCAGACTAGAACCTTAGTTTTGAAACTTTCAAAACTTACAAGGGTTAAAATTCAGAGCCCTTTTTTAAGATTTCACTTTTCCAGACAAACACAAAAAGACTACTAAAAATATCCTTGTAGAATGTACTCAAAACTTATTTAGGTTTTTACACTGAAAAGAGACTAAATTAAACAGTAATTTCTCTCTTGCTTCTGCAAGTCTCCTAGGAGGTGTTCCGAAAGAATAATCAATATACAACAGATAGATACTAAATATACCCTGAATATCTGGCTGTCTTTTATCCCTCAGGCTCACTCACTGCTGGCAGCATGAGAACCAGTGGAAGGGCTGAGTGAACACTGACTGCTTTTCACTTCTCCCTCTGCAAATGCATTAATCTCATTGTAGTCAAGATGATCAAGACATTCTCCATTTAATAAAATCCAAGATGGGGAAAGATCCTGGGTGCCTCTTTTCTCTAAATAAAATCACAAAAACTATTTTATAGTTTTATTTAGGAAACCACAATTACTAAATCAAATCAGAAAGTCTGGGAATGATAAACCAAACAGAGACCAAAAGATACCAAACATCCATGTCCTTTCCTCCCTTGACAGGTAAAAAAAAATTCTATGACAAGCATTTGCGCTTCTCAAATCTAGACCTTGAATTTCCATTCCCTGGGTGCTGCCTTTGATCTAAAGAGTTAGCTCAAGCAAAGGACAGATGTGAGAACTAAAGTTAAGCTCCTGTTTTAAGCCTCCATCTGATGATTGTGAATCTCACTGTTGACAATGCCATCTGTAGACTAAAGATGCCACACAACTAAAACAGGATGTCATAGTACCAGCTTGACATATCCTGGTACTTTCATTGGAGGAGAGCATTGTTCTAATTAAACATTAAGTGAGGTTGATCTGGTTTTTTAACTGATTGGTAGAAAAACACATTAATATAAATGATGCCAGACGAATTGTGGCATTGTATAAAAGTTATCAAAAGCTGGCTATGAACCATTTTAGGTTGGAAGCTAGAGGCAGATTCCAACAACATAAAAAGAGGAGATCTGGAATAGAATGTCTACGGGAATTATGGGAAAAGGAGTATCTAATTAATTTTATGTGGACCTTGAAGAATTTATGAATATGAATAGATTATATGGTTCCTTGAGTTGGCAAGGAGTCTGTTCAGCAACCCATGAAATAAATCCTTGATGCAGGCTCCTCTGTCATCAGCTGAACCATTTATATTCACCAAGTTCTGACTTCAGCTGAGTGTCTATTATTATGATGAAGGATTAGTTTGGATCAACACTTTTTGTGATGTTACTTTTAATTTTTCAAAGACATGGTAGGCCTTGGCTCTGTGTGTGTGTGTGTGTGTGTGTGTTGCAAATGAAATATAAATACCTGACCTGAATTAATTACTCCGCATTATTATTATTATTTTATTAGCAACACTCTTTGAAGCTGTTGCAAACCAAAACACTATCTCAGCACTTTTTGGTGACCTATTTGTGCAGAATTTAAGTACTAGCCTAAAGGATATCAGTTGTGTACTACAGTAAGAATGATGGCAAAAACACTGATTAAACAGCACCTTCCTCCTCAGCTTTATAGTTCTATTTTTAGTAAATCTTTATAGCCAGTGGGAAGATAAAGATTACCTTGAGCAAATGTTCAGTGGTGCTCTCTGTTCCACCTCAGACAAGGGTTATGACTAAATCCCTGAGTATTTAGGTAATGGCTCACAGAATACATTGGCAAGTTGCAGTGGATTGAGCTCTGGCAGTCTGACACTTAGCTCTTGATGCCTTGTTTTTACAAGATGGTTATGGCTGGAGATGCTCTTCATTAAGTAGTTTTAATTGAATTTAACCAGAAGTTTAGAGGACCATAGTTTAACTAAAGAAATTTTTGAGTGTCTTGCCTTCAGAATGCCACATTTATGAGTTCTCCTGTCAGCACTGCTTAGGGGCTGACAACTTAGGAATTAAAAAGTACTTAACCTGTACATGTTAACAAAGAAACCTCAAATGAAGTGTATCACTCTTCTCCAGAATGAGGACTGAGAGAGACAGACAGAGATCTGTTTTAGGAGAAGGCTTCCCTGTGGTATCAAGTAATCTACCTGACCTGAGTGTCATAAATCACTCTGAAAATGAAAGAGACTTAAAGATATTTGTTTGACGTCAAAAAATGTAAGACTTAGTCACAACAGAAAGCACTACATAGTATAGCTATAGCTGATGCTGCTAGTAAGTTTTTTGTCATGTGATTATTTTCTGTGCATCTGCATTTACTCTCTCACATTCATATTTCATGAATGCTAAGCAGTGAGACAAATTTTCATAATGCTTTTCCTTTAAATGAAGAGGATATGATATGAAGATCAACTAGACTTCCTCTCCCACAGTTTTTTTTTTTCAGTAACATTCCTTCTAGATCATCATTTCATATTCCATAATCTGTATCAGATAAAAATTGTTAAAGACTTTAATTCCTGTCTAAAGACACCTGTATTTCACAATAATATCCTGAATTACTATCACAGTAATGGTGGGTTTAGCTGCACAAGCTGAGGTTAATATTTGCATTATCCTCTGTTGAGGGCCACTATCCTGTTACTAGGGAGAGCTAATTGGAGTATAAAAACCCTTCTCACCTTTCATGAAAACAAATTAATCTTTTGTTTGTTGTGGTTGCTTTATGAACCCAGCTGTAGGGTATGAAGGCTGAGAGAAGAGCCAGCTTCATTTAACCAACAAAGAGACCTTCGAAAAAAGCAGAAGTGATAGAGGTTGCTTAAATATTCTTCCTTGTTAGCCATCTTCAATTTGAATTTCCTGCACTGATGTGCAAAACCAACGATATCTCCTGCTGAAATTTTTCTATGTATTCTGTACAGTTAAATTTGACGTAGAACCAAGATTTTAAATCCCTAGAGCTCCTCTACTACTAGATTATCAAATCAAACTTTTTTCTTCACTCACTTTTCTTCTGCTTCTGACCAACTCTTCATGTGGGGGGATAATCAGAGTTTTCTTCCACCCAAAATCTAAGTTAATGAATAGTAGAACACTGGTGTGTACCTTTCTGATATGATAACCATCAAGCATCCTATGGTGCAGGCTTTGTTTTTCTTCTCTAAAGGCATTTCTCTTCCTGAAGATGGTAAATTATGACTTCAAGAGGCACAATCACTGTCCCAATTACACATGTCCATGAGTTCTTATAATGCACTCTGTTTAGTGAGACTTTCATTATATGTAGTGCTGTCTATTCTCTACAAAAGCACTCAGATTCTGGGGTGTTGGGAGCTTGGAAATACCCAGAGAAAATTGAAAATAATTAAGGTTTGTATAGCCTTCTATTTTTATTTTGTTTCCAAGCTATTTTGAGATCATTGGAACCTTTATTTCTCCTACTAAAATCTCTCAGTGCACTGTTTATATTACATATTGGAATGAGAAGGCAACCTGCTAACCCTGGATCCCCTCATTGATCCACATCAGGGCAGATACAAAAGTTATGCATGCTTAAATATGTAAATGTTCCAAATATACATGTACATATGTACACATCTATTTTAAAATTCTCTGTCCACAAAAGAGTCTTCTGCCCCCTCTGAGCTTACAACATTTCCAGTCTGAATCTCCACATGTGCTTAGATATTTTTTCCTTCTGTCTGAACTATCTTATTCCTTATTTTTTTATACACCATTCATGATCTTCCTTTGTAGATGTTTGACATTCTTATTGGTCTCTCTACCCTTTCTTTCCCTCTGGATATTTACTGTCTGCTCCTTTTAACGGCCCCTTTTTTGAGTGTAACATAAGTACATTTGTTCTTGACTTCAAGTCATCATCTCCTTACACAATTGAAATTAAATGACATAAGTTCTCTCAAACCTTGTAATATTTACTTGTATCTCTTGTTAGTTATGACTCCTTCAAGCTAGTGAACAAGCCTTGAATTCGACCAAAATATTTTTCAACTGACATTTTCTTAATGTAAGTAGTCTTTGGCTGGTACAAAAATAAAGGAATTAAGGGCTGATTCTGATTCAGTTTGGAATGTTTCCTGGAATGGAGTAATAATAATGACCCTATAGAGAAGATGGTTCAGAACTAGTGAAAAAAAATCTAATTTTTTCATCTGGTAGTTTTGTGTTGCATTCTTATACTCTTGCCAGTAATGTCTGAGTTCATAATTCTTAGAGAAAAAATATTAAAAATTATACTGTGTTAGGAAATCACTCTTCTTAGTTTTCTGTCGTTTCTATATTTATGAGTGTCATCACCATTCTTTTACTTTAAAGAAAGTGTTTTACATATATCACTTTACAATTGTTCATTTGAGATTTATATTTCAGAACCACAAAACTGTCAAAGAGATATAAAGAAATATGAAGTGGTTAAACTTGGGTTGCTAGTATAAGAATCCTCTAATATTTGCCTATATGTGTTACTTCAAAGGAAACCTTTTACCAATTCCATCATACAGTTTTATTATTCATTATCTCACTCTCAAAGCTTCATATACTTATGTTAATTAATTTCTCTCAACTCTTAATTACTTTGAGTACAGATGACACTTACTCAGTCTCTTTTATCCATAGTTTTCATCATCTCTTTCAGCTCTCCTAGATTCCCCCTCTGTACTCACAGACTTATCTGAAAAAGCATTACTGAAATCATCCATACTGTTAAATTGACCTCAGAGGATCCCCAGAAAATTCCACCCCAAACATTAAACCATATTTTTCAATGCATTTTCCTAAGCTTGAATTGAAACTGATGGATTTGTTTCTTCAGTATGATACTGCTCTGACGAAGGGGGGATTATCCAAAAACACAGAATTTCAGAGAGGGTAAAGCTGGAAGGGACCACAGTGAGTCAGCTGCTCCAACTTCCCTGCTCAGGCTGGGCCACCCCAGAGCACATGGAACAGGATTGTGTCTAGATTGTACTTGAATATCTCCTGCAAAGGAGACTCCACACCCTCTCTGGGCACCCTGTTCCAGTGCTGGGTCCCCTGTAGAGGAAAGAAGTTCTTCCTTGTATTCAAAGGAAAATAAAAACCTCCTAACAAAGACAATAAAACACATTTTTAACACTCTCCTTATTTTCAGACATGGATTCTGACACTTAATCATCATTGAAACCCCTAGTAGGGCTCAAGAGATGGTTGAGTCACCATCCCTGGAGGCAAGACTGTGGATGCAGCGCTTAGGAATATGGTTTAGTGGTGGGCTTGGCAACGTTGGGTTAATGGCTGGACTCAATGATCTTAGGGGGTTTTTCTGACCTAAATTATTCTGTAATTTTGTGACCCAGACTCCCACCAAACAATGTTCACAATGCAAATTTGGGAAGTAACTGGGGCATCTGTGGATGCTCAAAATAAGTCCTTTCCAGAAAAGACATTTCTGCCTTTGGTCGAAGGAGTTTGGATGTCATTGTGATGTGGCTGATATCACAACAAAGGGTACTGGGCATAGATTAGGGATATTCTTGAGTAACTCCCTGCTGTTGAAATCCAGGCTGCCATCTCCTCATGTTTATCAGTATCTGTCTCCCAGCCTGGAGAGAGAAGTCTAGGCAGGTTCCTTTTTGTCAACATCATACCTTGTACACCTGATCCATCAATCCACCAGCAACATCAGAAGAACTATGACCAGTTAAAATCCTTTCCCTAGTCCCAAGGGAGCAAAGGACACCAGCTCCCTTAGATTTCCAGCACAAACAGGAAAATTACACAAAAAGGAGCTGACAGCAGGTGGAAAAACGAATTTTCCTGACTGGGAAATTGTACTGTGGACAGAGCTGCAAAACAGATGGGAGCTTCTCTGACCTTGCCTGCTCCAGATTTATCACTGGATATGTTTAATTAAAAACACATCAGATTAAGTCATTTTGTTATATGGGAAAATGTTGGAGTCCCTCAGGTGCAATCCCTGTTGGAAGAAACACAACAAGGACAAGATTTTTCGTTGCGGCAACAGAAATTAGCTGCAAAAATATTTTAAAGCCCAGCCTGCTGGGGAATTGGACAGAAGTGAGATAAGCAAGTGCATTGGCTTGTGCTCTTTTATTGCTTTAGTCAGGGAGAAGACAGAGTAACTTACAATAGGTGTGAAACACCCAGTTGAGACAAATTATGTTCATGTCACTCCTTTATTTCCCTGTTTCCCTTATAGCTTATGTTTCTCTTGTATCAACCACCTTTCCCACTTAATTTTCTCTCTCTGGGACCAGCTGAAAATCAAATAAATTAACAGCCACATAGGAGGAAGTTTTTGTAAACTGGGAGCTAAAAAGAATAAGATATTAAGAAACAAATCCGCATCACAATAAATGCTCCACAATATGTTTATCAAGAGCACCAATTTCTCTTGAGAGATTTAAGTGAATTTTAATTCAATCTTTAGAAAATAAGAGTTATTCACTTAATCTGAGACTGGATAATTTATTGCAAATTGCTATTAATGGGTGCTAACAGTAAAATTTGCCGTGTGTAAATTTCCCTTTAAATTCTGGTTGAAGGGATGCAGGCCTTATGGGTAAAGCTCCGTGTATTTGTTCACACCCAGACACTCTTTGAACATGTATGTGTGTATGTGTTGAGAACCATGCCTGGTTCTCTGGAGGTTTCTAATTTATGAAGGCCTTAGAAGTCCATGTCCAAATACTTCTTCTCTGGGCAGGCTACAATCAAAAGCATGAAAGTATTTTAAAACAGTTCTTTTGCCACAAAGATTTACTAATAGAAAATAAGCATGTAGGCTTTAAGCTACAGCTGACAGACAGGAACTGTTAGAGTAATGCCCGAATAAGATAATCATAGATATTAAAGATATCTCTATCTTTCCCAATATATAAAAACAAACAAACAAACCCACAAGGGCATAAATAGTAGGAGTTACAAACTCTATGCAAAAGTCTACGGTAGAACTGCAACCAATGGAAAGAGGAATCCACTATTGCAATTTCCTAACTGAAAACCCTGAGCATTTGGAGATCAGAAGGAATCTCATTTTCGGACAAATGCAGTTCCTATTCTAATTGCAGCTCCTTCCTCAAATGAAATGTTGATGTCAATAATGCAGGGATGATGAGCCCACATAAAGTTCTAATGATACCTTCAAAAAACCTTGTACTTAGATTGGAAAACATGCCTTGGTTTTTTAGTATCTGAAAGTCTTAAATTATCAAAGAAGCTCACAGAATACATTAGGATGAGACTCCAGAGATCATTAATATTAAGCACGAAATGTCTGTGAAGATGACAACCAGGATCTGATGTGAACTGACAAAAGCAAATGAATTTAAAGTTAAACTTGCTACCTTGTCCTTAATTCACTTTGGGGTGTCTACCAGTGGTGCCAGGATTGATGTAAAGTGGCAGGAATGTTTAGGATGCCCATTGGTGTATTGGCAGAGGGCAGTGTCTGTGGGCTGCTCCCTTAGTCATGTGGAGGATTTCTCTGGTTCCCACAGATTTAACTCATACTTTTAAATGTTACAAAGTTTCAAGTATTTTCTTAAAGGTCAGTTCAAGCAATTAAAAACATAGGCCGCATAGGACAGCTTTCTTTTTTTAAATTAAATTATAATCATCTACCTCTTAATTTTTAATTCAATTTTCCAGGTTTGGGTATCTTCATATTTTCAGCTCCTATTTTTAATTGGAAATTATGTTCTTCTGTTCCTCTTTCCCCCAGAAAATTTATTTCGAAGGCTGAAGTGTTATTTTTAAGTACTCAATTAACATTTGAACATTTGTCTTTCAATTACTGTCTTTCAATTTCACAATTTGATCTGGAGAACATGAATTAATGTCCTCAGGCAGACATTAACAACAGACTCAGAGCTGTTTTTTAAGCTCCCCCATTCTCAGTATGCTTGAGGAGCAGGTCAACATATATTTTCTTCATCACCAGAGATGGTTTGAGATGTATTCTATTCCCAGCCCCTTCTTTTTTATTTGGCCAACAGTTTAATTTAGTGATGTGATGCAACTGTTTGCTTTATCTGGTGAATTATAGAATTTATTGAACTCAAACACTTCCTAAATAGTTTCTCTTTTCCATAATGGAGGGGTTTTGGTGGTGTACTGTTGGTGTCCATCCACAGCACAAAGTGAGAAGGAAGGAGTTGAGCTGTGCAGGAGACAGGTTTTTTTTTTTTTTTTTTTCCACGGAAAGTCACCAAGGATCACTTTGATGTAAAAACAAGACTTTCATGTCAAGGAACTGTAAATTTGAAAGATACAGAAACCTGAGAGTGGTGATGTGCTGCAACACAGCCTCACTGTGTTGACTGCTGGCGTGATAATATAACAGCCTCCCTCAATAAAGCAGTCAAGCAAATTTAAATTAAATTAGAAAAATCACCTCAGGACAGGAAAGAAAAAGGGGGTGGAGACTACCAAGTGCCAGATATGAGTATGAGGCAAATTAAAAGACTTAACATGATGAATCCCTGTGCAAATGGGCTTTTATATCAGAACCACTGTCAGTCTCTCAATTTTAACAGTGCTGCCAAGCTCTGCCATATGAAAACATAAAAAGGAATTATCTGCTGTGCTTGGTCTAGATTAAGCTCCCTCCTCCTTGCTTCATGGACCACATACAAACCTTTCTGGAGACGAACTGACATCAGTAATTAGAGCCTCCTTTGCAAGAACACACTGACAGGTACCTCAGGCAGTTCCAAGTCTTTCTGTTCAGATTTATGCACCCTCTGTCCTGAAAAAGCCTCAGTCCAACCTTCCCTCAACCTACCCAGCGGGCAGAGCATCTCTGGAGTTTTACTCAAAAAGTTGGGAGCTAAAAGAAATTTCTCAAATAGGTAAAATGCATCTACAAACAGAAACATAAAAAAATAAAACCTCCAAGTTCATCAGTGGCTTCCAAGAGCCTGAAGTACCATGGAAGTGAATTAGAGTCACACTTAAACATGTTAAAAATGCAAATCCCAAAGTTCAAACTAGGCAAAGTATTACAGAAAACATATGATTTTTAGAGCACCTCTCTGTCTTCACAGTAAGAGTCTCACATTAGTCTTTTCTAATAAATCATTAAATCAAGTTATCTCTTCACAGCATGCCACACAGCCTATGTCAAGAACAGGGGCTCAGAAGTCATAAGTAGTGGAAAATACGTGTCTGTTTGGGTTTCTGGGCATGCCTGAGCAGTCAGGCAGATCTCTGTTTCTCCTTCTACACTCTGAGAATTTTGTCATCCTTGACTGATGGCTACTAATCCCTATTAGCACAAGCATACCAAGGAATGGATGTAGATGCTGTGGTTAGCTCAGATGAAATACTTGTTGGCTGGATTACCTAATTGCTTATGAAAAATAATGGGAAAAGCATGTGGATACTCAAAACCATCTCACATGGCTGTTTAGGCTGTTTAGGTACCCAAACCATCTGTTCAATATCTCCTTCCCACATACTTCACTTCCTGCTGAAAATAAGAAGATACTCAAGAGGCACCTTCATATCTAAACAGAGAAAAATTCTTCAGGCGGAGAAGGTCATGATCTGCTCATGGGGAAGCTCACAAAATTTCAGAATCCATACATATTCTATCCCTTTCACTATAGTTTTTCATCAACTTTTTTTTTTCCCTCCCAGGAGAGAACTTGTATAGGAAGATAACCAGACCTTCTGCATGGTGCTAAATATTTTACCCCAGCTCTGCCTTCTGCATTTTGTTTTAGATTGGCTTCCAGCTGAAGAGAATCACCTTTTTGGATGTATTACTCCCTTGTGTACTGCCTGGCTGAATAAACTGACTAAGGATGTCATTGCATTTGGAGTTCAGTATTCAGACATGGAAGAAATTGAGGGTTTTCTGGCAAGCCATTTTGAGTGAAAACCTCCTGCAGCACAGAAGCAACACAATAAACGCAGAGATTACTCATGTAACTTCTGAAAGTCTTTTCATTGGCCCCAGTGGGCTTGAAATGCTTCTCTCGATTGAAACCATTACTAATGAGTTTGAATTCTATGGCTGAGGTGGGGCCCTTGGGTAGTGATAATGATTTTTACTAGACCATTTTGCACAAGTGAGAAATATGCAAATTGCAAGCCTTTTTTTCCCATATAAGCTCGGACTTCTGTCTTTAGGGTTAATGACGACTCCAATACTTTCAGGAAAATTTAGAATGAAGTGTAGTGAAAGAAACAGGCTATTACTTCTTCAAATGCCAATAATTTTGGAGGGATTTCAAATGTGTACACTTCAAATCTATTACCCTGAGAAGAAAATATTCATATTGGTACATAAACTCTCCAGCTCCATGAAGACCAAGCAATTCTCTAAAAATCATTTCATGACCTCCTCATGCTATTGTTGCTGCAGATTAAAAGTATATCTCTTTTGTCTCGAGACTGCAGGCTTTTTCTGCCTGAAAAAGATACCCAAGAAGCTGCTCAGCTCTCAAGCCCTCAGTGGCTCCAAAGTCCCTCACAGTTCAGTCATAAATGAGTTTGTATCTGGAGATTAAATTCTTACATATTTAATTAAATGAAAGACAAGGGGATTGTCCAACACAAGCTGTAGAACTAAAGATAACTTAGGATCTTTTAGCCCCATCTGATCCCATGCAGGATTCATTTCCCTTAATTTTGAATATATGTGAGTTAAATATATAACCTAATACATATTCTTAGGTTCTCATTATATTCAATGAAGAAAAAAGCAGCACATGTACAGAATGATTTGTCTGCCCTAGGACAGGATGACTCATTCCTCAGAAATACTTCTAAGTATTTCTATCCTCTGACTATAGATAAATGATTAACTTAGATCAGATATCTATTTTTAGATAAAGTTAGGGCAGGTAAATTATATTCTAAAGCAAAAATTCCCGGACAGTTTTTCATTAACCCTGAGGACATTGCTCTCATACACAGAAACGTTTTGAATGCCTCTCAAGCTCTCAACTTAATTTAATATTGGTCTTGTCATAAACATCTAGACCCCATAGTGGTAAAGAAAGAAAATATATAAGCAGTTATCCAAAACAGAGAGCAATTTCCTGTATACAGAGAAGATGTGTCACATCTCTGTAGAGTAACAGGATGAATCAGAGCCCCCTCAGTTCTCCTCCCTTTGGGAAATGCCCTGCAGTCTCTGTTGAACCTGATGTAGTGAAGAGTGAAGGCATTCTTATTCCCTCTCCTCCCCAATCAGCACTGCATGGACTTTGATAGGGAATATCTTGGTCTTGATGAAGTTAAAAACGTCGGGTTTTGGTACTTGCAAGGTGGAGGAAAGAGGCTGTTAAAAATACATGATCAAAAGATAAGTAGATGAATAAATAAATAAATAGATTAAGACATTACATGTCTCATGACCATATTGAGGGGAACAGTGGCAGAAAGGGACAAGAAAATAACATCAAATGAATACTGATTTCTGGTCTCAGAGCAGGTTGTAAGTTCACACCTTTCTATTACCATTCACCAATTTTTGATTCATGTAGGTACCCATGAATGACAGCAGTGTGTGTTTAACATTGGTCAGTATAAAAATATATGGAAAAAATGAAAACGTATTTCTGACTACAGATAAATAATAATGTTCTGAATGTCTCAGAAGAGGGCTTCACAGTAAACAGGATAACAAATCCTGCCCCACATCTGAGACTGGGCAATAGCTCAAGGTGCTACTTACATTTCTTTTTACATGTTTTGGATAATTTTTCATTTCATCTCTTCTCTTCTCTTCTCTTCTCTTCTCTTCTCTTCTCTTCTCTTCTCTTTTCTTCTCTTCTCTTCATCTCTTCTCTCTCCTTCTTTCTTCCTACCCTTGTCCTCACTCTTTCTTTGGTGTGAAAGTTTTTAAAAAAACAAATAATGACAAAATTTTAACTGCTAAGCTCTTGTTTTTGGCAGCACAAGTTCAGCAATAGAATATAAATTGTTGCTTAGTAATACCAAAGAGTGAATTATTTATTTAATCACAGCTATAGTTTCATCCCCAAAACACTAAGGTTTTGTGAGTACATTCATAATATTATCTGTGTTCCTTCCAAGAAAAACTTCACCATGTTTTAATGATTCATAACAGCACTCTTCCAGTGAGGTGTATGATCATATTGGCTTTAGGCATAACAAATAGTCTCAGCAAGCTTTTTCTCTGAAATAAGAATGGTCTTGTGTTTTGAGACAAATGATCATGATCTGAGACATCTGTGTTCATTTCTCTCCTACCGCCTGTGATAATTTTTTGAGAGACATTTTAAATGGTAACTAAGGGTAGGATTCATCTGAAACAGCTTTGACCATTTAAAATTGGCTACCTAGTTTAATACACTGGCCATGCAAAATATATCTATACTCAATGGAAAGATAGAAGCATGTCTAGGAATCCAGATAATTCATCATAGTAGTCTGAGAATAGTGGAAAAAAAAATTAATTCAAGAATATTTCTCTCTTTCTCTCTCCCTCTCTCTCTCCTGGCTGTATAGGGAATTTAAGCTGCAGATCTCATTCCTGAAAGACAAAATTAGTAAAAAACATATCCATTTCTTGAGAGGTGCCAAAGGGCTGGTGTACACTTAAAACACAGACATCTACAGAAATCAGCAAGGACTGAGAAGCACAAATAATTTTAGGTATCTACCTCTTTCTATAGCTCAGTTTCTCATCTAAAAGACAAAAATAACAGTCTCATATCCTCTCAGGGTAGTGAGCACAAAGCTATTAAGGATGATAAGACTCTTTAGCATAAGTAGTGTGAAGGTTCAAGTTAGATCCAAAGCCAGGTGCTCTGAAACTAAGGCCACTCCTAAACCCAGGAGAAATAATCATGAGTGCAAGTTCATTTATGCTTTAATAATAATCTACATGGCAGAAAAACGTGGACAAATCCCAAGAAAAATCACATTGTGGCCCTAAGGCTATGAAGCAGTTTGGCAGTGTTAAGCATGACTGCAATAAGTATTTAGGATTATTATTACAGCTGACACACTGCATCTTTTGCCAGATATATATGATCAGCTATGTAAGTGGGACACGAGGTTAAAGCACTTGACTGGTGGTTAACAAATCAGAGCTTTGACACTGATTCCATGTCAGCCTTGTGTCATTTCCCATCTCTGGAAGGTCAGTCTCTACCCTTGATTATAGTGCCAAAAGCACAGAGAAAAATCACACATGTGCAAAGGAGCCGTGGTAGAGTCCTTGCTCTTGTCTAGTTAATGTAAAGTAAATTAAATACAGCGTAGGTTTTGCTGGGTTTTGTATCATGTGTTCATTAAGCCTGGCCATACACTTGAAGATTATTTTGAAAGACCAACAGGCAGAAGGGATCAATCCATTAGTGCATTACACAAAACCAGATATCAGGGAAGAAACCCAAATTAGCATCTAAGGAATCATTGGTTGATGAGTAATCATTTGGATAAGGATTGTAGTGGGTGCTGAGAGCCCACGTATTTCTTGCTAAATACAATTTGCAACATTTCCTTTATTTTGACAAAGGGAAGGTGATTAAATCTCTCCTGAAGCAGAAAAGGTTATAAACCAGCTCCCATTAAGGTTCAGTTCTGTGCCTCAGTAACTTGTCCTTTGTTCAAATTGAACCAAGATGAGTACATTTTGCCTAGTTAGATTGCAAGTTCTTATACAATGTTCTTAGCAATATTTTGTTCCTTTATGTGTTACTGTAATACAAAGAGCAACAATATTAACCAATAATAATGCTTTGATTCCCCTGGCTAATTCTCTTGATCATGTTCCATATGTGAAAAGAAAAATAAAACCATTTCAGAAACAATAAAAAATAATGAAAGGGTATTCATCTCTTGGCTATTCAATATCTCTTTATTCCTCTTATGTAAGCAACTGCTAAATTAAATTACACTGAGATTATCAGTTGAAAAGGAATCTGAATGGCTTTGTAGTTCAAAAATAGGGTAATATTTCTTCTTTAAACAGTATCACAGCCCAGTGCTGTCTATACAAAACAAGGAACTGTATTTATAATACAGCAATGTGGCACAAGTTAAAGGATGAAACACCTCCTCGTTGATAAAAATGTAAATTGCTATATGCTGATTCTTTGTTCACAGAAAGTTTCAATCTGTTTCTACACAGGAACATATTTTGGTTGCTAAGAGGTGGTGTGCTCATGGAAGAAGCCTTGTGCTGCAGGAGCTCTGCTGAAAACAACGCTCACAACCCCTGCTGGTTCACCATCAAACAATGTCTAAAAGATAGTTCCACAATGACTGAAAACAAGGATTTTCCCATGTTTTGAGTTTCAGTTCCATCAGTGTATCATCATCTTAGGCAGTCTTAAATTGTTACAGATTTTCAGCCAGCAAATATTAGAGGACAAAAACTCAACCTGTTTTTCATTCTCACATTAGTAACACCATTTGAGCACTTGAATTTGTGCACAGTCTTTCAGGTTAGACAGCACTGTTCCCTGATAATTACTGCCATTCACCATCCTTGGGCTTGTGACACTGAGGATCAGAGCTGGTTTGATCCTTTCCTGACACAGGCGTGCTCTATCTGCTGTAATTTGAGGTCACAGACTGGATACTGAAACAGTGAAGGACATATTCCAGTGTCAGTGTCTGCTCTGGAAGGACCCCCCAGCAATTTATTTACTTCAAGAATCCCATATGAGTTAGAAAAGCCAGAGTCTTGATATATTATTAAAGTAGGTTCAACATGCTTAGAAACAGTCTCAGACATAGCAGCTCATAGGAGAAAAAGCCAATTTCTTTCCTGCTAGATTCTCTCAACCTCTAAAAGGAGCGAGGTGATTGTGCCCCAGAACTCTGCTCTCAGGTGACTTCACCTGAGTACTCCATCCAGCTCTGGGGCCCCAGCACAGAAAGAGCAGACACCTCCTACACTGAGTGCAGAGGAAGACACCAAGCTGATTAGAGGGATTGGAGCTCCTCTCCTTTGAGGAAAGGTTGAGGGAATTGCCATTGTTCAGCCAGGAGAAGAGAAGGTTTTGGGGTGACCTAATTGCAGCCTTGCAGTGCCTGAAGGAACCTACAAGACAGAGAGGGATTTCTTACAGGAGCATGGAGTCACAAAACAAGGAGAAATTGCTTCAAACTGTCAGAGAGTAGCTTCAGATTAGACATTAAGAAGAAATTCTTTACTGTGAGGGTGGGGAAGCACTGGAACAGGTTGTTCAAAGAAATGGTGGACGTCCCATCCCTGGAAGTGTTCCAGGCCAGGCTGGATGGAGCTCTGAGCAAGCTGGTCTAGTGGAAAGTGTCCCTGCCCAGGGCAGAGGGGTTGGAACTGAGTGATCTTTATTTACTCTTCCAATCCAAGCTGTTCTATGATTTCATGATTCTGTGGGGCTTGTCACTGGACCTTCTCATCTCCAACCATATCTGTGAGCTGAGACTGTGGCAGTTTGCAGATGTCACAGAGAGTGGGAACAGTGCAATGGTAAGAACAACGAAGATCCAGTGACCAAGATCATCTCTTGGTTTAATCAATTGCTAAGGATTTAGCCCATGTAATGCACCTCCTCATATTGCTACTTTCATAAAGATAAAATTATTTTTTTCAATCTGAAGTCAAGAAACAAGAACTGGTTTAGTTCCTTCCTTTGTTGAAATTTAAATGAGATTTCTTCTCTTACTCTGTTTGCAATAAGCTTGTCATAACAGTTCAGAGCAGAATTTTCCTGTTAGGAAATGCACATGAATTTCAAGTGGTGTGAGCTCCTCTGCTGCTGAACAGCAGCTTATGACCAGGCTTGGTGAAAAACAAATTTAGTTGTAAAAGTTAAAGTGACAGAAAGTTGAGGGCCAGAAAGTTTCTGAGGAACAGGATGGTCTTCAGCTAGCTAATGAAGGGTTTGTTTCAGCTATGTAAGCATAGTGCATAGGAAATGTTTTTTAATCCAAAATATCCTAGTGGAAGGTGTGACAGGGCCTCTAGGAGACCTGAGCTGGTCTACAGCAGCAAGTAGTGGTGACACTGAATATCCTAAAGGATAGGCACTTATGTTTGGGCATCTGTATTTAGTGCACAGTGTCCTTTAACTCCACAGTGTGAAGCAGATAACAATGACATCAAGACTCCAATAGGTAAAATCAGTAAAATCAGTAAAATTCAAAATGGAAATAAACGCTCACATCATGGCTGAGACAGGGAAATGACATTTAACAAAGGACTGCTTAAATTCACCTCTACTTCTGACTAGGCAAAGAGCCTTTTCTAAAGCAGGGTAATTTGCTGTTGTCTGACGTCATGGAAAAATCATTGCATGGAATTCCAAAATCACTGCTAATGTTAAATCAGATTAAATTATTAGTCCTGCCCTTAGATTGCACTTCTGCTTGCTCTGAGGCAAATTCTATTTCTTTTGTGTATTTATAACAACTGATTAATTAAACATCTTTAAAAACACAGTTAAGCAATCCCTCCTGTACTTAACTAACCATTGCAATACTATTAATGATATGCATGTACATAGTTCATTTATACACTCTGTCTTCCTAGCTCCCCTTTTCCACCAAAAGGTCTTCATAAATACAACTTTTGATCTCTAAAAAAACTCTCATCTTTTCAAGAAAGAGCTCATTAGTCAGTAATGTAAAAAAAGTAACAAAAGCCCAATTCCATAAAGGTTAAAGCTCTTCCAGTTCAACTCTTCCTTTTTTTATATTCTTTTAATTAAGAAGCTGTTCTGATTCATCCATCAAATAAGCTTTTATCTTACAGTCCATAATGAATTAAGACATTACCTGGCAATTTCTTAACTACAGCAGCCCATTTAAGCACTAACAAAAAACCCACAGTGGCATAAACTGTTTTACTCAGATCTCTAACACAGAAAACTTATTGAATATTAGTTTGTATTGGTGTTATTTGCTACTTTTTTTTTTTAAATGAGGCTCTGATTTTATTTTAATATAGGTAAAAGAAATATCTGAAATCTCAGCATCATATTTGGGTTAGAAAATTCCTGTGGTATCTCTGTATATAGGTATCTGTAAATCAGTTATGGGATAAACCATTACAGACCTCCACAAGGGCATCCAATTGATCAGGGGTCATCATAATATTGATTGAGGCTGTGGTTCAGGTGGACAGAGTATTGCTAGGTCCTGCAGGTTTTTAGCATCTTCGTGACAAAACCTTGTGGAAAGAGGCAAAGCAGTGAGTGCTTGACTACCTGTATGTATCCCTCTGACAGTATCAGGGGCAACATTTCTCCCTGAGGCCAATTCTTGATGTGTTTGGCAACATCTCAGTTGTAGAGCATATTAAACTGAAACTTCTTTAGGATCAGGACTGTGAAACTTGATCTGCTATATTCCCAGTGTTCCAGCAGCTGCTCATCCCACCACACCATCTATGATGTGAGCTAGCAGGCATTTAAGGTCAGGGATGCCAGAAAAAAATAGTGTTTGGTCCTCTTCCCTGGCTGAGAGGCCAACATGTTCCATCCAGAACACATAGCAGCTGTGATAAACTCAAGCTGATCTCTTTGGTCACATCTTTTGAATCATTTTTTAACAGACACACTCCTGCTCAAAACTGGGTGCTGGTTTTGGTGGTGTGGCCGAAGATGGAAGGCTGGCAAATCACAGAAGTTTGGCTACGAGTCCATCTAAAGACTTGTTTTAATCACTGTTTATGTCAACATCGCTGTAAGTGAGACTGGAGATATTCAGTAAAATACCGAGTTTATAATACTTACACAGCAAAAAAACAGAGTGCAGTGATAAGACAGGTAACCAAACAACCTCTGTCTGCCTTTGTCACAAGGAAATGGTATATGCTTATTCTGATTCTTTTCAATTGCCTCTTTATTATTAAAAAAAAAAAAAAAAAAAGTTTTTCTTTTCTAACAGAAGCAAGGGAAGAAAGAAAACACTATAAATCACAAACCATTTATTCCATTCATTGATTTCTGATGGCTCTAGATATGCTTTCAATGGTTTATATTGCTTTGAAGATTTCCTATTTTACTGACAATGAAGATAAACCTGAATTAATGACACATGTCATTCTGGAACAACTGACCTCTTGTAGTGGGGAAGAAAGAATACCACAATAATAAGGTTGATGTGGGATTCAATTGACCAAAGATATATGAACCTTATGATAACAAGATCTAACTGATTCTTGGGTTCTCTTTTATGGTTAAGAGAAACAGACATGATTGGTACAGTCAATCTCATGCTAAAGTAGACATCCATAACAAATCAGATTAATTGTGGCCTTGACATACTTATTCCTCTTCTTTGGCTCTAAAGGAAGACTGAATTACCTAGCTCTAGTCTCAGCATTGCCTTATAGACACAGGAAGACAATTGAGTTAAACTCACTCTATTGATCTGGATATCATAAAATAGGAGTTTCATGTATTATTAATACCTACCTATAATTCTAGGGAGTCAGAAACCTGTTTTATTTTGGCATAAACATCATTAATACACATTGACCAGTTTGAAAAGATATGTAATCATGTGATCAGACCTCATTCAGATTAAATTTATATTTCCGCATAGCACCATAGCATTAAGAACAGATGTTCATGCACACAGAACTGTTATTCAGATGGCACATTAAACATTTTTGGTCTGGAATTTACCAATAGTTACAAAATGGATTATGGGAAGAGAACATGGTCTCTTGCAAGGAATGGCAGTCATCACAACAAATCTTTGAGTGTTTGCAATGCATTTGAGACATCTAGAACCTCACCAGTGCTAACTGTGCCAGACTGCCTTCATGTGGATAAAGAGTACCTTTAAAGGGTTGGGTCATTTAACCATTTCAGAGATGTGTCGTGTAGAGGAGCAGGAACACCTCTTTGGGCCATCATTCCTATTAAGCAACAACTGTCAGGACTTTGAAAGTCCATATCTTGTACATCGTAGTTCTGGAAGATGATGCCCCATAATAATGTTCTCAGTACATTTTTGAGCAGCTTATTTGCCTTAAAATCTCCCAAAAATTATAAAAGAGAAACCAGACAGAAAGCTTTCCTATTCCTTTATTAAAAAACAAACAAACAAACAAACCAAACAGAAAATGAAACTACAATTTAAAGGAATTTAATATATCTCACAGTGTTTTCTGATCTTTCTTCCTTGGGAACTTCTGTATGTACTGATTATTTAGGTTAATCCCTTAAAAACAGCTGAAAATATATGTGACAGTGAATTCCACTTGGACATTAAGATGGAAATATTAAATATGGTTCCTGTCTTAATCATTGCCTTAACCGTTTGTGAGGTTTTGCATATATGAAGTTATTTTCTGGAAAGCAAACTGCTAAAAAAATAAGAAAGAAAAAAACCAAAAAGATGAGTAATATTATCATTTTATTTTTTCCAAAGAGGAAGAAATCCTCACCAGGAACAACACAGAAGAGTCACTTTATACAACCATTGCTAATACTGTTAGGTGTATTTAGTTCAATCAAAAAATTATCCTGTGTTACAGTCAAAGGTTTAAATTGCCTTGATTAGAGGTGTGACATATTCAAAATGAAATCGTGGAAATGTGAGGCTTGAACATTAATGTTGTCACAGTACATTCTGAATGTATTTCCATGCAGTGCATTTCCAGTGAAAAGAATGGGCTTGGTTGCTTTTTTATTTTTTTGTCGAGCACTCTTGGCACAAAAAGTAGACATGTGCAGGAACCTGCTGATTTGAGGTGGGAAATTTTGCAGAAACACAGAATGTTAAAGAAATAAATGAAATGACGCTAAGGAAATAAATGTCACCCTGCAGGAGTTTATGTAAACATCCAAAAGCTCCTGTTAAGTTGTGGAACACCACTGGGAAATTGCATTGATTTCATAAATAAGAATGAAGAGTAGGTAAGAGTCTTAGATTTCTCTAAATGATAAAAGGTATATAACAGATATTATGATATTTGACATTGAGAGATTAATCTCTTTCTTCAGAAAGGTGAGGAAAGAAGACCCACTCAAGAGTCATATTCAATGATAAAACAGGAGCAAATTCAAGATTTCACTCTGACTATACTGGTAAATTACCATCTATAAAATGTCTTTCAGTTGCAAACAGAAATCCTGGTGTTGTAGCTGCCAGTCCAATAAGAAAATAGCTTTAACAGGATCTATAAAGGATTTGTAATTCTTAGGGTGTAAAGGCACTAGTTTATGTACAGGTGGGGTTTTATTTTAAAAAATTCAATCCTAAAAAGCAGAAAACTTTTTAATAAAAATACAATTTGTATTAGGGGCAAAAGAGGGGGGTTTTAAAATGTTGACGACTCTAATGGATTTTACCAACAAACAATCAAACAAATAAACCTCCTTTGAATCTTTCTCCAGATACATAAAAAAGAGCTAAACTACCAGGATTTAAATTGTATCCATCACAGAATAATAACATTGCTCATTACAGTTAGCTTCAGATATTCTCCATGGGGAAAAGTTAATTGAAAGTTTTCGGAAGTTTTGTTAGGTATTATCACATTAAAGAAATTGTTCTGTCGTAGTGGGCTTTTTGACCATTTACAATTATACTCATTCAGCTTTTATCTGAACATGGAATGTTCTTTTTTGAAAACCAAAGGATTATTTAAAAAAGAATTTTTCTATTTTTTGTAGGATAATGATTTTCATCCAAGAATCCCCTGGCAGCTTAAAATATTTATTGAATAAGCCTGTCTGTCGTATAGGCAAAGGTTCTGTCTTATAAATGAGTAAACTGAAGCAGACAGACTGAATGGCAGAGGCAGACTCTCAGGTCTGAGCTCCAGACTGTCTTCAGCCAGAGCAGCATTGAGGCATGCTTATCATAGTAAGCATGTAATTAAATGTTATTACAGTTAATTCAGTTGCTTATGCTCTGATTGCACTGGAAGTTCATGCAAATGTTGCTTAACTGCTGTCTCAGTTTGAAGTCAGGAGGGTGGTACAGGGACTGAGGGAGAATGTGGTAAATTCAGAGCTCAGCTAACCTGGCACAGTGTGGACTGCAGCAGCCGAGAGATTTCATTTAACTGCTCTCCAGAATTATAGTCATGGATGCACACAGCAAATTACCTCAGATTTTTCAGTTGAAGGCCCAAGTTCAGGATAAAGTCTGCAAGTTTTACAGAGGTCAAGAGGCCTGAGAAGTAAGGAAGCAGGACCAATTAAATGACTAGATGAAAAGTGAAAGATCATTATATTTTATAGACCCCTAGGGTAAAGATCCCAGCTCTCTCTCTAAGGAGTATGAAGGTCTGAAAGTTTCCTAAGTACCTTTTAAACTACTGACACACTTCCAGATGCTCCTCAAATTATGTTATTGTTAAGATCCAAATGACCATATTTGCACTAGACTAGAACACAAATAGAGTGTTTTACTTGGAAGTGACCCACAAATATCTAGGATCATAGAAGCATTCAGATTGGAAAAGACCCTAAAACCATCCAGTCCAGCTGTAAATCTAAGGAGTCCAGTACTAAACCATGTTCCTAAGTACCACATCTACACATCTTTTAAATAGGATTTTGGGATTTTATGATCTCAAGGGATGGCGATCAGACACTTCTCTGGGCAGCTCTTCCAGTGCTTGACAATCTTTTCAATTTTCCTCCTTCCCAATTTGGTGTTGTCCTCAGACTTCCTGTGTGCATCCTCCATCCTCTCATCCAGACCATTGATGAGGACAATTAAGAGAACTGTCCCCAGTACTTAGTCCTGGGGAATCCCACTTGTGACTGGCCACCAACTGAGCATAATCTGTGATTCTGTGATTCATCAACATTCTATTGGCCTACCCATCCAGAGAGTTATTTTTTTACCCAAAAAAGAGTACACTCTAGTCCAACTGCAGTTGCATAATTAAATTATCTTGTCATGAAGAGCCAGAATGATGTTGGTCTCCATAACTTTTTCCATCGCTTTTTATTTTTGTTTTCTCTCTCCACAAATTCTTAAATTTTGAGGCCTTGTCTTTTGTGGCTAAATATGGCTTGTGCCTACATCATACGCTATTTTTTTGCACATTTAGTTACATCCCTGTCAATCAAGGATCTGCATAAATTTGCTTATCTTTGTATTGATAAAGGAGGTAAAGAAAGGCAGAGATTTCCAGCATGTGGTCAAAATGTCATCTTCATAGACACACCATGCTATTTATGGTTGTATTCAAAGGTCCCTAAAAATTGCTATTTATTTACTTCTATGTTAGCAAATAAAAGCAGCCTGTGGAACAGAGGGTAAATGAAGTGGCATGGTTTTTATTTGGTGGCCAGAGTGAAACTCGTTCTACCTGAAATGCATGGTCTTGTCCATGCACATTGGTAGCGAGCATGTAGCTTGTGCAGGTTTGTGCTGGGCTACCTTGTGCTGCCCTGTGAGGAAGGACAGGGCATTGGGAGAGCAGGTTTGCTGTCACAGGCCAAAGTTGTGCCAGGGGACATGCTGGATGATCATGTACACAGCACACTTCCATCAGATTGTGGTTTAGAAACACATCTTTTCCTTTCTGCATTCCTGCGGCTGAATTTTGAGTGAGGTAAAATTCAATTAATAGACAGGTAAAAGATAATATGTAAATGCTTACATCACTAAGTAGTGATCTGAAGAGGGAAAGAAGATGAAAAGAGAGAGGAAGTTCATCACCAGCCAGCTTGCATGTGTTGCATATAAAATATTATCTGTGTCAGGGAAATTGAGAAGAGGAAAGCAGAGTGGGTGTCCACTTAATGGTGTCTGGGGATATTCCAGATGCAGTAAATTGAGTTGGTGCATCCAAAAATCCAGAGACAATGAAATAAATAAGAGGAACTGCTAGAACAGTTTAATCAGTACATGTTTATCCGAAAGCCTCAGATTTTGGATGATTTTTGATAAAGTGATGCCAGATATGTTTTCCTGATTGCATTAAAGATGCAGAGAAGCCTCTCAGTTCAATTTCTTAAAGTAATTAGATTTACTGCTTTGCCAATTAGGTCATCTAGAAGCCTGTGAAAAGTTTATTTTCCTGTGATATTTTTTAGAAAATCTTCTTTAAAACATATGACTCACTGGACAAGTTAAATGCTTTTCCTTGTAACAACAGCCATAATCTAAATACTTTGTCTGGAATCCCATCAATACTGTACAGTTGGCCAGTAAATGCTTTTTGTTGCATTAAATTACATTTCTGTTTTCCTGGGCTGCCTCTTCAAATTTTCGTGACACTTCAATTCATTAAACAGATGGAGATGGAACTTGTGACTGAAATGTTTTGTTCAATAAGATGTGAGTTCATTCCCTGCAAACCAGTGTGATCCAGTGTGCTCAAAGGAGGGTGTTTTCACTTCAACACCTTTCCTAATAACTGCTTGAATGCTCCCTTAGAGAAATCCATTTCTGGTGAATCATGCATCGTTGATTGAACACACTTATTTAATGCTGCCTTTCCCTTGGTAGATGCAAAGATGCTGAAACTGGAAAGTTGTTGATTAGGATGATATTGGACAATTAATTATGCATCGTAATAACCTTTGACCCAAGCAAGGACTTCCTTTTTCATTTAATCAGCTGAAATGAAAACTGATCAAATAATTACATGTTCTTGTCTTCCAATCAAGCTATAGATAGAGATGTTGAGAGGAAATCAAGCAGAATCTTAAAGAAAGTAACAATATTAATGAAAAAAAATGCAGAACAAGAAATAAACCTATTGAGAGTAATAATTAGCATCTAAACAGCAGCTGCAGCATCTAAACAAATGAAGTTCTCCTGAGATGGGTTCTGTGCTCAGCTTCATGTCTATGGCACCAGGACATGAGGAGTTCTTCCTGACCTCAGTGTTCATGCCTAGGTCAGTAACCCCCATCATTTGTGAATAATTCTGGACCTTATCCTTCAGAGGGTGTTTCTCTTGTCATGATTTCATACAGGGGGAGGAAAGTATCTCATGAAACCATCTCTGCACAGGTTAAAAAAAGGGATAAAGATGTGGTAAAAGAATCAAGAATGCAGTGTGTTGCACTAAATACCACACAAGAAGAATGCTTCTTTATTGTTCTATCCATCAGTCATTAGAAAGTAATTATCTTCTGAGAAATAAAATATCAGCCCTAGACTTCAGTAATTTTGGGATCCTGGGAAGTGCTTTTTATCTTACTCTTCATGGAGTAAAACTATTGAATATAGTAAAACGCCAAAACTGAGATGAGGATTCTGTATGACCTTGGGGGAGGTTGTTGGATTTTTTTGTGTATAGTCCATAACAATGAGTCACCCTTTCTCTGGATAAGCCAACTCTCTCAAGTTGAGGCTCTTGATCAGTAGTAACATGTGCCTGTTGGAACCCTGAGAATTTTAGGGAACTGAGAAATTTAGGGAACTGAGAATTTTAGGTTCTCTGTGCTGACAGGCACTGACCAACAAGCAAACACTACATTCAATCTGAGATCATGGAACAGGCTTCCAAAATTGAGTGACAGCACTGGGATTATGGGTGTGTAGTTTGAATAGAAGTGCGTAATATCACAGGGTGGAAATCTAAGAATTTAAGGCTTTAGTATATAGTGATACATATAAAGCAAGAGGGAGGATTTAGGCCATAGGCTAAGTCCTCCTTTTCCACCTTCTTCTTCATGGGTCTGGGTGGTATTTTGTAATCGGGTAGAAAAAATCCACATTGTGGACCATGGGTGGTTGGTTATTGGGTTAAAAGTAAAAATAATTAAGGTGTCATTTCATAATTGGACAGTTTGTTCTTAAAAAGCCTTGTTGAGACATAGAGTTGGAGCCATTTTTCACTCTGTTAGCTACAACTCACAGCTTGTGAGACTGTATTATAGATAAAAATTAATAAACATCTGAGTCCAAAGACGAAATCCAGCTCTTGAGTATTTAATCCCAGCTCTGATAGGAAAAGAAGATTAAAAAAAATCCACAGTGTCTTTAGCAATGAGCTGGGTGTAACATAGACTGGCATTCTTGGGTCACCAGTCTCTCTTCTTGCACCTCTGGTTAGCTCTTCACCTTCCAGCTGTCTTTAGCTGGAAGGTGAAAACTTGATTATTTATCCCCTTAGTGCTCTTCAAATTGTCATCTGAGCTGTTGTTACAGGTGCCTGTCCTTCACTTACCAGAGCAATGCAGGTACTTTGACCAGAGATATTGAAATTAAATTCTTAATGGTGGCAAGTTATTCACCAGCCAGCAGGACATGTTTTCTCTGCTTTGAGAAGTTTCACCTCTGTGTGTTCTGATTCAACTACCTGTGCCTACAAAGTGAAAAAATTCAGAGCAGAAAATAATAACCATAAATCAGCTTGTATTTGTTTAATACATTATTAAACCAAAAATGGGTGTTATTTAAAATTATTAAAGCAGCATAGGAAAAACTAGATTTTTACTCATAAATTTCTTAGAATTTGCTAAAAGATATCTCTTTTGTACTGAGAATTAACTTGGGTATCTTAATTTCTGAGCACTTCATGTGTGAAGCTTTATTGTAGTCAGTACATATACAAGAATGAAATGCTATTGAAATGCCTCTTCAAATCAGTGAGTGATCATTAATATTCCTAGTATTAACTCTCCTTTCTGATGTTAAAAGTTTTCTCTAATGTTAGAAAATTTTCAGAGATATCCTAGAGTATGTTTTGTTTTATTTTGAACACTGAAATAATAGCAACTGTATTATATTCATCATGTAACACACTATTTATTTGACTTCACATAAATGCATTTCTTCCTTTAATAAAGTCCTCCTGCAGATATTAATTTTTTTTACTCTTTCCAGGAATATTGGCAAGGTATGCAATATATAGTACTGGGGTGGGATGGAGCACATTTTTCTCTCATGAAAATCACTTTTTCTCACATCATTAAGTACACAGTCCCGCCCTACAGATTGGTGTGGTGTTTGTGACCAAGAGATGAGGATATTAATGAGCATCTTTTCTTGCATCTGACTTTGATTGAACTTTTCATCACCTTTTCTGTTTGGAGAACTTTGCATCAATCCCAGTTAAATCCTTGCAGAGCTCATTTAATTTCTTTTACATGACTGACCTTTCTCACACATGACTGGCTGTCACAAGCTGAAGAGCCTGGTAGGTCTGAGTTTCTGAATCTTGAGCCTTTTAATTGCACCAAGAGGCATTTTTCTGTAGAATAGGAAAGAATAACCAATTACTTAATTTATTACATGCTTTAAAATTGATCCTGAGAGGTCAGACAGATTTTTTTAAGCTCTTGGCGTTGTTTGGCTGTGGTTTGGGTCATTTTCGTGGTGGGGAGGAGGTGTTTGAATTTCTCCCTCCTCTACCCAACACTTAATAATAAAAATATTTATAAGTAATTACTAATTCAATTAATATTCAACTTAGATGCCTAGACACCTTTTTGTCTTTAGGATATACAAAGGAATACACGTTCTTCAACAGTTAATAGCCCTTACTCTACAACACCTGGTCTTATATTCACTGGCTTTTTAAAATCAGTGTACACTGTTCTCCTTTAAAATCAGATAGATTTGCTGGTGATGAATGAACAAAGTCAGATTAACAGATCAACTATTCTTTTCATTGCAGAAATACTAAATTGACCATGTATTTTATTAGTTCCAAAAGAATGTAATTTCTACCAATCTAGTCTAAAATCAAATAAATTGCTTTAGGAATATTAGTGTGTTCAATATATGCAAACTCTAGGTTTGGCTGTAGGATGTTTTGTGGTTTTTTTGTGGTTGTTTATTTGTTAGTTGTTGGTTTTTAGCTTTGATTTTGGATTTTTTTTGTATTTTAGGGCAGTGATTTGCTTGCTTTGATTTTCTTTTTTTCGGTTGTTTTTAATTTTAAATTTAAATTAGGATTCATCTGACATAAGAGAATGTTTCCAGAATTTAAACATCTAGTCTAAGCTAGTCTTCACAGTCCCTCTAATGCTTGTGCAGAGAAACAGACCCCTAGAGATTAATTTGTCCTAATTATCTTGGATATCATAGGTTTTGATTAGTAGCTCCTGACAGTAACTGTTCCTCATCAAAGGAGCCTGAACACCTTAAACTGGATGTCTAAATTCTAATATTTGAGGCTGGCCAATGCAGACTTCACCCCATGGGCTGTGAGTTACAGATTCTCTTCCAGTCGTACCAGGTTTCTCTAAATCTGAGACACACAAACCATGTAAATTTTCTCCAGAGGCTTCTCCTCAGTGTCCTTCATGCTACTGATCAATCTGGTGGCTTTGTAACCTTCAAAAGATACAACCACACTGTACATAAATCAGGCTGCAAATTAATTTCCTGTGTGAGTTACCATTGAAACCTAAAGAGGAAGGAGGAGTTTTTAACTGCTGACACAGAAATTTCTGTCACAATAGCTGATTAAGCACACCTCAACATCAGATTTTTTTGTTGTTGTTGTTCTGTTTGCATTAGCGTAAATAGAGTAAAAATGCAAAAATCCCTAGAAGACATTTATATGCAGCCTTGGTGTGATACTAGGGATAATTCCTTTTTATTTTCCACAGCCTTAAGGCAACAGCAATTAAAACCAGTGAGATTCAGCTGGATGACTTTAGTCAACTAATCGTCAAAACAGTTCAGCTGGAAGAGCAATTATTGGACAATATCCAGGTAAGTAAATTCCCCATCTATGCCTTAATTTCTTACCAGAAACCTGTGGGAGCATGTGTAGAACATTAAAAAAAATCAAACATATTCAAAAATTGGCTCACTTCCTGTCTCCAGATATGGGATGCTTTGTCACTGCCCATGTCACAAATAAAATTAAAGTCTTCTTCCTCTATGAAGCCATCATTGAAGAAAATACTGTATTTATGCTTTAAAAAAATAAACTGTTGCATGTGGCCTGAAGAAGACATTAAGGTTTACACATTTTATCTGTCAGATATAAGTCAAAGATATATAACTTGGTATTTTACTGAAACTATTTTATCTATGTTTCCAATGAGAAAAAAGGCTTATTCAGTGTTTTCTTAAAACAAATCATCAAACCACAATGTATTTGTACTTGTATTTTTTTATATATTTACAGTGGGAGGGTTGAGCTGTTCACAAAAATGGTCTGTAACAACTGAACATCAGTTTAATTGTTACAAAAAGAAACAGGATATTTTTCATTCACAAATTATTCAAAATGTTTCTTCAACCTTAATATGGAGCTGATGAATTTCTTTTAGTATTTGATGCAGTGGGATTATGCTGTGATATAAATCTGCACAAGTAGGTGGGATACAGGTGTACAAAAACGGCACAAGTAGGTGGGATACAGGTGATCTTTAGAGACAATCACATTATTTTTGTAGAAATGGGAACCCTTTTCACAGCATCACAGGGTGGCTGGGGTTGGAGGGGCCCTGTGGCATGCTCTGGTCCAATCCCCTGTTAAAGCAGGGCTGTCCACCCAGAGCAGGTCTCACAGGGTCACATCCAGGTGGGTTTTCAGTGCTCCCAGAGAAAGAGACTCCACAGCCCCTCTGCAGTGCCCTGTCAGCCTCACAGTAAAGATTTTCCCAGATGGAGTTTCCTGTGCCTCAGCTTGTGCCCATCACCCTTTTTCCTGTCACTGGGCACCACAGAGTGGAGTCTGACCTATGGAAAAGTTCTCACATGACAGCTAACAACCATCTTTAATGCCACAGCTGGCATCAAGGAGCTCCTGGGGCACATATTCTTTTCTTCAGGAGGGTCTTACTTTAAAAGTCACAGAGTTCTGTGGTGTTTGTTATACTAAACTCCTGTTTCTAACGCTGAGTTTTTTTTTCCTGCAGATATTAAATGTGGCACTGGGATTCCTTGACATGGGAAACTTCCTTGACATGGGAAACTTCCTGTGTGACCTCTAAACAGGGCAAATATTTGAAGAACTGTCGTTTGTGAGCACAAAGCTGGAGTCAGATGCTTTTCTGCCATAGATGCACCATGACTCTGAATTCAGTGGTTTACCTGCCTGCAAGGGGTTTGGCATTTCCTTTTCTATCATAATAACCTTAGAAGTAAATACAACAGGGAAAAAACGTTTCAAAGCTGAAGTTTTCAAAAATTCTGATATATTTCTAAGAGTTAATATATCTAGAAAGAACCAAATGCTTCTCCTGGGACAGAAAGGGAAAGAACTGGTTAGACAATGGAAAAGTTTCTGCCATTATGAAAAATCCCAGATCATTAGTATTTTTGTGGGCATGGTTTTGGGTTTGGTTTAGGATTTATTTTTTAAATTATTATTTTCTAAAATCTAGCTGTTTTTATTCTCCATAGGCATGAGCTACCCATTTTGCAAAGTATTGTGACCACTAATTTTTCAAGATGTCACCTTCCCATAGAGAATCCTTAAGAGACTTAATTATACAAATTGTTCAGTCCATGTGATTGCTGCCAATGGACAAAAACAGGAACAGGTTTACCAAAGCTGATTTAGAATATCCATCACTGCAGATGTTTCAAACACTATTGAACAGAACTTGGGCAGCTAGATCTGCTGTGGAATTTATCTGTTCTGAGTGAAGAGTCAAAGCAGATGACATCTTGACGGACCCTTCCATCCTAAATTGTCCTGTAATTGTGTGGGTTTTGTGGGACAGTGAATTACCCACAAAAGTAAAGATGAGACTAACAATATCCAAATCATCAGGATCAGTCTCCAAGGAAGAAGTTGAGAGGAAAGCCTTCAAACCCTTCATCTTAGGCTCTAAAGAAGCACTTGTGCAAGAGTTTTGTTTCATTATTAATAAAATAATAGAAAATCCTCTCCCTTTCCTGGCTTTTCCAAATTTAAACTAGTTTGTGGCTATGAGAGTGTAGAGCAGCTTAAGAGAGCTTTACATTAAAAAATTCCTGATGTTCAGGACTGCCTGATTTTTCAGGCTGATATTTAGGATTTGTTTCCCTATTCCTGGGCCACTGATTTACTACTGCAGTGTAAAAGAATGTTATATTTATCTCTCCTGGAAAGTGCCACCTGTCAGGGAGAGACATGGAGCTCTCAATTCCCAGTGTACAGACTTGTAGTTCTCCTGAATTAATTGTTTGGTGAGATGCTTTCTTGCCTGCCAATAATTCCTGCTCCCCATCACAAAGTAAAATTTCCAATGATATGATCTTTTTCACTTAAATTCACTGTTCAGAATTAGCTATCAACACTTATAAATGATGTGATAAATGAATATTTGGAATTATTGAGTATATAATTCTTGACTCTATGTGCTTAAATTAGCTGCTCTGCATTCTATTCCTGAGACCAAGCAATTTAAAAAATTTTTTTTAAGAACAGCAACCTCTAAAATAAGGCAGCTCAAGGAATTTGGCTGTAGTTCATTACTGAGGTGAGTTATTAGCAGAGAGAGAAGGAACCAAATATTTAGAATCTCAGACTATTTTTCTATCCACAATTCCCTTTAGTCAAGAATAGATTAATTTTTAGTTGTTCCTTTCTCCTATTACATAGTTGGTTCAAGTTTAACTGGAACTACTCTGAAAGATGGCAATGCCAAAATGAGAAAGTTCTTCTGCTGTCTTCTAGGACAACACAGGGTTATGTGGTCTTGTGTTATCCAATGTCTGCAGTGGCTGGCAACAAACAAACAAACCTCAAGGTTTTATTTGTTAGATGATTTACAAAGACAGGGAAACAAGATACAGAGTCCTCTACCAGTGCTCTCTGGCTGTTTTGCTACCCAGCGAGGAAATAGCTCCAAAAACAAGGTACGCTGTGACATTCCCTCTCAAGGTTTTCCCTTTAGTTAATTCCTACAGACACTGGCTCAGTGTTGTAGGGGAAGTGGGGATGGTAAATTCACACCTGTCCAGTATTTTGCACCTTGTCAGAACCTGCCAGGGCATGGATTCTCTGGGAGCGACAGTATTATTAAACATCTTCTGGCAGAAGCTTCAGAAGTCAACACTCAGCTCAGATATGCCATGAAGAGTTGCAACATGTTTTTTGAGAACAGAAAAAAAAGTAACATTTCTCTGCTGTGATACAGAACTAAAGAAGGACAAAGGAGCCCAAGAGAAATGCTTTATTTTTGGAAACAATGTCTGGTAATACAGACTTCTAGGGGAAAAAATCCCATACCTAACCCACCTTTCTGAAAGAATGAGTGAAAAAAAAAACCTCTCTGATCAAGATTTTGAGTACAATGTAAGCCTTGAAATTTGTAAATTTTGATTAAGCATCAAGAAATTGAAAGATCAGTTAATTTATTTCGAGAGAATTGTCCCAATTCCTTCAATATCACAGTCACACAGTCTTAATTTAATTACCTGGGAATCCGGAATCACCATGTTAACATCACAAGGATTATTTTGGCTCTATAAGATTATCCAGAAAGTCAGAATAAGTGTGTCACCAGCACACATAATCAGTGCTTCATTGATTATGAAGGGAGCAAACACTTTTCCTACGCAACAGCTTCACTCACCAAAAAACGTGCCTGGAAGAAATTTGGTGGAAAATCACCAAACACCATTTCATATGTGAGATTTTAATAGCACTGAAGAGAATGACAACAACAGAAATAAATGAAAAGGCTTGGTCCTTTATGGTTTACAGTTTTTCTGTAAACTTTCTCCCCTACTTCTGTCTAAAGAGAGTGGAAACTACACAACAGTTCTTAAAATTGCCTAGAAATAGAAACTACTTCTGCAGGTCTCAGGAGCCAAAGAGATTGGTATCGTGTTTTATGCACTTTATTACTTTAGAGATCTTATTTTGGCCTGTTAAAGGTCTTGGCAAATCATTAATGACCTTCCTTACCAGGTGTGTGCATCACCTTCAGGGTAATTTCATGTGTTCTGTTAATAGCCACAGAATTTCAAGATTCAAGGCTGTAGGGCAAAGCTCCCTGCTCTTAGGCATGAGGGGTCGATTTTTCAAGCTGATGAGATGTGAGGCCTCAAAAGGCCTGTCTTCCTCTCAGCTCTTTACAGAGAGAAGGAATTGTTTTCGGGCTTTGCAGGAGTTCATAGAAGCATAGAATAGTTTGGGTTGAAAGTGGTCTTAAAGATTGTCTAGTTCCAATCCCCACTCTGTGGGTAGGGACACATTCCACCTAGACCTGCTGCTCAGAGCCCCATCCAAGCTGGCCTTAAACAATTCCAGGGATGGAGCATTCACTGGTTAACCTCTTCCAGTGCCTCACCACTTCTTGCAGCAAAAATTTTTTTTTTCCTAATTTGTTTCAAAATTATCAGCTGGTGTCAACCAAACTTTGACAAAAAAACCCCCATACTATAGGGTTCCCCAGATACCTGCTTGAAGAAAGACACCTAGGAAGTAATACAGTCCTTTGCATGTTACATTAGTGCGTTAATTTGTCTCACAGTAAGGGATTCTATTGTTTCTGTCCTCTCCTTTCCCTCTCCTCTGCACCAGGAACACTGAGTTTAGTCACCCTCATTCTTTCAGCCACACTGGAGAGCTGATACTCCATCTGTTTTCTGCTCTGAACCCTGCAAACCCACAGTGCTTCTGAGGGAAATATCTCAGTTCTGTGGAGGGAAGCAGCACTGGGGTACGAGCAGGACTCAGAGCTGCACACTGACATGAAGGTGTTGGAGGTGGGAAATAATCCTGAGGGATGGAACATGAAGAACAGGAGCAGGACTTTTTTGGAGGACTGTCTCTCTCTCCTTTCACCCTGTCAGCCTTCTTGTTTCTTTGGATCACTGGCTTCAGTTTCTGGGATGATCTTTCTCTGAATAAATCCATTATCCCACTGTTTTTTTTCTTCTGCATAAAACAAATAAATGTAAAGAGAAATGCTTTGAAGAACTGCTTATGTTCAGTCTCGAGACAGACTTAGTGTTCAAATACTATGACTTTGATTATTGGAGCAATGTAAATAACAACTTTTTGTCTAAAAACATATGTATATTAAATAGATGAGAAACTGGCTCAATTCTCTATTTTTTTGAAATGATGACAAATATTTCCTTAAAAGAGAATGCATTTAGAAACTTGAGTAGTTGGAAGATCTGACCCTAAAATATGGCAGAGAGTTGGACAAAAGTAGTTTCTGGATTGATATACTCACTTTAATAAAGCAGCAAGTTTAATGCATGAATAGCCTACAGAAAAAACAAACAAACAACAACAACGACAAAAAAAATTTCAGCAGCATAAACCAGTTGTTAAAGCTGTTTTTAATTAAAATGAACTCAAGTGCACAAATGAACAGAACTGACCATTTTAAGTAAAACTCTGAACACTCAGAACAGCTAAAACTATATCTAAAAGCAAATTGATTTCTTTTTCTCTTGAGATAAAAATTGTGCTTAGAGCCAGAAAAAAAAAATAAAGTATTCAATTTGTTTAATTTTATTTCCATGTCTATATGAGCTCTAATTTTCTTTTTCTTTTATTAGCCTCATCAATGTGACTGCAGTGCTCCAGGCACAGAAACTCAGGGTGGAACATATTCAAAGACAATTCCCCTGGCTCTCCTGCATGTCAAGAGGAGTTTTAGGTCTAGGATGAACTTTCACATCCACTTTCAACTGCAGTAGGATCTAGAATGGTCCAGCAAATGACAGGAAATCAAAACAATGTTTTGTTAATTTGATACAGCAGATCACAGATTGGACAAATTTTTGTTATTAGCTTTAACAAGTAGCTTTAATCACGAGATAATCTGCCCATTTAAGGGTACAATGACTAAAAATATACCTCTCATTCACTTACAGAGTTATCCAATCTTCAATGTACTTCTACTCTTAACACAAGCTATTTTAGTTGTGAAAAAAAGAAAAATATCAGATTGCCTCTTTCGGATGTGTTGGAAATGTTCCAATCCTCTTCTTCCTGGGTGCTCCTTATTTCAATTTCATTAGAAGCTTTGAACTCTGTTAACATTTGCCACACAAGACAGATGACACAGCATTTACAGAGCCTGGGGAATCCAGAACCTCTCAAGCTGCATCATGATTTGATAGAACAGACCCCTCCTGCATCCATTCCTGGTTCACCAGCCCAGCCCTGCTCTCTGCCACAGCCTCCCCTGGCCTCAGCTCAGTCACTCATCTGAATGGTTGAGCTCAAGCTGAAGGGTTTGGAGTTGTCCAGTGAAAGCCGTTCTATATCACTCATTTAACATCTTTCTGCTTGTGTTTTCGATTTTATTTTTTCAACTGATCCTCAGCTGTGTTTACCTGTCAAGAGTACAGTTATTTGGGAAATTAGTGTGCTTGAACATCACCAAGTTTCCTCCTTCAGGTTTTATTCTAGGAGTAGCATTGTTAATGTGTGGCTGTTGGAGGTGGTGCTCTGCCAATCTGAGTGTGTGGTTCACCACCTGAATTTTGCAGTCGCAGTGAGGTTGAAAACAGAAATGCAATCACAGGCTATGTTGTGCTGGACTAGAAATTTTAGACCATGCTACTGTGATTTGAAGTAGCTGCTGATGCAACTGACCTTGACTCACACATGTATTTATTCCCATTTCTGTAGGAGATGCATAGAATAGAATCGTAGGATCACAGAATATCCTGTGTTGGAAGGGACCCACAAGGAGCATCCTGTCCAGCCCCTGGCTCTACACAGGACAGCTGCAAGAATCCCACCATGTGCCTGAGAGAGTTGTCCAAATGCTTCCTGAGCTCTGTCAGGCTTGGTGCTGTGATCACTGCTCTGGGGAGCCTGTTCCAGTGCCCAACCACCCTCTGAGGGAAGAACCTTTTCCTTATTTCCACCCTAAATCTGCCCTGACACAGCTTCATGCCACTGAGGTGTCCCTTGTCCCTCTACACTCCACAATCACACTGTGATTTGCCAAATGACCACTGGCTCCAGCAGGGCTCAGACACCATCCCTAAAGAATGCAAATTAGGAGTGTGCAGTGTGCAGTGGCACAGATGGCAGAGCAAATAAAGAAAGCAACTTACAGTTTTTTACGGGGGAAAAAAAGCCTTTAATTTAAAACAAAGAAAATAAAGACAATCCAGAATGAACTTATAATTGAAGTTTAATTGTCACTTTACATAAATGTAAAAATCCATAAGAAGAAGTTTAAGAGCAGGCAATCACAGTTAAAAGCATAACATGAGCATCTGGATCTTCCATATTATGGATAAAATGTTAACATATGATCTAAACATCACCTCTAATGTTTTCTAAATAAAGATAAATTAACAGGATCAATTTTCCATAGAAAATATTCTCTGCCTAACAGGATAATCTTTGAACACTAATAAAATAAACCACAAATCATATTTACTCTTGGGCTTACCCTCTTTCTGCAATTTAGCCTAGCTTGAGACAATATGACAAACTCTATTAACAAAAGCATAATTTACTTTTTTTTTTTTTTTCCCCAAAGAATTACTTCTCTTTTAAGGTGTTTTTGCATAGATAAATTAACTCTCAGAGTAAACGAATTAATGATAATTAATATTTACTCATGAAATTAAATAATTTAATTAAATAATTAAGTTAATCTGAGTTTCCCCTAATGCATGCATTCATTACTATGAACATTCATGCATTAGAAGTTACAATTCTGTATCTCTTTCAAGACAGTATTTATTCCTAGAAATGCATGGGTATATTACCAAATCTGTACATGATTAAAACATACCATACATATATGGTAATTCAAGGCCTAAGATGATTTCCTGAATTAAGATCCCTATTCCAGAATGACCACATGTAGTGTTAGTGGTGAAAAGGCTATTTTTCTAAATATATTTGATTTTTACTCAAAATCCTTCTGGAGAGCACTTAGTATGAATTTTATGGGGTGGGGGAAGGGAAGAGAGATGAAAATTCTATTCCACAGAAAAACATTACTTTCTCAGTAGATAAAGGTCATCTAGAAAACTTGCTGAATTAATAAAAACCTCTCACTTTGAAGAACTCTGCATATATTTACACAATCACAAGTGACAAGACATGTTAGGAGGTTTTCTACTCTCAGGTGGAGATTCTCCCTCTTCAGCTAATCAGTTATTCCAGCTGAAGTTTTCCCTGAGATCTGTGCAATCAGGTCTTACCTGAAAGAAAATTACCTTGGAAAATGATAGTTTCTTTGAGTACAACTACAGCTTTTTTCTAGGCAAAGTGCCAGAAAACTGGGAAGGTCAGAAAAACAGGTCAGCATACACATGGCTAAAACGTACTGGCCAAACTTTCACAGTAAAAAAATTAAATCAAAAAACAATGAAATGAGCTGATCCTTTGGTTTCAAATGGGAAAAAAAAATGTATACAGGTTTTTCCAACCCAGATGCCAAGCCTGAATTCTTAGTGAAGCCATATAGCAAATAAAACACCAAGAGACAGCAATGTTGCATGCCTTACCCAGAAGAAGATGGAACCATCTGTTTCCACTGATGGTGTTTCATGATTGGTTGTGTGTCTTAGAAAACAAAAGCAAAAACAAACAAAAAAACCCAAACAAAAAACAAACAAAAACAAACAAAAAACAAAAACAAAAACAAACAAACAAACAAAAAAACCCCAAACCAATAACAAAATCTTCTAGAGTTTAGATGATGAAGGAATTGGAACACCCTTCAAATGAGTAGAAACTGAGAGAGCTGGGGCTGTTCAGCTTGGAAAATGAAAGGCTCATCGGGAGTTTCACCCCTCTGTTTATAAACACCTGAAGGAAGAAAATGAAGATGGGAGAGACAGACTTCCAAAAGAAATCAAGTGATACAAGAA